>OY728134.1:1056755268-1056967218 GCA_963277665.1 Viscum album | reverse complement strand
AAAGATAAACATTTATATTCTTTCAAATCATTACATATATCAATACATTCAATAAAAATCAATTTACAATGAAATAACAAACATTTAATTCAAAATGAAATAATTTAATTGAAACAAACACCTTAAAGATGTGTAAATTGACTTAAAACCTTTCAAAACATTTCACCTTCAAGGATGAGAACACAAATGAGAAACTAGAATCAAGATTGCATTGAAACAGAATGAAAAAAACAAAATAAATGGAGGAAAAAGATATAACTTAGTTACCACTTATCTATTTTTAATGGTTTCACCATTACATAGAAGCCCAGAGAAACATTTTGGGTTGTTCGGGGGGGGGGTGCAGGAGGGGTTGGGGGGGCTGCAGGGGTGTGGGGGAGGGGGTGTGTGGGCTGTCCAAGGATGGGGGGCTATCTGGGGGGGGGGTGCAGGGGTGTGGGCTGTCTAGGGAGGGGGGGGGGGGAGGGGCTACCTAGGTGGGGGTGGGCTATCTAGGTGTGGGGAGGGGGGGGGGCTACAGGGGTGTAGGCTATCCAGGGGGGGCTATCCAGGTGGGGTGGGGGTGGGCTGTCCAGGTGGGGGGGGGGGGCTGTGTGGGATGTATAGGGAGGGGGGGTCTATCTAGGTGGGTTTTCCGTTTTTATGAAAAAACATAATAGATATCATATAGGAAATATGTTATGGGACCAAGGAGGGTGTTATGGGGTTTCCTTGATGGACTAGCATGGGGTATCCAAGGGGTATGGTGAGATATAGATTAGGATGGCCAGTGGTTAGCAGGACTAGATTATAATGAGGGTATTAGAATGATAATGAGACCCATATTATTGAGGCTAGGATCAAATAGGGACTAAAAACCATGGGATAATTGTGGGGTGGGTTGGTATTGAAGAGTAGTAACTGAGTTTGATCTAAAGAACCTACTAGATTACCTTATGGGAAAGGTGATGATTTTAATGGGTTCAAAATTTCATGTTCACATGTTTGAGTATGTCTTGGGGTATTAGCCTATGATTTTATGAGAGTGATGAGAAGTTATTTGAGATATAGGGCTAGGTCAGTAGTAACTAGATCCTGATTGTGAACTAGGAATGTGGCTTATTGATGCCTTGAGAGTCTAGCTAAGATCCAATTCTAGGTTGTGATATAAGGTGTAAATATAGTATTTTCTATGTTTACAAAATTTTGTGTGAGTGTGAAATATGATCCTATGTATGTTTTTAGGCATATGAGCCAAGTTTCGATGGGACACTACTCATAGGAATACGATCCTTGTTATATCATTAGGTGATATGGAGTTGTAAAAATGTTAAATTTATATGAGATCAATATGGATAATGGATAAGAACCTGAGTGATATTTATTTGTAGATATCACTTCTTATTGGAAGGGTAAGAGTGAGTGTTAGTATGGAACTTCAAGAAAAGTCTCAATGTGTGAAAGCAACTATACATTGGTTATATGTGATTCCTATTTTTTTGTAGAGTATCGGAGTGGACAGCCCCCCCATCCTTGGATAAACCACACCCCTACAGCCCCTACCCCCCTGCATCCCCCCTTGGACAACCCACCCCACCTGGACAACCCACCCCACCCCACTTGGACAACCCACCCCCTCCTCCCTAAACAACCCACTGATAGAGCGCTGTCGTGGGCGCCCTCAAATGATTAATGTGATTTTGGGGTTCTTAGGTGCAGTAGAGTGGCTGACCAAGGTCGTCTCTCAAAGGAGGAAGTGAATTTAACAACTTATTAAAGGTATTCTAAAACAAATAAAATAGAATATAATAAAAACACTACTTGAAATGATGGGGATTGGTTATAGTTTATGAATCTATAAGAAGTTTTCTGGAAGAATATTGTATTTTTTTTAGTTTTGAAATGAAGTTCGATTAAAATGACACAACAAACAGATGTTTTTTAGACAATATTTAAAATAAGTAATCGATCTAACTATACCTCTTCAATCATTTATTAATCATTATAATTTAAATTAATATTCACTTAATTATTATCCCTTAATTTTCTAAATCCCAAACCCTACGAGAATTAACTTTACCACGAAGATGAAGTGAATTTAACCTTATGCTAACTTTGGAACATGCAATCGCAACATCCTGCTTTGATTGATGTTCTAAGATTATCTTATGGTCAGTGGTAAATTAAGGCACATAAGCACTCTGGAAATAAGGATTAATTGAGTTTATGGATTATATTTTAACTCTACAAATTGATCCCGTGTGGTTTTGAATTACCGGTTAAGGTTGCGCTCTCACAATTTACACAAAATCCCGACCTCGCGTGTTTTTGTATTAATTGTTCAATTGCTTGATTAGTTTCTTACAATTTAAAAACACAATTCATGAATCATATTAAGTGAATTACAGTATCTCAATGATTCAAAATAATTAAATTAAGAGGCTAGAAGATAGATCGATTACTAAAGAACTACTCTTCCATGGGTGGCGTAATCATCGTAGAAGCGTTTTGCTTGTGCAAAGGTTTATAATGGGTATAACCCAATAATTCTTCTACTCAAGAATTCCAGACCAAATAGAAATATTAAGAGAAGAATAAATTTAAAAAAAACATAAGAAAAGAGAAGAAATAAAAGAAGAACAAAGAAGTTTATTACACAAACAAAATCATTACAACATGAAGGAAAAGAAAAAGGCTTCGTTGAAGGGATCCTTGCTTCAAGAGCTACCCTTATTGAAATGCTTGGAGAATTGGAGTGGATACACTTCTCCTCTGCCCTCAACATCCCAATTCACGTCCCAACCCCTCAAAATGAGAAAAAATCCAATTTATAGATGGGAGGGGAGGAGAGGTTACAAGTGGTTTCAAGTGTGAATGTGGAAATTCGGCCAAATATTTTATTCCAACTTGCACCGCCCATTTGACCACCAAAACACGTGAATTGGACAGCCTTCCAGAAGTATAATATGTGAGGATATGGGTCCTCTATCTCCTCTAAATATTTGGGCTTAATCCAGGCCCAAATGAAGGAGTAATGGACGAAATACAGAAGATTCTCCATTCTGGAGAGTCCAGCCCAACTTTGACTTAATAGCACATTTTCAACAACCAAATGCACTCTTTAACTTTAGTGTCCTGAATAAAAGTTTTAGATAATTAAGTTAGTAACAATGTTACAAAATTTAAAATTTAAATAATAAATATAAAAATATTTATCTTTGAAATACTACAGTGAATTATAAAGGGTAAAACTGTAATTTTCATCAAATATTCAAATGAATGATCTAATCCCAAATAATTTCTAATTAAACATATTTAACACAATGTGAGGAAATTATATCATTTATTATCAATAAAATATTCAACAAAATAATGTTTTATCAACTCCCCCACACTTACCCTTTTGCACTCCTGGGCAAAACCTCATGTCAAGTAAACATCAATATCAAATCAAAACCAATTTTAAAACACATATCATTGGGATCCATCAATTCCGCACCAAGAATAAAAAGATATAATGCCTCATTAAAAATCTTATTTCAAGTTCTCTATTAATATCATTCAATATATTTCCACTTCATTTATCCTTCCATGCACAAAACACTTACCTCGCTTGAATTTTCTCTCATCACTCAAATATCAATTTTTTTTTGCAATGTCTTTCTCATCCAAACTCATACAAGGGTCACCATAGGCTTGATAGATTCCTAAATTGCAACCCGATGTGAGTCAAGGACATATGTTTATCATGAGGACTTTTCAGGTTTGTTCTGTGGCTTTTTGGTTGGTAGGATTTAGATGTGAAAAATTCTGAGGCTGAATAAGGAGGCTTAACTCTTTTTGAAGCAAAATTGCATTAATCTAATTTTCACTTAAATATGGTCTTCTCCTCAATCCCCATAGTATCAATTCAGCTCCATCATCATGAAAAGTCATGAAAAGTTGACACCATTCTTCATTTCAGCATAAAAAATTGTCAATCTTCTCAAACATGATTTTCTTGAAAGCTCTAGATAGACACAACTTTCCACCTCAATTAGAAGCTCCAGAAAAGGCACAACTTCACTTGTCATGAAAGCTCCAGAAAAGGCACAAATTTCAATATAATGACTTTCTTCAGTAGAAAACACATCTCTTAAGAATTTAATTTTCCACCCAAAGTATCACAGAATGTGGAGTAGTACAACACAACATAGCTTCCCCCACACTTAAGCTCAACCTAGATTATGCAATTTCACTTCAAGAGTTGGTTCGGATAGGGAAAATTGGCTTGTAATATGGCTAACCTAACAGTATGTGCATAGATTCTAATGTCTACAAGGATTAAATATTCAAGGGTAGGACATTATAAAAAAGGATTCTTTAAAATAGGGGCTTTAATACCAAACAAATTCCTCAATCATTTAAACATATGTACCTCAAACCCTCAAGTTTTGACAGGAATAGATCAAATTATGGTTAAATCAAGCATGGTTTGGTTCTCTCAAGAAGTGATGTGAATGTAAAGAATATGAAAATAATGGTTTAGAAGCCTCACATGAAAGTGATTTCAAATATAAAGATAGTGATATGTGGCATGAGATTAAAAATTCAGCGTACTTTTCATGAAATTACTAAATATTTGAACTTGAAACAAAGTCATTTCAGCATTCATTTAATCTTAGTTTCAAGGGGTAAAATTTTTCACTTATTGATATGGATTTAAAAATGGTGATGAGAATCATTTTAGCTCAAAAGTTTCAAAAAACACAGAAAATTGTAAAATAAACACACACAATTAGAAAAACACACAATTTTTTTGGTTTTTTTAAACAGGAAAACAATTGAAATTACTAAACTAAAATGTTCCCTCCCCCACACTTAAAATATTGCATTTTCCTCAATTTGAACCCATGATATGATATATGCACATGAAATGAAATTTTTTTAAATAGGACAAATAATATAAAAGTGAAATGGTTAGGAACAGCCTGATGTGCTCAAGTGATGATGGGGTCATGCAGTGTGATAAAATCCACTGCATCAGTAGGATGTCCCTCAATGTATCTCTTCAAACGTTACCCATTGACTGTAAAGATCCTTCCAGTGTCCTCTTGTGTGATCTCCACTACACCACAAGGAAAAACATTAGATACAATATAAGGACTTAACCATATGGAATGCAACTTACCAGGCATCAGCTTCAGTCGTGAACTGTAGAGAAGGACTTTCTCTCCAACATGAAACTCCCTTTGTTGGATCATTCTATCATGAGATGCTTTTGATCTTTCCTTATAGAGCCTTGAGTTCTCATATGATGACAGTCAAATCTCTTCAAGCTCTTGAATTTGCAACTTCCTTTGAATTCCAGCTTGGTCCAAATCCATGTTTCATTTCTTTATAGCCCAATATGCCCGATGCTCGACTTCCACTGGGAGATGACACACTTTCCCAAAAACAATCCGAAATGGGGACATACCAATGGGGGTCTTGTATGCTGTTCTATAAGCCCACAATGCATCATCCAAGCGCTTGCTCCAATCCTTCCTATTTGGCTGCACAGTTTTCTCCAAAATTTGTTTCAACTCACGATTTGAAACCTCAGCCTGGCCATTTGTTTGGGGGTGGTATGGTGTTGATGTTTTTTGTATCACCCCATACTTTCAAAGGAGGGAAGCGAAATTCCTATTGCAAAAGTGTGTCCCTTGTTCACTGATGATGGCCTTTGGTACTCCAAACCTGCAAAAAATCTATGCTTTGACAAAGTCCACAACAACATGAGAATCATCAGTCCTAGTGGCCTTATCCTCCACCCATTTACTCACATAATCAACAGCAAACAAAATGTACAAAAAACCAAAGAAACTAGGAAAAGTGCCCATAAAGTCAATTCCCCAAACATTAAAAATCTCACAGAATAAAATGGGTTGTTGGGGCATCTCGTGTCTCCTTGAAATATTTCCAGTGTGTTGGAAACAAGAGCATGACTTACAAAACACATGGGAATCATGGAATAAGCTAGGACAATATAATCCAGAGTCTAAAACTTTCCTAGCTGTCCATTGGGGTCCGAAGTGTCCACCACAAGAAAGTGTATGACATAAATAAAAAACAGACTCAAACTCATTATCGGGAACACACCTCCTAATGACTTGGTCACTACACATGTGCCAGAGGTAAGGATCATCCCACACATAAAACCTAGACTCACTTTTTAATTTTTGGACTTGATGTTTCTTTAAATTTGCAGGGATTTCAGAGGCAACAAGGTAGTTCACTAAATCAGCATACCAAGGATGCGTACCTGAGATGGAATAAAGATGCTCATCGGGAAAAGTGTCCTGAAGTGGTACCTGATCCAAGGTGTAATCCTCTAGTGTGTGAGTAAGCCTACTCATGTGGTCTGCCACCTTATTCTCTGACCCCTTCTTGTCCTTTATCTCAATGTCAAACTCTTGAAGAAGGAGCATCCAACGGATAAGTCGTGGCTTTGCATCTGGCTTCTTTAGGAGGTACCTCAAAGACACATGGTCAGAAAAAACAACTACTTTAGAGCCCAATAAATATGAACGGAATTTATCTAAAGCAAATATGACATCAAGAAACTCCTTTTCTGTGGTAGTGTAGTTTGATTGGGCTAAATCCAATGTCCTTGATGCATAGGCAATCACATGTGAACGTCCTTCCACCCTTTGAGATAAGATAACTCCAACCGCAAAGTTGGAGGCGTCACACATAAGCTCAAAAGGAATCTCCCACCGTGGGGGTTGTATGATCGATGGAGTGGTCAGACACTTCTTTAGATCATCAAAGGAAGTCCTGCAAGAATCATCAAACACAAAATCAGAATCCTTTTGGAGTAATCGTGACATAGGAAGAGCAATCTTACTAAAATATTTGATGAAGCGCCGATAAAATCCAGCATGCCCTAGGAAAGATCTAACATCACGCACACATGAAGGATCTGGTAAGGATGAAATAATGTCTATCTTAGATCTATCAACCTCTATCCCATGTTTTGACACTACATGACCTAAGACAATGCCATGCTCTACCATGAAATGACACTTTTCAAAGTTCAGGACCAGATTCTTCTCAATACAACGATTCAATACCTTTCCCAAACTCTTTAGACATTCATCAAATGAGGATCCATACACTGTAAAATCATCCATAAATACCTCCATGCAGGTCTCAATAAAATCAGAAAAAATACTCACCATGCATCTCTAAAAGGTACCTGGGGCGTTGCAAAGTCCAAATGGCATCCTATGGTAGGCAAATGTGCCAAAGGGATAGGTGAATGTAGTCTTCTCCTGATCCTCTGGAGCTATAGGAACCTGAAAATATCCAGAAAATCCATCCAAGAAACAATAGTGTGTTTTCCCAGCTAGTCTCTCAAGCATTTGATCAATAAATGGGAGGGGGAAATGGTCCTTGCAAGTGGACTGATTTAGTTTCCTATAATCAATACACACACGCCAACTGTTTTGCACCCTCATTGGAACTAACTCATCTTTCTCATTTTTAACAACAGTAACACCACTCTTCTTAGGCACAACCTGAATAGGACTTACCCACTGAGAATCTAAAATGGGAAAGATTATACCTGCCTCGAGAAATTTCTCAACTTCTTTTTTAACAACTTCCAGGAGGGTGGGATTGAGTCTCCTTTGTGGTTGTCTCACCGGTTTAGCCCCATCCTCCAAGATAATCCTATGCATGCAAATGGAGGGGCTAATACCTGATATGTCATCCAAGGTCCACCCAATCGCCTTGATGTTCTCCCTCAAAATATTCAAAAGCTTTTCTTCATGTTCAAAAGGAAGATTGTTAGAAATTATAACAGGTAATATCTCATCACTCAACAAGTATGAGTATTTCAGATTTGGTGGAAATGGCTTGAGTTCTAATGAAGGAGGGTGTAGTATGGATGGAGACATTGAAGGAAATGAAATATGTGCACAAAGACCATTATTATCAGAATAGACATCATCAAAATTAGAGAATAAAGCATCAAATCCATCAGCATACTCAACAACCATGTCATAATCAGAGTGAACATGATCAAAATCAGAATATTAATCCACATCAAAATCAAATCCAAGAGAGGATTGTGTATCCAAAACATGTGTGGAAGTGCTCTTAGACATCAAACTCGAACCAATACTCATAATCTCCCTAAGCATAGGACAATCAAATTCCATGGAGTTTTTATTTTGTGGTTCAAAATGGGAGATAACAAAAGAAGAATGGTCCTCTGAGGGGTACTTCATGGATTCCATGACATTAAATACCACAACTTCATCTCCAAACTCCATGGAAAGTGTACCCTCATTGACATTTATGATAGTTTTTTGCAGTTTTGAGGAAGGGCCTACCTAAGATAATGGGGGCATGAGAGCTTACCTGATCATCCTCCATGTTAAGCACATAGAAGTCTGCTGGAAAGATCATGTCTCTTACCTGGACAAGTACATCCTCAAGAACTCCCGCTGGATATGCCATAGATCTTTTCACCAACTGCACCACTACTCTTGTTGGTTTCAGCTCACCAATCTTCAAGGAAGAGAATACAGAGTGAGGCATCACATTTATTGAAGCTCCTAAATCACAAAGAGCATCAGAGAAGTGAAAATCCCCTATGGTACATGGGATGGTGAATGTCCCGAGATCCTTGCACTTTTTTGGCATTGCTAGAGTTGGTGTAATGAGTGCTGAGACATTCCTTCCAAGGTTTATCCTCTCATTTCCCTTGATCCCTCTTCGATTGGTACAAATTTCTTTTAAGAATTTTGCATACCTTGGAATTTGCTTAATGGCTTCAAGTAGAGGAATGTTGATCTCCACATGCTTGAATGTATCCAAAAACTCCTTTTGCATTGCTTCTTCAGCCATATTCTTGGTTTGAACAACCCTGTTTGAAAAAGGAAGGGGTTTAGGAGGAACATCATCAATCTTTTTCTTACCTTTATCTTTCTCCTTGGATTTCTCATCAGTTGGTATGGAATGCGGCTTCTCTGGAGTAGAGGTGAATCCCAGTGGAATGGTAGGTACAAATGTATCGTTCATTTTCTTCCCACTTCTCAATGTGATGGCACTAACATTCCCCTTTGGATTTGGAGTGGGTTAGGAAGGTAGATTTCCGGAATTCTTACTTACAAGTTCATGGAAGGCGGTGGCAATCTGGATCATTTGAGTCTTCAACTCCCTCAACTCCGAACCTTGACTCTTCAGCTCATTCTGTTGATTAAGAACAATTTGTTTCAAAATATCATCAATGTTAGAGTCTACCTTGTGTTGGAGATTCCCTTGTTGCTGACTTGTTGATGTTTGAGCTTCAAATCTCCTTTGGGGTTGTTGGAAACCCTGTTGGTAAGGTAGAGGCTGCTGGAAGTTTTGTTGAAAGGGTGGCCTTTTTTGTTGTCCAGAGCCATACCTCATCTCCGATTGGTCCTTCCACCCTTGGTTTTATGTTGTATCAAACTTCTTTTGGGGATATGGTTGTTATTGTTGTTGCTGATATGGTCTCCCTGGGAATACTGCTATGCAATCCTTTGTCTCTTGTAGTTGTGGGCAACAGTCAGTTGGGTGGCTTGTCTCGGTGCAAATACCACAAGGCCTTGAAGGAGGGGGTTGGGATGTCTTTTGTGCTAAAGCAATTTGCCTCACCATAGTGGTCAATTCTTCTAACTTGGTATCAATCAAATGACTTTCAAGAGAAGAAGGACTTACCTGATGTACTCCCCTGACATGTGGTGTACCTCTATCGCCAAATTGTTGGGAGTTTTGTGCCATCTTGTCGATCAATGCACGTGCGGCTATTGGTGTCTTGTCCACCAATGCCCCTCCTGCTGCAGCATCAACCATTCTCCTCTCCATGGGTGTGAGTCCTTCGTAGAAGTATTGGATGAGGAGTTTCTCACTGATTTGATGATGCGGACAGCTTGCACACAACTTCTTGAATCGATCCCAGTACTCATACATTGACTCTCCTTGGGCTTGCTTAATCCCCGATATCTCCTTTTGAATGGATGTGGTCCTTGATGCTGGAAAAAATCTTTGCAAGAAAAGACGTTTCAAATCATTCCAATATGTTACATCTTCAGGTTGCAAATAATATATCCAATCTTTTGCAGCTCCATCAAGTGAGAATGGGAATGCTCTTAATTTAATTTGATCTTCAGAAACATTTCTTGGTTTTAAAGTTGAGCAAACCACATTAAATTCCTTAAGGTGTTTGTTGGGATCCTCACCAGATAAGCCATGAAACTTTGGAAGAAGGTGAATTAATCCAGATTCCAATTCAAAGTCTGATTCAAGGTTTGGGTATGCAATACAATTTGGTTGATAGTTAATATCTGGTGCAACCAATTCTCGAATGGTTCAATTAAGTCCATTTCCATTATTTCCAGCCATTGGTTCCTCTTTTATGTTTTAAATTTAATTGCTTCCAATTTCAATGTTTCCAGAAGAGAGGAATTCACCAACTGGTTGAATATTGAAACTTCCTGTAGACTGAGAATGTCTGATTCGAGCCCTAAGGCTACGTTCAATCTCATGGTCAAGATCTAAGAGATCTTCGGGATTAGTTCATGTCATAAATCAAATAAAAATGAAAAGAAAGTGAGTGGACCATAGTAAAATAAAAACGAGAAGTTGAGTTAATGGTCCAAAAAGAAAATAAGAGGATGAAGAAAAAAAATGAAAACTTGAGAAAGGGGAAAGATGAAAGAGAGAGGTGAAGAAAATAATAAAATGAAAAATAAAAGAAATACCTCTAAATGGTTGAATAAATTACTTGCCTCCTCGGAAACAACGTCAATTTTATAGAGCGCTGTCGTGGGCACCCTCAAATGATTAATGTGATTTTGGGGTTCTTAGGTGCAGCAGAGTGGCTGACCAAGGTCATCTCTCAAAGGAGGAAGTGAATTTAACAACTTATTAAAGGTATTATAAAACAAATAAAATAGAATATAATAAAAACACTACTTGAAAGGATGGGGGTTGGTTATATTTTTTGAATCTAGAAGAATTTTTCTGGAAGAAGATTTTATTTTTTTTTTGTTTTTAGTTTTGAAATGAAGTTCGATTAAAATGACACAACAAAAAGATATTTTTTAGACAATATTTAAAAGATGTAATAGATATAAATCTACCTATTTAATCATTTATTAATCATTATCATTTAAATTAATATTCACTTAATTATTATCCCTTAATTTGTTAAATCCCGAACCCTACGAGAATTAACTTTACCACGAAGATGAAGTGAATTTAGCCTTAGGCTAACTTCGGGAGATGCAATCGCAACACCCTGCTTTGATTGATGTTCTAAGATTAGCTTATGGTCAGTGGTAAATTAAGGCACATAACCACTCTGGAAATGAGGATTAATTGAGTTTAGGGATTATATTTGAACTCTACAAATTGATCCCGTGTGGTTTTGAATTACCGGTTAAGGTTGCGCTCTCACAATTTTACCAAAATCCCGACCTCACGTGTTTTTGTATTAATTGTTCAATTGCTTGCTTAGTTTTTTACAATTTAAAAACACAATTCATGAATCATATTAAGTGAATTACAGTAGCTCAATTATTCAAAATAATTAAATTAAGAGGGTAGAAGATAGATCGATTACTAAAGGACTACTCTTCCATGGGTGGCGTAATCATCGTAGAAGTGTTTTGCATGTGAAAAAGCTTATAATGGGTATAACCCAATAACGCTTATACTCAAGAATTCCAGCACAAATAGAAAGATTAATAGAAGAATAAATTTAAACAAAATAGAATAAAATAGAAGAAATAAAAGAAGAACAAAGAAGTTTATTACACAAACAAAATCATTACAACATGAAGGAGAAGAAGAAGGCTTCGTCGAAGGGATCCTTGCTTCAAGAGATACCCTTATTGAAATGGTTGGATAATTGGAGTGGATCCACTTATCCTATGACCTCAACTTCCCAATGCACGTCCCAACCCCTCCAAATGATAAAAACTCCAATTTATATAGGGGAGGGTAGGAGAGGTTACAAGTGGTTTCAAGTGTGAATGTGGAAATTCGACCAAATATTTTATTCCAACTTGCACCACACATTTGACCATAAAAACGCGTGAATTGGCCGGCCTTCCAGAAGGATAATATGTGAGTATATGGGTTCTATATCTCCTATAAATATTTGGGCTTAATCCAGGCCCATATGAAGGAGTTATGTCCTAAATACAGAAACTTTTCCATTCTGGCGAGTCCAGCCCAACTTTGACTTCATGGCCAATTTTCAACAACCAAATGCACTCTTTAGCTTTAGTGTCCTGAATAAAAGCTGTATATAATTAAGTTATTAACACGTTTAAAAAATTTCAAATTCAAATAATAAATATAAAAATATTTATCTTCGAAATACTACAGTGAATTATAAAGGGTAAAACTGGAATTTTCATTAAATATTCAAATGAATGATCTAATCCCAAATACTTTCTAATTAAACATATTTAACACAATGTGAGGAAATTATATCATTTATTATCAATAAAATATTCAACAAAATAATGTTTTATCACCCATACCTTTTCCCCCACCTGGACAACCCACCCCCACCCCATGGACATCCCACACCCCCTCCTCCACACCCCTACAGCCCCCTACCCCTACAACCCCCCTGGACAACCCCCACCCCACCTAAACAAACCACACCCACCCCCACCTGGATATCCCCCCCACCTGGATAAACCACCCCCACCACCCCAACCTGGACACCCCCCACCCACCTGGATAGCCCGCCCCCATCCCCACCTGGACAGCCCACCCCCCTCCCTGGACAACCCACACCCCCTCCCCCACAACACATCCCCCCTAGACAGCCCACCCCCTAGATAGCCCACACCCCCTCCCCCACCCGGACAACCCACCCTGACCCCCTGGACATCCCACACCCCTCCTTGGATATCCCACACCCCCTCCCCCACACCCCCTCCTTGGACAGACCACATCCCCTACCACCACTTTCACATACACATTCTAGAAATTATAAATATATGGGGAAATCACCATTTTCCATAAACTAACACACCTTCCATTTTACACACAACAAACCATTTTCATTTTCATTTTACACAACTTGAATAATTCAAAAAACCCCATTGAAATTATCACAAGAAAGTCACAGGACCAGTTTAACCATTTTCATGGGCTAATCCCCTTTTAAATCCACACACACAAACCCATTTCAATTCAAAACATGCTTCCATTCATTTAATCAATTTATAACTCATCTTGTTATCACATCTCTATTCTATAGGCATGTGTCAATTTATCAAAGGAAGTATTTATTCTAAATCATACCCCACTAACTCTGCACACCAAATATCTTTCTAATGAAAAAGAGTAAAAATTAATTAAATAATAGACTCACCAAGGGGAATCAGTACACTGTAGAGGAGGCTGACGGGACGGTCATTGGATGAGGAGGGCGCACCAGAGCAGGTCATGTGGACAAGGGGACCGTGCAAGGAAGAGGAGGAGAAGGAGGAGGAGGCGGCAGTGGAGTAGGATGAGTCGGAGGCCGGAGGAGAAGGAGGAGGAGGAGGAGACAATGACGACAGAGGAGGAGGAGGAGGAGGAGGAGGAGAAGGGTCACAGTGGAGGAGGGGTCACGACGACGGTGGAGGAGAAGGCAGTGGCGGCGGCAGCAGATGAGGATAGTTGCATCAGATAAGGAGGAAAAGGCAGTGATGGTGGCAGAGGAGGAGGGGTCGCAGTGGAGGAGGGGTCGATGACACAGGGTTCAACTTTCGTGAAGGCTTGAAAGGGTGTGAGGGAGGAGGGGCCTGTTACGGTTCTTTTATAAAAAACACTGAAACCTTTATCAGCACTAGTTAAAAGTGCTGATAAAACATACATTTATCAGCACTTTATGAGTGCTGATAAAGATAGGCCTTTATCATCGCTAAAAAAGCGCCGATAAAGGGCCTATTTATCAGTGCTGATAAAGGGCCTATTTATTAGCACTAAAAAAGCACTGATAAAATACCTATTTATCAGCGCTATAATTTTAGCACTGATAAATACTTATTTTATCATCCATTTTTAGTGCTGATAAATATATTCCTTTATCAATGCTAAAAAAGTGCTGATAAAGGTATAATTTTAAAAATTTATTTATATTATTATATATTTATTTATTAATAATTATAACTATAAATAATATATATTTATAAATATTGGTATATAATTGTTAATATATTTATATTAATAAAATTATAGTTACAAATGTATTTGAAAAGTATTTATATATATCATTAAAAATATAATAAAATATATTTATTATTTAAATATATTTAATGTAATTTTATAAGTACATTTTTTAGAACATATATAGTTCATATGGGTAACATTATGAATTAATCAATATACCACATGATGGACAATGAGATTTAATATTGTATAAATTAATATTCATGCATATGATACATAACATATATGCATGATCAATATATTTGCTGACCAAATTCATTGGAAAACACATATATATTCAATAATTTTAATTATAAATATATATATATATTAATATTATATATTTATAAATAAAATAAATAAAATAAATATATTAAATACAATGAATTAATCCAATAAATCAAATAAATCCAATAAATCTATAATAAATATAATAAATATATTTATTATTAAATGTAATTTATTATAATCTTATAATTATTTAATTATATATATATATAATTATAATCTTAGAAATACATTTTTTCAATTAAAATATTATATATATATTTTTGAATTATTAAAAAATATATATTAATTATAAACATTTTTTTTATTTCATGTATACAAATAAACATTATTTTTAAATATAAATATATTAATTTTATATAAATTAATAATAAAAACTTTTATCAGTGCTAATAATAGTACTGATAAATGTACCCTTTATCAGTGCTAAGAAAAGAGCTGATAAAGGGTACATTTATTAGTGCTTTTATCTAGTGCTGATAAAGGCCCACCCTTTTATCAGCACTTTCTGCTTAGCGCTGATAAAAGGAAGTGCTTCCCTTACCCTGTTTTCTGGTAGTGGTAGTAAGATTTCAACCTGTTTGTTTTAGAATTTTGAGTTGTTTTAGCACACTAGATATTTGGAATATAGGTTGTCACTTTCACCACAGCTAGAAAAGATTCAAAATGCCTTCTACA
Organism: Viscum album; assembly: GCA_963277665.1. Classification (NCBI taxonomy): domain Eukaryota; kingdom Viridiplantae; phylum Streptophyta; class Magnoliopsida; order Santalales; family Viscaceae; genus Viscum; species Viscum album. Next base: position 1,056,952,059 of record OY728134.1, on the reverse strand, counting down.
TGTACCATCACTATTAGTACCTTCACAATGAATACCATGTCATTGAATGGGGAGAGTCGAATATCAAGGAGGATGTGAAATTTTTGGAGTGGATGATTGAGATACTAGATCACCAAGAAAAGTTTCTATATGGTAGAATTATTCCCTTGGTTCATTTACTATGGATTCATGGTGGTTTTAAGGAGAGTAATTAGGAATGTGATTCGTAGATGCACACTCGATATCCTAATTTTTTGAGTCTTAATTTTTTTAATGATGTATTATCTAGATTTAAATTAATTTATGGAATTGATTATATTTCCTTGCTAATATTTTTCTTTGGTGGCGTGGTTCTTGTTTGATAGGTATCTCCTGAGGGAGTGTTGGAGGTTTTAGGTGAATTGAGTTTTCTTCTAGGTTTGGTTTTGATTCTCAGGGATGAGAAACATTTGATAGGTATCTAATGCAATGTTTTATGCCTACTAGACTATTATATTGTGTTGTTTCAAGTGAAGGATGTTTCAGGAGGATTCTTGAAGAAGGAGAAGAGTATTTGATCTAGAATTCCATCTAGAGATAGTTTTGTGGCATAGAGTTGTGAACTACACTACTGGATTTGTTTTTTAGGTCTTCTTTTAGTGTAGTTTTTGTGGTTGTGATGTAGGCCCAAAAAGGGTCAGATTTAGTGCCTCTTTTATTTAAGGAATCATTAAAACTTTGAGATTAGGGCTATGGTGTGGAGATTGAAGAGATCAATTTTGGTGGTTTTATTGATTTGGGAGTTTTTGTGTCATGGTGTTGGGATGCAATGTGTCTAGTTCAGGGCTTATAGATTCTATGATGTGAAGGTATTCATTGTGTTGTGATCTTCCTCTAGGTTTATTGGATTTGGACATGGACTGTGTCATGTTTTCTGGAAAGTGGTTAGACCAAGGCCCTTTTGTGGTATAGTGTTTCAGGTTATGTTGTGGTTTTGTGGAAAAAACTATGGGCTATTGGATGAATATTAGCATTAATCCATGAGCCCCTATTTTTCAACCTGGTTATAAATTCAAGGAAACCCATAAAATTCATTCACTCTCATTTATTTCCCCCAACTCTTTGATGACTTGGGTGGAATTTTGGGAGAAATTATAGCCCATCAATCTTGGCTTTGATCCTCGGCATTGGGAGATTGATTTCCAGCTATTCTAAGTAAGTTCCCTCTCTTTCATTATTGGTTTCCTCCCTATCCATAACTTTGGGAAGGTTATAGTCATGGAGATAGTTAGTCCAGATGATATTATGGAGAGGGATTAATGAGGTTTATTTTGGTTCATGTTGACTGGGAAATTCCTTACATGGTTTGTATTAGTGATCTTCTTTTTATTACTTCATTATTGTGAAGTGAATTCATAAAGCTTCAATTGAGGTATGGGATCCAATATCTCTCCTTATTTTATGAACTTGTGATATTATAACTCTTTTGTTTTGTTTAGGTGGATGGTAAGGATTGATATAACAATATAATGAATTGTATTTGATTAAATTAAGGGGAAATGGGGGAATACATATGTCTTACTAGGTTTTCAATGCTTATATTGAAGTTATTTTCCTTGAATTTTGAATATTATTATAATTTGTATGTTGTGGCTATTATGAATTGTGAACCCTTGCTATGATTGATTTCTTAAACTCACAATTCATAAAATGTTAAGTAGTTAAACATGGTAATGAACTGGTTGTGTGTGAATCTAGAAATTTTGTAAAAGTACCCATGTAAGAGACAATGAAATGTTATGGAATCCCTCTTTAAATGGAAATTGAGGGAATGATCAAAGAAGAAATTTTTTATTATGTGTGTTGGTTTTCTTATTGTATTTTTCCTTGAGAATTTTTTGGATCTCATGGGTGATCATGCAGTGATGGTGGTGACCAATTCAGATATGGAGTAAGTTGGGAAGTGGGGTTGCAAATTGTTTGGCATGGAATATGTTGAGGCCTAGTTTGTGGTAGTTGGTTTTTTGTTATTTATTCATGAAAGTTGGGCTATTGTGATGGATCTGCAGTGGGATGTAGTGTTTATTATTATGAGATAGTCAGACTATTATATTGTGGGGTATGGTTATAGTTTCTCGATAGTTATGGAATATGATTGGTATTGATGGAATGAGAATAAATATGGGAGATGGATATAGTGGTTTGGAATTAAATATAGAATTAAATAGATGAATAAACAAATATTTTGTTATTAATTGGTGAATTTGTAAATTGGTTGAAACTATAATTGAAGAATGAAATTATCTACACTTGTATTTTTTGTGATTTCTATATATACCCACCCGAATTGGATATCATTACTAATGACTAAATGTTTTGAGTTCTATGTTTTTTCCAAAACATCCAAGTTGTTGAGGGAGGATGGATGGACACCCCCTCTTCTCCACTCTCCCTTCAGAAGTGGTACATGATAATGGATTAGTTGGTGGCGATGCATAGAGATGATAGCCCAGTTGGTGGAAATTCCTAAAGATGATGTATTTATTAGTGTTGATGATTTATAGTGGTAAGGTTTTTTGGGGGTTGTGTATTGCAGGATGAGAACATGAGGTTGATGTAATTTATGTTCTTAATACCCTACTATTCTATTTATAGGGTGATGGATTTGGATGTGTTGTTGTTATGATGTGATGATGTGGTATGGATTGAGAGTTAGGCTTTCTCATTATGATGAGGGGGAGGATGAGGAAGGTGAGAGAGCACATGGTGTTTGACATTTGGGTATGAAAGTGGAAAATCAATGGGGAAGTAGATGCAGGGTTCCATGAATTATGTTCTTTTGATATTATTTTACTACCTTGGATGTGTTACTTGGTGAGTGATCCTTAGTGAGGTTGGGATGGATAGTTGATCTATTTATGTTCCTATTAGTTATTCTATTTATTCACTGGAGCATCGGTATACTATTTTAACATTGGCATGAGTGTAATTGGGTATGATCATACTAAGTATGCATTTTATAATCACCCCTATTATATAAACTTCAATTTAGATTTGTAGGATGGATTTGGAGACTAGGTTGGAAATTACTAGCTTGGTGGTTGGAGTTTCTATGAAGTTGTTTCCTTAGTATTTATTTTGGTATTTCTTTTTAGAGACTTTTATTTATATTGATTGACATGAATTATGGGATTATGGTTATTTTATATATATGAAAGGGTATGGATCATTGGTTCTCATCTTATATCTTTCCCTTAAATCCATATATCAAGGGTAATGCCTCCCATTTGTGTGTTTTATACCCTTAGTGCTACTCACTAAGTTAGTGCCTATTTGAGGTGGGATTTGGGGGTCACTCCCTCTCTTAGTTGAATACCTAGGAGGGGTACCATTGGAGGGGTCTTGATATCCTTGTTTTTACCTAATTTTGAAATTAAACTCTTGAAATAAGAGGATATATATGACGATCCTTGGTTTAGCCTCTTTTTTGGACAACATGTACTTCAGGGTTGCATGGTCAGTGAATACTGTAGCTTTAGAATCAATCAAGTATTGTCTAAATTCATTGAGTGAAAAAAACTACAAATAATTTCACCTCAATTGTGGTGTAATTTCTTTGAGTATCGTCTATAAAACTACTAACATAGTACACTACATGAAATATATTATTTTTTCTTTCCCCAAAAACTGCCCCAAAAACATCATCACTAGCATCAAACATCAATTCAAAGGGCTATTTATAATTGGAAGTAGTGATGATTAATGATGAGGCTAGTTTTTCCTTAATAATATTTAATGTTTTTAAATACTTTTCATAAAAAAAGTGTATATTTGATAAAAATAGGGCATAAGGTCCTTGTGATTTTATAGAAATCTTTAATGAGTCTATGGTAAAAACTAGAATGCCTTAAATAATTAACTCCAATGAAATTTTCAGGATAGGGTCGTTTTTGAATCACTTATATTAAAATTATCAACTTCTATTAACCTCTAGGAAACCTTATGACCAAGCACTATTACCTGAGTTCCCATGCATTGAAATTTCTCACAGTTTAAAACAATATTGATTTCTTGACACCTTTACAAAATTAATTCAATATTCTCTATGAAGTGTTCAAAATTGATTCCTATAATTAAAAAATCATCTATTAACACCTTAATAATCATCTCAATAATATCCAAAAAAGATAGAAATCATATATCTTTGAAAGGTAGTCAGGGAACTGCATAAACCAAAGAGCATTCACTGGAAGGAAAATGTTCCAAATGGACTTGTGAAAGTGGTTTTCTATTAGTCTTTAGGGGTTTTATAAATTTGGTTATAACCCAAATACCCATCAAGAAAGAATTAAAATTCATTCCTAGCTATCCTATCAAGCATCAAATCCAAAAATTACATATGAAGAATGGTTGTTTCTAGTGGTTGAATGATATTATTATAGTCAATTAAAACCCTCCACTAAGTCACTATCTTGGTTTGAATTCATTCATTCCTTTCATTTTTGATAACAGTGACACCTCCCTTCTTTTGGAAAACATAAATGGGGCCGACCCAAGGACTTTTAGAAATGGGATATATGATTCAAACATCTAATAAATTAACAAATTCTTCTCTCAAAACTTCTTTCATATTGAGATTGATCCTTCTTTAGCCCTCAAATCTTTACTTGTGATAAATTTACATAGGAATTATATGCATGTATAATGAATGGATAATTCATGTGATGTTATCTATAGATCAACCTATGATGTATTTTATGCTTTTAAAGACATCCAAAAACTTTTATTCTTGAATTTACCCTAATTATGCTGAAATAATGACTAAAAATGAAGATTTTAGACCCAAAATTGAGTATTTAAGGTGATATTAAAGTGTTTAAGATCTAATTATAGCACTTGATGACTAAAATATAGACTATTAATATTAGGTATCCCAATGTATTCTATTTTTTTCTTATTTTATTTTTGAAATATGGATAAAACATTATCCTCACTAATATCCAAAATAGACACAGGTTTGTCCTAACAATTTTTTTTCTCATTAAAATCATCAAAATATTCCAATATTTCTCTCTCAAACTCATATAAGGGTTCCTACTCTTTAACTAAATTAATATACTAAAAGGTTTCATGATTGGTAGGTTTTTGTTCAGGCTCTTCCATGACTCCAAGTGATTCTTCTTAAAATTTACCAAAATGGATCTCACAGTCTATAAATTCAACCATTGAGTAGTTCTTATATTATGTGGGTTATTTATTGGAAACCCCTTGGGTTGTGTTGGATTTTTTTAAAAGATTTGTGGACTCAAATGAAACTATGTTGATATGATTGGGATATTTTTGGATACCCCTAAATGAGATAGAATTGTTGAAAATGTTTTTGAGGTTATGTTTAAAATTGTTGATAGATAGAGGTTGATTGATATACATGTTGGATTACTCAACAATGACATGTGTAGCTCTAAAGGGTTTTGATGGAGCTAGGAATGAATCTATATTTTTCATATGAATAAAGGAGGCCATACAATAAACCTCGGAGAAGTTCATGGGATGATCCACAAAGGATGAAAACCATGAGAAGAAAATCTGGAAGAATTTATATTCAAATATAGAATAGTATCATATTTATAGAAAAGTGCTTAAGTATCCACATAGAGTTTTTCCCATGGAATGGAATTCTACACATATTTGAAATTGGCTATGAAGAGGTTCTACATAAGGTAATTCCATCAACATAATAAAATTCAGTTATGTGAGGAACTTCACATATACAATTTTGTTGACATTCGTGAATTTGGAAAAAGGACTGACATAAGAGAATTTATCTAATGAGATATTTTATGTAAGTAAGGTCTGGTGGTGTAAGAAAATTATATGTATTTACCCATGTATGTGGTTTAATATACACATTTTTGGCTATGTAGGGATTTACATGGGTGATTGATGCCAATGTGACATTTTTAGTGATATAAGGGAATTCATCAACTTGATCCACCATTTATGGGTTTTAATGTATTCATTTTGTGAAACTATGGTCCATGTAAAAAAATTTGTTCTAATTTATGGAAATTTTATAACAACAAAGGGGATTTCTTATGCATTTTTTAAGTAATGTTGACCACCTATGAAATTATATCAGACGATGTGGGAATTATTCAAGAATGTTAGAAATATCATGGAACCTATAATTGGATCCATGATTCAAGATGATATGGAAGGTGATGTTATAGGTGAGGTGTAGCGAATTAAATGGAATATTATTTGGGAATTAGTGGAGTGTTTTACACTTCAAATAAATGGAGTCCATCCACAAAGATATACATGCATGGGAACCACATGAAAATATTTTATTCTATTGAGTTTGAATTAATAACAGCTACATGTGATGGGAGATTGAAGATATAGAAGATCTAGTGGTTTTCCATGCAACACACAAATGAAAAAGGAGAGTGGTTTCATGGAAAGAGTTTTTTGGTTTTGAAAAGAAAATAAAAATGCGTGATAAGTTCAAGGAGTTGACTCTACTCCTAATATAAGTTCTTAGTATACGTGATGATAAAAAATATCAAGTTCTTGTCAAAGTGGTGATCTAAACAAGAGAATAGTGGGAGTTTTTATAAATAGATCTTTCATCATCATATCTAAAAAAAATAAATAAATGAGAGTGAAGATATTTTTTCTTGAATACACAGATAGTATAAGAGGAATGAACTTGTTCTCACCTTGATGACATGATTTCTAGGAAGGATAAGAAGTTTCATTCATGGACTAGAATGAGATAACTTGTAAATCCTAACAAATCAAAGAAGAGAAGTTCTTAGTTTATTCTTTAAATAAGAAGAGGTTACAAAGGGGGAGTTCACAGTAGGCTTATGCAGGAGTAGTAAGAAGATTCAATAGAACATTCATTCACATATAAGGATGAAACCCAATGAAAGTGATTCTATTTTATAAAACCTAGAATTTTATAAACTATGTGGGAGTCCAACCCTAGTGTAGTGAGTAAAGGAGGAGAAAGAAGGAAGTGTTCCTTTAGAGTAAATGAGCCTTGTATGGCAGTGACCTCACCTAGAACCTATAAAGACAGTGATAATTGGGTGTCAATGATCCAACACATAACCTTGTAACCATCTAAATCAATGAGCCTATTGGTTAATTAGTTCATTGAAACAATATTGATAACATGATCCTTGGAGTATCCTATTGTTAGTGAACCAAGTTGATATCTTTGTGTTATTACTTGCATTACATATCTATATTAATTTGCGAATTTGGTTAGGTTGAGGGTATAGAAACCTAGGATTAACATACATGGATATTACATCATTTTGGATGAATATTTAGTACATTAGAAAAATACATGGCTGAGGACTATAATAGTTTAGGGTATTTGGATGCTTGGAACACATTATCCTAATTTGGTGAAAGATCTTCAACATATCCCATAAAGATATTTCTCTTTATTAATCCAACTTAAAACCCTTATTTATAACCTTGTAAAAGTAAACATAAGAAATGGGTGATCTCAGATGAATGGTAAGGGTAAATAAAGGAGATACGTAACCATAACATGAGCATAAGGGTAAGAGAATAGGAGAATAACATTTGAAGATCATATCCTACATATCAAAGATCATATAAATGAGTCATGGAATAAATATTGATAGTTCATAATACATGAATCATAATGGTGATAAATCATCACAAATCAATCATGAACCATAAGCTTATATCATATAAGTACGACCCCATTATAAATATAAAAAACCATTTAATGTGTCAAGGTTAAATACCAAGACCATCAACATAGTAGATCGGGACACACCTATTTCCCATAGTGTATTAGGATTAACCTGCTTCCCATTATGAATCAGGATACACCTGTTTCCCATTGTGGATTAGGACACACCTATTTACCATTGTGGATCAGGACACACCTGTCTCCCATTGTGGATTAGGACACACTTGTTTCCAATTGTGGAACAATCCTGTCAACTTGTTTCCCATCATTATCTCATGATATATAAATCTTTAACCAATGCATTTTAGGGAGATATAGGTCCCACTCATCACATAATAAAATCATACATAAGTGTTCCATGAAATATTCATCATATCATGACCCATAAAAAGAGATGGGTTTCATAAACATCATATCATAACCCATGAAATTAAATGGGTAGCATAAAAATTTATTCATATCATAACCTATAGAAAATAGGTAGGTTTCATAATCATTTCATCCTATAATAACCCATGAAAGGAAACAGGTTTTATAAGCGTTTATCATGGTATAACCTATAAAAGAGAAACGAGTTTCATAAACAAATTTAAATCTTAAACACAAATCATTCAATTTTTTTTGAATGTTTTCTATAGTTCATATCCCTAGTAAATCATAAACTATATCAAATTATGTAACTTTATATGGATAAGGACTTTGAAAGATAACTTGGATCATTTCATAAGGAAAACAACATTTCTTTGAAAATCACTTTTTAAGGCATAAAACATTTTAAAAATAATTTTATTTTAAAACCACTTTGAAAAGATGTAAAATAATATTTAAAAACATTTAAAACATTTCTTGAGGAAAATATCCTTTCCTATTTGAAAAAATGGTTTTTAAATCATAAAACATTTGAAATCCTTTTTCTTTGAGGGTAACATTGAAAACTTATAAATGAATCTTTGAAAACCATTTAAAACCCTTTTTAGAACATAAAATTTTTTTAAAATACTTTTCCTTTAAATTATCTTAAAATATCACTTAAAACATTTTTTAAAACATTTTTATAAAACATGGTTTTTGAATAAAATGAGTTTTTGACCGAAGAGTGAAATATGGTCACATTTTCTTAAAAACATTTTCTTAATTATCTTAAGTACCAAAGATTGGAAAAATAGTAACATTAATTGAAGATATAATGAATAAATATAGTATAATAAAATTCATTATAATTTTTTAGATATGGATCATAATATCTAATCAATATAAGGATAATCATAAATAATCCCAATAAACAATGAGATTGTAGTAATAAGTTGTCATCACTTTGTTAACTTTGAATCATAATCCCATGAAATAATAACATTAAATGAATAATAAAAGTCATGAAAATATTAATATTCATAATATAACATGTCAAAGGGTAGTATATACACCTCATAAAAAAATATAGGTGCATAATATGGTAGGTATCTCAAAGAAGGTAAATTGAGGCAAAAATTACTTTACCGATTTGGAAAATTTTGAACCATAAACCCAATGAAAGAAAGATAATAAAATGGATATACCCATAAATTTAAGTATAAAAATAATATAATACATTCATTGTATGTATATACACCACACAAAATAAATGAGTGGTGAATAAGGAATAAGCCTCACAAAAATAAAACTGAGACGAGAAAACTGTTACCTTAAGTCTTGAATTTCTTCGTATACGTTCAAACATCTTGTATAATAAATATATATTTATTATAAATATAAAACATAAAAATATTATTATATATAATACCATATATGATTTTATTATGACTTTATAATACCTGCTTATTAACAATTCCATGTTAATGTTACGTCTTAGGTAATATCTGCTTTGTTTTTCATATATGTTTTGACTTGTTATTCTCAATAATCTTAATTAGATCACAATTTACTTATTTATAGAATATAAAAAATGATATAAATATCATATATATTTAGTATATAAGTATTTATAATAATCTATAAAATATATAAATATGAAATGAAATACACTGTTCATCGAGACGGTAGGTCGTATGTACGCATGAACGCTGTTTCTGTTATCTTATCGTATTGAAATAAAGAACATAAATGACATATATATGTGTGTATATATATATCATCATTAAATTTTAATTATTATTTCACATATATTATATTCTTTTACTAAACCCATCCTTAATACATTCCATGTAAAGTGTGAACCAATCACATCGCTTTGAGGAGGCGGTAGTCCAAACGCCCACAAACGAAGTTATTGTATTTATAAAAAATGGAAATCATGAAGGTACGTGTTATATAATAATTATATAAACATAAATAAATCATATATGTCATATAAAAATATAAATTTCATCATTATTATCAACCTTGAAATGTTTAAATGGAAGAACCAACATCATCGGTTTGCGAGGTGGTAGTCTGCCGTACACATGAACGATGATTGTGTATCCTATTTTATGGAAGTGTGTGAGAGTTTAGGTTTTTAAATTTTCATAAAAAAATATCATTATATTAAATATACTTAATTTTTTATATAATTATGGAATAAGAATAACTGAGGGGGTGAATAAAGAAATAAAATGAAAGTTCTTGTTGAAGGATGTTACCTCTTCTTTGGGTAATTCCTTTTGGTTTGCACCAAAGGGATTCCTTGGTTGGATCTATACCTAAATGGAGGATTATAGGATTAATGTAGGTAATTTTTTAGGAGATTTGGATAGGGTTTTTCCAGTCCAAATGTCTTGATAGGTGTGAAGATAGGGGAAGAGGTGGTTGCCTTTTATAAGTGGGGAAAAGGACATATTGGGTATTCTTGAAATGATTTGTGTGCTCCCCACGTTTTACTTATCCCCAAATGGTTAAAAATCAACCAATATATATCATTTGAGGTTTAATGGTCAAAATATGTCCAAAATATTTTTTTAGATAAATTTAGGCTCATTTTTACACCTTATATTCTAAGTTTAGTCATTAATTAAGCTCATTTTACCTTAATCACTATAATTAATTTTAATTACTTTCACTAATTTTTTTGTGAAAAATTAAGTTAAATTTATTATAAATTATAAATAATTATAATTCCAAATATTTAATCCATTTTTTCAAATTTTAATCATAGAAGTGTCATAAATTAATTTAAAATTAAACCCGTAGATGGGATGAGACGACGAGTTTTTAAAGTGAAAAAGTCCAAATGTTTGAAATGTTTTTATATCAAATTTCAATGTGAAATTGGTTAAAATGACCTAAATTGGATTAATTTATGTATAATTGATCTAGTTATAATTTAAAAACAAATTAAAATATAATTTAACTATATAAATAAATTAGATGAAAAAGCGGTTTTCAATTAAAATTCAGCATTTTCACTATTCATCAAAACATAAAACTTTTCAGAAAAATACCAAAAAATTATCCAAAGTAAATTTCAATATTACACTTTAAAAAATGAAGTTTATTTTTTCATATAAAAATCACAAAAGTTTAAAAAATTATTTTTAAAATGGGTTCGCTATAAAAAGGTGGTAAAATTACCCTTTTGAAAAATACATATTTTTATTCATAACATTGGATTTATTCTTATGTTATTCCTATAAAATCTATTGGATTAATGTAAAATAATTTTATTGAATATTTAATATATAAATTTTATTAAAAACATTCATCAAAAGTGGTTTGTTTAATTTATTGAGATAAAATGGTGTTTGTACATAGAAAAGTAGTTTTCTTAGGAAATGAATTTATTTATTCTCAAATAGTTCTTACTTTCATTTCTAAATAATTTACAAAAAAGGATTAATTTTATATAAATTTTTAAAAAATATTCTCATAATTTAGTCAATCTCATTCATATATTCCATTCTAACATCTAGGTGATAATTATAATAATATTTTAATAATAATATTAATTATATATTGTAGTTCGGTAAAACTCAGTCTTTCGTTTAACACAAGTTATCAAAGGGGATCAGTAGTGTATATAACATAAGCCAAACATAATGTTGTGTATACCACAAGCTAATATAAGTGTTTAATTTAGTGAAATATTAACTTGATGTTGCGTATAATGCAATCCAACTTAGTGATTTCATATAACAAAAGCTATATTTAGTGTTATGTAAAATGTAAAATATCAAAAAGTTTAAATTAATTAAAAAAAAAGTATTTCAAAAAATCTCAGGGTTTTATATTATACCCCCCTTAAAATGAATTTATCCCTCAAAATTCATCTGGCTTATCAATGTTTTAATACTTGAAATTTCTTTTCATAGAAAACCACATCATAAAAATGAATACTAAAACTTCTTTTAAAAAGGGAAAGTTGGAAACATAGCAGTTACACAAAGTAACACATAAATAGGTTTCCACATAGGTGAAAATGGGTGGGAAGTGAAAAATTTACATGTAATAAAAGCGTAAATAATTATAGAGTGTGATTGAGGTCATTTATCACAAGCAAGTGAATGATCAATGGAAAGTTAAGGACCTCAAAACCATAAATCCGTGATGATTTATAAAATCACCAGTTCAATAGAAATGAAGGTATAATGATAAATATTTTTCAATATCCCTTTCCTAGAGTTAGATAATTTTTCACAATAAGATATACCTACTTGGTTTCATTCCATTCCATATACACAAACTCACCCTTTGGTTGTGCCTTGATCAATTCCTACTTCATCTCTTACTTTAGGGAATAAAGGTGAATTTTTCATTCCTGAAAAACTAACAGATCATAAGATCCATAAATATAATGATAACTCCTTACATATATATATTTATTTAAAATCACAACAAAATGGTTATCATGGGTTATCCAATATGTATAAATCCTCATATAGCGAGATGATACTTTAATCTCTAAAACCTCATCCAAATTTTAACATAAACCATTCAATAAATGTTTAACCTTGTAACCCTTCCAAAAAATAAAAATCAAATCATTATAAAGAAGGTCACTATAATTTCTCAAAATAATCTTAACATTGATCCCAATATATCATAAAGTATCTCTTCGTTGTCACATTCCAAACATGTGAATACCTTTATCATGTATTCTCTTGAAACATGGTAATAACCTGATTTACCATAAAACCTTATTGAAAACCTGAATTATTTATTATTCAAAATATTATTGAATATATTCCTTAAATCCAAAAAAATGTTGTAAACTTCATCCATGATAACATAGACCACTTTTTCAACAAATCAACAATCATTTCCAGGGTAATCTATACTATCCAATTTACTTTATCCATATCAATCATCTCTTTATCCAAGCTAAGCACAATTTCCTCAAAATCCGAGACACATTAAGGGTTACCGTCCCTCAATAAAAATATCACCTTTCCATTAAATCCTTTTTATATTTCATCAGAACCATTCAATATATTTCTTTCAAATCCTTAATGGAAAACATATGCTTCATGATCCATATAACACAATTCTTGAATTCCTATACATATACACTTCAATCATCCAAATTTATTCTTAAACCATTACTTAGGATTCATCGTATTATTCCTTAACACCCCTTTCCTAGAATATGAAATATGAATCATTTATTAAGGTTCTTCAACCTCAATTTAATCATTCTTATTATGTTTAATGTAAACAATACTGTTAGAACATCTCATACCTTTCACATGTCATTTGTGGTATCTTTATCTTTAGTAGTATAACCAATACTTGTACCACCTTCCAGATTCTCTTCATGAGATTTGAACTTAGGACATCTATTTTTATAATTTCTATACTATCCACATATGAAACATTCAATGTTAAATCAGTTCCTTCTAGTTCCCGCTATTGACTATGACTAGAAATCATAGTGTGGGAAATACTTATCATAGAAAAAACCACAAAATCATGAAAAATTGCTTATAGGATGCCTAAATAATGACACATACATTTAAATCTATGACACCTTAGGCTTATCCTTAGAAACATACTAATACATATATTTATAAATATCCCTACGGATCTCACTAATTTTTTATCATCCTACTTTCCAAATGTTGACTAAACCTTTCCTTTGATACCAAATATTGTGACCTAAGATTAACATACATGGATATTACATCATTTTAAATGAATATTCATAAAATTACAAAAAATACATGCCTGAGGAACATAATAGTTTAGTGTATTTGGAAACTTGGAACACATTCTTTTAACTTGGTGAAAGATCTTCAATATCTCTTGTAAAGATCTTCCCCTTTAGTACTCCAATTTAAAACCTTTCTTCATAACCTGGGGAAATGAAACATAAGAAAGGGGTGATCTTAGATTATTAGTAAGGGTAAATAAAGGTGATATATAAGCATAACATGAGAATAATTATAAGATAACATAATAATAACATTTTAAGATCATACCCTACATATCAAAGATTATATACATGAGTTACGAAATAAATATTGACAATTCATAAGACATGAATCATAAGGGTGATAAATCATCATAAATAAATCATGAACCATAATCTCATGAAATATAAGTTCCAAACCATTATAAATATAGAAAAACATTTCATGTGTCAAGTTTAAATACAAAGACCATCAATATAGTGGATTAGGACACACTTGTTTCCCACAGTGGATCAGGATGCACCTATATCCTACTGTGGATCAAGATGCACCTATTTCTCAATGTGGATTAGGACACACCTATTTCCCATTGTGGATTAGGACACACATGTTTCCCATTGTGGATCAGGACAAACCTGTTTCCCATTATGGATCAGGACACACTTGTTTCCCATTATGGATCAAGCTCGTTGACTTGTTTCCCATCATTATCTCATGAGATATAAATATTTACCCAATACATTATAGGGAGATATAGTTCCCACCTATCAGATAATAAAATCATACATACGTGTTCCATAAAACATTCATCATATCATGACCCATAAAAAGATATGGGTTTTATAAACATCATATAATAACCCATGAAATGAAATGGGAATCATAAACATTTCATCATATCAAGACCAATGGAAAATATATATGTTTCATAATCATTTCATCCTATAATAACCCCTAAAAGTAAATGTGTTTCATAAGCATTTTATCATGGTATAACCCATGGAAGAGAAATGAGTTTCATAAAAAACTTGAAATACTAAACATAAACCATTCATAAAAATAATGAGAATGGATTACTTAGGTAAAATCCCCAGTAAATCATAAAATATATCAAATGATTTCATCTTATATAGAGAAGGAATTTTAATGATAACTTGGTGCATTTCTTAATAAAAATAACCTTTCTTTAAAAAACACTTTTTAAGGCATAAAAAATTTTCAAAATCATTTTCTTTGAGAAAAACTTTAAAAACTTGTAAAATAAGATTTAAAAATAATTTAAAACATTTATTGAGTAAAATATGCTTTCTTCTTTGAAACAATAATTTTTAAATCATAAAACATTTGAAGACCTTTTTCTTTGAGAATTACCTTGAAAACTTATAAAGGAAGATTTGAAACCCATTTTAAACCATTTTTAAAACATAAAACATTTTTGAAAATCCTTTTACTTGAAAATGATCTTAAAATATCGCTTAAAAACATTTTTTAATTTTTTTAGAAAACATGGTCTTTAAATAAAACAAATTTCCGATCAAAGAGAGAAATATGGTCAGATTTTATTAAAAAAAATTCTTAATTATATTAAGTACCAAAGATTGAAAAAATAGTTTCATTAATTGAATTTATAATGAATAACCATATTATAATAAAATTCATGAGAATTTTTGAGATATTCATCGTAATATCTCATTAATATAAGCATAATCATAAACAATCCTGATAAATGATGAGATTGTAGAAATAAGTTGTAACCACTTTGTTAACTTTGAATCATAATACCCATGAAATAATAACATTAAATAAATCTTAAAAAAATATGAAAAGAATTATATTAATGATATAACATGTCAAATGTTAGTATATACACCGCATAGAAAAATATAGGTGCATAACATGGCATGTATCTTAAAGAAGGAAAATTGGGACAAAAATTACTTTACCGATTTGGAAACTTTTGAACCATAAACACCATGAAATAAATATCATAAAATGGATGTGTAAATACTGATAAATTTAATTATATTAATCATATAATACATTCATGTTAAGTATATACACAAAAAAAATGAGTGGTGAATAAGGCATAAGTCTTACATAAATAAAAGTGAGACGAGAAAACTCTTATCGTAAGTCTTGAATTTCTTAGTACACATTCAAACATCCTATATAATAAATATATGTTGTTTATACATATAAAAAATAAACATATTATTATATTTAATACCATATATAATTTTATTATGACTTTATATTACCCATTTATTAACAATTCCGTGTTAATGTTACGTTTCAGGTAATATCCGCTTTGTTTTTCATATATGTTTTGAATTATTATTCTTGATCCACTTAGATCATGATTTAATTATTTACAGAAAGTAAAAAATGATATAAATATAATATATATTAATTATATAAGTATTTATAATAACCTATAAAATTTATAAATATGAAATGGAATACACCGTTCATGGAGACTATAAGTTGTGCATATGCATGAATGTTGTTTCCGTTTTCTTATCGTATTGAAGAAAGAACATAAATGACATATATGTATATATGTGTGTATATATATATTATTATTCCAGTATCATAATTATTTCATATATATCATATACATCTACTAAACCCATCCTTAATACATTCCATGCAAAGTGTGAACGAATCACATCCCTTTGACGGGGTGGTAGACCACACGTCCACAAACGAAGTTATCGTATTTACAAAAAATAGAAAATTTGTAGGTATGTATTATATAATAATTAAATAAGAATAAATAAATCATAAAAATCATATATATCATATAAAAATATAAATTACATCATTATTTCCCACCTTTAAAGGCGGAAATGGAAGAACTATCGACATCAGTTCACGAGGTGGTAGTCCTCCATACAAACAAATGATGATTGTGTATCGAATTTGATGGAATTGTGTGTGAGTGTAGGTCATAAACTTAGCACAAAAACATAATAGTATATTGAGTATACTATTTTTATTATAATTTCATGTAATAATAATAATTGATGGAGTGAAGAAAGAAATAAAATGAAAGTGCTTGTTGAAGGATATTACCTCTTCTTTAGGTAATTGCTTTTGGTTTGCACCAAAGGGCTTCCTTGGATGGATTTATTCAAAAATGGAGGACTCTATGATGAATTTATGGAATTTGGGTGGATATTTGGATATTTTTTGGAATATATAAAGGTATTAAGAGGTGTGAAGAGAGGCGAAGAGGTGGTGGCCTTTTATAAGTGGGGAGAAGGACACATTAGGTATTCTTGAAAATATTTTTGTGATCCTCATGTTTTAATTATCCCAAAAAGGTTAAAAATAGATAATTATATATCATTAGAGGTTTCATGGTCGAAATGTGTCCATAAAATAATTTTTATACAAGTGTAGGGTCATTTTTACACCTTATATACTAGGTTTTGTCATTAATTAAGCTCATTTTCACCTTAATCACTACAATTAATTTTAATTACTTTCACTAATATTTTATTTGAAAAATTAATTTTACCATGTTAGAAATTATAAATTATTATTATCAAATATATGGAATCCATTTTTCCAAATTCTAATAACATAAGTGGCAGAAATTAATTTAAAATTAATCATGCAGGCGGGATGAGACGATGAGTTTTTAAAGTGAAAAAAGTCCAAAACATTGAAATGTTTTTATATCAAATTTTAATGTAAAATTGGTTAAAACGAATTAAATTTTATTAATTTATGTATAATTGATCTAATTATACTTTAAAACCAAATTAAAATACAATTTAACTATGTAAATTTATTATATGAAAAAGAGGTTTTCAATTAAAATTTAGTATTTTCACTATTCAAAAAAAAAATGAAACTTCTCAAAAAAATACCAAACATTCAACTAAAGTAATTTTTGATATTATGAATTTAAAAATAAAGTTTATTTTGTTATATAAAATTAAAAATGTTTCAAAAATTATATTTAAAACAGGTTCTCCATTAAAAGATGGTAAAATTACCCTTTTGAAAAATACATCATTTTATTCATAAAATTTGATTTATTATTATCTTATGCCTATAAAATATATTGGATAAGTGTAATTTTTTTTGTTTAATATGAAATATATATATATATATATATATTATTAAAATCATTCATAAAAAGTTTTTTTTAAATTTATTGAGATAAAATGGTGTTTGCATGTAAAAAAGTAGTTTTCTTAGGAAATGAATTTCTTTATTCTCAAATCGTTCTTACTTTCATTTATAACTAATTGATAATGAAAGGATTAATTTTATATACATGTGTAAATAATAATTTCATAATTTATTCATTCTTATTCATATCTTCCATTCTAATGGCTAGGTAATATTTATAATAATATTTTATTAATAATATTAATAGTATATTATAGTTCGGTAAAACTCAGTCTTGCGTGTAACACAAGTTATCAAAGGGACTTAGTATTATGTGTAACATAATCCAAACATAGTGTTTCATGTACCAAAAACTAATCTAAGTTTTGTGTGTAATGAAAGATTAACTTGGTGTTCCGTATAATGCAAGACAAACTTAATGATTTCGTATTAAAAAAGCTATATTCATTATTGTGTGAAATGATAAATATCGAAAATATTAAATTTATTCAAAAAAAATATTTCACAAAATCTCAGGGTGTTATAGAGGGTCAAGATAATGGTTTAACATTGGTCCTATTCATGTGGGAACAATATCCATAAAAAAAATTAGTAAAGAGTTTTTAAAGTTCTTAATTTGGGTGAACCCTAATTCAATCCCCACTCAGGGTGGCTAAAGGGGACCTGACTATTTTTAGTAGAGACTACAGTTCTGATTGTGTGTTTAACCTCAGAGGAAATTTTGTAGGTTCTTTCACAAATGAAGACAATTACAAAGCCACTATTTTTTAGTGGTCATAAATTTTATAGGGGGAAGAAGGAGTTTCTAGCCTATAGAGAGGATTCTATTGGAGTCCCTTGAGAAGTTATGTAGGAAGTAATTATTTTGTTGAGCCAATAATAATTAATTATTAAAATGGATCAAAGGAATATTGAGATTCATGCCTCAGATAAAAATTAATTAAAGGATGATCTTGAGGTAGAAGTGTATAAGGTTTTTCTCATTGAAGATTATCTAAAGGCATGTAGATGTAGTTGGAAGATTCATTTGGAAATGAAAAAAGTCTAGATGAAAATTACCTAAGGTATAAAGGAAAGAAAAAAAATGAAAAAGAGGAAGGCATCTCAGAAAATTATTTCTCTATCTGAGGTAAATTCTTAATCTATTTTTATATATGGTTATAACCACGAATTGGGAAAGAAATATAGCATTTTAGACTCTATTATGGAGATGAAAAGGAGATGCTATGAAGAGGTAAAAAAAATTAAGTTTTCAATCAAGGAGGTGTTCATTTAATGACCAAGAGGATATCCCAACATTATAAGAGAAGGTGAAAAATAGGATGTCATGCATAAAGTGAATTTTTTAATGATTAAATATTTTTCATTGGAAAATAAAAGTCTAAAGAAAGAAGAAGTGTCCTTGAATTTTAATATGATGAAAATTGGAGCAAAGGTGAAAGAACAAAGTGATATGATTGAAGAGATATCCCAATAAATATTAAAGCATACAGTCATGGAGAAATATTTTAAATTAAGAACCATTCAAAGAAAAATAAACTTTGAGGAGATGAAACAATTAGGGATAGCTATTGCATCAAGTTTGGATGAAATGGATTCCAACTTGAAGAATAAAGATAAGAGAATTAGAGAACTTGAGGAGGGGATAAACACCTCAAATCATAAGATAAACATCTATACAAAGGAATCCCAATAATAAGTATATGTCTAGATTTAAAATCTATAATAAAACATAAGTTCCATGAAAAACCAAGAATAGAGATTCCACAAAAATAAAGTGGAACCAAAATACTAATTTTGTGGAAGACTTGGGAACATTATTTGCATGTGTCTTGAATTCCAAAATCCAAAAATTAAAAGAATAACTCCATTAACTGTGACAAATTATTCAAGAGAATATCACATGAGTTATGATTTTTATGATATATTTTTTATTAGTTATAACCTCATCCATATAGAAAGGAATTGTAGTTGAAAAAATGCATTCAAGGGAAAAGATTCCACAAGAAGACATTCCACTTCAATGACATACAAGGATAAAATTTATATTAATAAAAGACTTGTTAAGATGGAAAATAGGTTCAATGTTTTAGAAAAAAAAGAATAAGCCTCAAATAAAAGTGAACCAAGAATAAAAATTAGTTTACTCATAACAAATCTATTGGAAGGAAATAAATAAAATCTGGAAACAAAATCTAGGAGTTGTACCACTTGTGAGAAAGGTGTAAGAATAAGAAAAGAATAATCCATTGAGGAAGAAACTGGGGTCCATGATGGAAATCATAGACATAAAAGAGGAAGTATGCCTATGTGGTCACACATAATCCACTAAAAGGAAATATTTGAATTTTATAGGAAGAACCATTTAATTGAGGAAGAATCCAAAAGGGAGATATACTAAATAAGCAATATAATAACAAATTTTCACAAGTGTGATCAATTCCACAATTATGGAAAATCTCAATCCATGGAAGGACATAAATTCTCGCATCTATGATAAGAAGTGTGTATGTCACATCAAACATAGAATATCATTTGGAAAGGGTATGAATAATTTGACTAAAATAGATGATGAAGATGATGTGGTAGATATGGTGATGACATTCCTTTCCCTCAATCTGAAAAATAGAAAAGGAAGGTTTGATGATAATGGGTTTATCCAACATGACTATCCCCAATTCTATATTTTAGGAGATTTTGAGTACCCCTCTCCCCATGAATTACATTTTTTCTATTTTTTTGTGAGGTGTTGTAGTCATATGGGGCAGAAACGATCCATGGGGTAAGCATGCTTGAAAATCACATCTGAATGAGATCAAAGAAGATATGTTTGAGTCTAAAAGGTGAATGTAAGATAATTTCAGGATCATTATAAGCCTCAATTGATATAAATCCTAAAAATATAAGTTAAGGATGAACATAAATCATATATAAGTGTCAAAGAACAAGTTTTCACTCATCCAATGTACTTGGAAGTTTCATGATGGAAGAAAATGCCAAATCTAGAAATAAAAATGTGATCACTAGAATGAATCTATTTAGCTTTTAAAAGTTCCTAAAATGATATTAATAGAGGTTTAAAAACAATACTTGAGATTAAAAATGGTATCAATCCCAATATGATTAAAGTCCAATGGCATCAGATCCTAAAATGAGTGGTAATAGACCACTGAAATGAAGATGACAGACCAAAAGATAACAACATCAACATTTTTGAATTTCATAATTATTTTTTATCATGTGCGTAACATTTGTTATTCATTTGTGTACTATGTATAGGATACCCATTTTTTCTGACTTTGAGATTTTTTTTCTAATAATTTTAACCCCTATTTTTATAAACAATAATTGGTGTCTGAAGATAAAGACTCAGAGGGAGTTGGAGATGCGTTTTCAACATTTTTATGCCTCATGTGCATAAATATGAAGTCTATAAAGATTTTAAGGTGTGAATTTAAAGTTTTATCACTAATTTCTTGATGTGAAAGTGTGATGGAGATCACAAGTTGTTTTTGGAAAAGTGATATGATAAAGAAGCTATAATTTTATTGGAATCATGAGTAAAATGTGCATCTTTGTTTTTGTTTATAGAAACTCTTATTCCCTAAATCGAGTATAGGCTCACTAGGCTTAGTTAATTTGTTAACAGTCCAAGTTATAAGTGGTAAATTCACTGAATGATTTTCTTAGGCAAGTACATATAAGTAAGAAAGTGAAGATTCTAGAATTGGGAAATCCAACTAGAAAGTTATAAAAAAAATAGTACAAAGAGATAAATGTTGAAGTGTATCGACATAGGGGGGAGATGGAAATAGTAATAAAACCATCCCCATCCTCATAGGGAGTAAATAATACCATGAGGAACCCCTCTTAGATAAAGTGGGATTTTTTATTTCTTGGAGTGTCTTCCCACACATTAGGGGGGTTTCAAAATTAGAGGAGTATTGAAAAATGGGGAGATCAATATCTCTCTATTTGGACTTTGAATCAAAATTGAGAACCCTATCACCAAGGGGGAGCATATCTAAGCACACCCTATGGGGGAGATAAAATAAATTATCAAATATTCTCATAGTTGGACCCTTTATATTTCATTAACAAAAGGATAGATATTCTAACATGGTTTTCTTATCAAAAAAATTAAAAGTGAGAGTTGTTGGACACCCCTTTGGATGTGTTGGATTTATTTAAAAGAGGTGTGGACTCAGATCAAAGTGATTTGTTGACAAGATGGGGGGATTGTTCGATATCCCTAAGTGAGTTGGAATTGTTGACATGGTGGCTGAGGTGTTTTTTAATTTTTTTGAAATATAGATCTTAATCGATATACATGTTTTATTTTTTGAAAAAGACATGTGGAGGATGAAGGGTTTTGATGGAGCTTTGCATGAAGCTATATTGTTCATATGAATAAAGGAGTATATGTGACAAGCCTTGGAGAAGTTCATGGGATGATCCATGAAGGCCTAAAATCATGGGAAACAACGATGGAAGAATCTCACTTAACATATGGAAGATAAAGTAAATTTATATAAAAATTACTAAGAACCCATGTATGGGTTTTTTCATGTAATGGAATTCAATATATATTCAAAACTGGATATGTAGAGGTTCTATATAAGAAACTTATAGTGATGTAAGAAAATATGAAAATGTGGGGAAGTTCACATATGTAATTCAGTCGATGAACACAAATTTGAAAAAGGGTCAACACAAGTGAATTTGGCCACGTGAGGGAGTTAATGTAAGCAAACTATGTTGGTGTAAAAAAATTATATGTATGTGTTTCTCCACATATGTGGTTTCATAATGCATTTTTCTCTATGTAGAGATTCACGTATGTGATTGTTGCTGATGTGAGTTTTTTGATGATATAAGGGAATTTGACTATGTGAACCACCATGTATGTATTTTCACATATGAATTTTCAGAACCTGTGGACCATGTATATGAATTTGGACTGATGTATAGGAATTCTGCAATAATATAGGGGATTTCTTCTGTGTTTTTCTGGGAATGTCGTCTAACTGTGAAATTACATCAGATGGTGCAGGAACTATTCAAAAATCTTTAAAATGTCATATAAATTCTAATGGGAGCCATGATTCAATCCAATATGGAAAATGAATTTATGGGTGAGGTGTAGTGAATTAAATAAAATATTATTCATATTATAGTGGAGTGTTTTATGCCACAAATAAAGGGAGTCCAGCCGTGAAGAAGCACATTCATGAGACCCACTAGAGAATATTTTATTCTACCACATTTTTAGTATTAAAATATATATGTGATAGGGTATTATATATATTTAATATTCATAGTTTTTCCATATAACACACCAATTAAAAAAGATAGTGGTGCCCTAGAAGGAGTTTTTCTAGTTTTGAAAAAAATGCAGTAAGTTCAAGGAGTTGACTCTACTTCTAATAAAAGATAATGGAAGATGAGATGATAAACAAATATCATGTTCATGTAAAAGTGGTGATATCAAATAGTTAAGATAGAAATTATTTACAAATAGATCTTTCATCATCATATCTAAAAAATAAGAAGAAGAGAGATCAAGTATTTTTTCTTACATACCTGGACAATGGAAGAAGAAAGAGATTGTACTCACCTTGAATATCTAATTTCTAGGAAGGATAAAAATTTAAAATCATAGAATATAAGGAGATAACTTATAAATCCCACTAAAGTGAAGTAGTTTTAGGTGGTTCAGTTGGTTTTAAATGAGTTTTAGTGTTGCTATCCATATTTCCATATCCATAGAATTCAAAATTTAATTTTCTAGGTTCTTAAATAATTTTATTGCAAATAGACTTAGGATTATTTTTATCTTTTTGAAGAGTTTTTAAACTACTCCCAGTGGTGAAGTCCATGAAATTCTACCTAGGGTTTACCTCAGTTGTGATAGGAAGTACCAATTTTTTATTATACTCATTTCCATGGTTAACTTTCCCATTTTTAACTCCAAGTCATGAATTCTAGCATATATTTGTGATTTATTTGAATAATGTATAGAGTTTTTGAATAAAATTCAGTTTTTTTTGTGATTCAAACGTTCTTAATAACTATTGAATAACACCCCTAATTTCTTATTGAGAATTAGAGGTCTCAACCTTATGTTGGTTTTGAAATTGTGGCTTGGGGTGTTATGGGATTCCTAGGGCATGTTGTCTCAAAATTCCTTGATCTCTCTACGAAAAATTAACATGGTCTCTATATATTTGATTATAATTATTTGAAAATGGATTAACACTATCTTTCATCCTTGGTATATACCTGAAAAATTAATATTTTTTAAAGGTTAGGCTGACATATCAAAGTTGGGATAGTAAGTACTAGAGTTAGCAAGCATGCCATAATGGGAATATTTTTTTTGAAGTGGTGCTAATAGTGATAAAAGAATACAAACATGAGGTATTACTTAGTGGTTTTAGATATAATACCACAAGTAAAGAGGTGAAGGTTTATGGAAGATCACTCCTCTGGAAGAGGAAGTATGTAAATGGATACAAGGAAAATGCATCATTGGAAGAATCTGGATCAAGTGGGTTCAATCTTATAATAGAAGATAATCCCAAACCAAAGAAGATAAATAATCCCAAATAAAACATCCATAATGAAATATATATGAGTGGTATCACCCAAAAGGAAAACAACTAGATAGACTTGGAGGAGAGATACAAAAAAATTGTTGGTTCATCATGATCGACCACATTCCTCAACCTGGGGATGATTGGTGGTACCTATCTCCTCATGTATTTTAATGTTTCTGATTTATATAGAAATCGGTATAATATTAAAGGGGGATACATGATCCATGATGTAGCTGTGCTAAAATACCACATGTGTAGGATCTTAAAGAAGAGTTATTTGAGCTAAATGATGTGTTTGAGTTGAAAGGACTTTTATGAAAAAAGGATAGTTGGACCGGTTGAGGATATTAATCAATAAATGGTCTGATCAATTTAATGATATGTTATTAGGGCCCTGATCTATCTTAAAAAGGGGTGTTATGAAACCAATTTGGATTTCAAATTCGTTTCTTAATTCACCTAAGTGAGGAATTAGTTCAAATGTTTTAAATCCTAATCTAGAATTAAAGATGGTGTCATAGTCTCATCTAATATACCAAATAGTAAAAAGTAAAATATGATTATTAACAATTGATATTAGGATTTCTATATTTTATGGTATCATACCATTATGATAAAGAAGAAATATTAAAAGGAAGAGGAAGAAAGATGCATAAATTTAATATTAATTTGTTTAAGTACTGACAATATGGTATTTGTTGGTTGTTCTTATGGATAAAAAATATTCTAAAAGGAAAGTGTTCAAACCAAAAAATGGTTTCCTCTTTTTTGAATCTATCTCAATACTTATAGGCAAGTACTATAGACATTCAGGGGGATTGGTGATGAGCTCTGAAAGGGTGTTTAGCTACATTTGGAGAAAGGATTTTCCTTGTGAATAATGAAAGAGTATAAATATCAAGTGGTATCATTAGTTTGTCATGAACAAGTGGAATCAGTTTTTCCATCATGTGGTATGAGTCACAAACTTTATTCTTAAAAAATTATTCACTTATGGTTTCTTGAAATTATGGAAGTGATCATAGGAAGAATTACCGAAAGGTATTTGAATTCTCAAGGAGTTATGCTGCTTATGTTTATGAAACTGAGTAACTAACATGGACATCTTTGAGGTTTTTGATTTAAAACTCATATTTCCTACATTTAGTTTCAACTCAATGGGCTTAGAGGATTTGTCTTTGACATAATTCCTAGTGGTAAATTTACTCACTAAAAATATTTGAGTAGAATGCAGATGGAAAGAGGAGATGTTTCAGTGGATAAAATGATTTTCTAGAATTAGATCATTCATCATGTGGAATCTAGGATGAAGTGATTATATAGAATTAACTTATGATAAAAGTGTTATAGGTCCAACAAACAAGTTATGGGGAGAATCTAAAGGTTTGATGGTGGAAGATGGAGTTGATTTATCAAGTGAAAAAACTATCTATAGAAGTGGTAATGACTGACCAACATTTCTAAAATTCACCTTATAATAGTTGATAGAGACAATATATTTTTGGATTTCAACTTATGATAAAGTGGTCTTAGAAAAGTTTTTAGGAGATTGATATTAAATTAATTGGAAAATGATTTCTTATTCAAGGTAGAAATAAATCTATCTCTATCAATATTTTAGAAGTTGGTGAGAATCATCTTAGCCCAACATGGTATTTGTGAAAATCATCAAGGAATTTTAAAACTCAATTTGTATTGAAAAGGGGGAAGTTTATGAAAATACATATCTATAAGTGAGAATACCCTTTTAATTTTATTGAAAAATGTAGTGATATTTTAATTAGGATGTATAGGCACCATGAGTGGAATACACCATAAATACAAAGGTGGAGTAGGATTTATAGTAGTATTATCAATAATAATCCAAAGAGGGGTGTTGTATCCAGGGGTTGTTTGCTAAATTTATTGAAAAAAATTTGTTAGATCTATTGACTAAAACTGCTATATTTATTGAGGATACATTCTAATGAGATACATGGCATTGAGTTTCTTAGAAATTATTTAGGTGTTTCTAGCAGTGGAGTTGTATCATAAGTTGAGTAAGAATAAAAATATACAAAAGTTAGGTTATGAGGAAATAATATATCAATAATATATTTGGGAAGATATATGATAGTAGTCTAGAGGATAATAGAATAATCAAGATAGGTATAAATGAAAATATAAAAATGAGGAACTGAAGATATGAGTTTCATTCAAGTTAGAAAGTCTCACTAAAATCAGGCTGATTCATAGAAGTGAGGTTGAGACAACACATTATGTTGATGGAGTTTCACATGGATTGTCAGGATAGAAGAACCATATAGAGTCTAGAGTTGTATTTTTGTTGAAATATTCATTCTATTTGGAGGTGACATGGAAGTTGAGTTGTGTGAATGGAGCATCATAGAGTTAAAGTTTCAAAAACATTGGGTTTTGCCTATAAATACCTACTTACCCCCTCATTGTGAACTAATGATGATTTGGAAGTGACTTAGGGATCTCTTTTCATGTAAGTGTAACTTTCATGAACTAAAATTGAGTGAAATATCTGGGTAAAGGATGTTGTGTGAGAGGGAGTTTCATGAGAGGAGTTCTGTGAACTTACCTAAGAAAGGGAAGTTGAGTGAAGATGGTTGAGAAAATGGAACAACCTAAAGGAAGTAGTGTGATCCCACCTGTGTGAATTGGGTTTGTGTGAACAAAGTTATATAGATAGATTAAATCACATATATAATTCATACACAAAATTTACATTGGAAAAATCAATTGAAAATCACACCATTATTCCATTAAATTATAATAGAATTGAGACAGTTGCTTATATTTTCACGTTTCACCCTATCATTCATTTTCCAAATATTAATTTTGTCAAGAAGGATAAATTACCTAGAGTTTTTTTTAATATTGTAAAATCAAGAATAAAAAATATCTCATGATAAGGGAAAAAGTTAGACATTGAATTCATAGGCGATAATAGATCATTAACATCTTCTTCTTCCATCCATTCCTCTAACTTTATCATTTTCTATAAATTTAGGTCTCTGAGTGAAAAAATGGAACATACACCACTATTAAATCACCAATAATTATAAAATTTAAATTCATGCCTTTATAATACAAATAAAATTTTATCCCAATTGATTTTACAAGGTTGATCCTTTCAATATAAATAGACACAAAATAAAGGATATTTCCAAACATAGGAATCTGGTTTCATATATTATATTCTACCACCACAATATTTTCCAAATTTTTTAGCCACTTCGTCCATCCTATAAAACATATTTATTAAAAAATTTCAATTGATAATTCTTTGATACTTGAATTATATCAAAGAGATAATAACAATTTTTCATTCATCTCATTTTCACTAACAATAAAAATATCATTAACCTCATCCATTTCATCCTCATCAAACGGACCGAAGGTCTTCAATTTTTTCTTTCATTATTGATAAATCCCCCTTTTAAGGGAAGAAGGGGGAAACCCAAAGTCATCATTGACTTAAGACAAAATAACCCGAAGGAAAAAGGAGTAAAACCAAATTGACAACTGAAAGTGTCCCTCCCCAGCCTATGATCATGTTGAGAATCATCGTTGCAATGAATATCAGCAAGCAAGTGTCCTGTGTCAAAGCACATGCCCGATCCGATGACTGACGTCATACCCTCTCAACAACCAAATCTGACATGCACTGCAAAGATAAACTGTCAGCTCTGAATCCTCCTCTGAGACCTGTTCCTGCAATCAAATCCGGTTGCACTACCCGCCTTCGAGATCAAACCAGAATCATAAAAACAAAACATCCATCAAACTCATATGGACTTAACAACACCAGATCAATTCATCAGCATCAAACAAATGCAGCAACATATATTCCAGAAATCATCAATTTCAACTTCAATAAACCAACTGCAAGAACTGAGATCATCAAGAAAACAGTCGCGACATCAACAGACCTGCACCAGATGCTGGAACCACTATCAGAAAACCCCCTGCCACCATCTACGAGAAACTCCCACCAACTGCATAAGCAACCTGAAGCAGAGCCAATTTCTAGATCCAAGATGTATAAGGTAAGGCAGAGTAATGAGGAGGAGCAGGGGACCTCAGCGATGATGACTCTGCAAGAAACACCTTCAACCCTGCAAAAAACAAAATGAAAAAAGGATCCCCCCTATGATCACCAGATCTGATGCCAACCTGCACTGGATAAACACCGTAAACGCTACCTGAACATGCCAGACCAAGATGAGGAGCCAGATCGCCGCTCCACGTCGTCCTAATATAATGTTCATAATGAAAATTTTTATTTACTATAAAAATTTTCTTTTCATGCATCATCTATTCTATTATCATCAAACCCATGTATAAATATCTGAGAAGAAATTTTATGAAATACTCTTAGTTCTTCAATAAAATATCCCCTTGCACAATTTAATATAAAAAATATATACATTGCAAACATATTATTTTTCATATCCTAATAAACATATAGACATTAATTTTTTCAATGGATTCAAAATATAAAAGTATAAAACCAATCAATTTTTAAAACCCATTGGGAAGAACATTCAAACTAAAAATTCTTGAAGTTTTCAATAGTTAAATTTTAAAAACGGAATTTGAAAATTTTATGATATTTATTTCCATGATTTCAATGCATCTTAAATTTTTTAATCTTCCAATTAAACTTGAAATTTAATTAACATTTATAATAGGAAATATTAAAGTTTTTTAAGTGTTTCACTTATTTAGAAATCCAAGAGATAAATCACAAAATATATATAATTTTTTCAGCCTTTATAGGCCGCACTTATAAAAATTTCAAAATTTTCAGTACTTTCACCAACTAGTTCGAGATGTATAACCCCCAGTGAAACAATTATTTTTATCATCACCCTATATAATTAAGGAATGATCATTTTACATGTGTGGTGATTGATCAAAGAAAAATTAATGGGTATTGAATTAATAATTTTTTTAAAGTTTTCCATTTCAGTATCCTAAAATAATGAATTCCATAACAACATGTTAAAATAGCACTCCCTTTATCTTAAAAACTAATAATTCCTTTAGGACCCTGAAGAAAATCTAATGTCTACCAAAATTTTATTAATTAATCTTTTTTATTATAAATTTTTTAGGAAGAATTGAATGATATATAATTTTTTTGAATAAGGACGATTTTAAGTTATCAGAGCTATTTATAAAGGAAAAAAACTTAATTTTGACTCCAATATGGATTATTTTCAATTATTCATCACCCACCTTTTGATTTCATGAAATAGAATAAAACTATAAATATTTTTATGGATAGAGGCACAACTTCAATCCGTTTTTGAATCCTTTCACCAATAACAACAAACATTTTAGTCTTAATTACCATACCAATTGAAATATTATTTTGTTTAAATATTTTCATTTATATTCTGATTAATTTTTTATTAACTCATAAATAAAATAATTTTATGTAACCCTATTAACGTCCCACATTTGGGTGGTTATCATAATTTTACTTTCAATTTGACTCTCAATTCTCATTAGATAACCTTTCAACTCATAAAAATCAATTAGATCCTCATTCAAAACATCTTCTAAAAGGAATTAAATCATTTTTTATGTCAAATCATTATTTTTCATAATTTTTTTTCAAGATTTAACAACTAAAGATTTGTGCCAGTGAATGATTGAATCATATAATTTAGAATTCTTAACACATCTAAGTCAATGAATATCGTGATCTAAAATTATTTTTCAAAATAGTCTTTGAAAATTATTATTATTATAAACCATATTACAGATAGTCTTCTTCCCCAACCAATTATTCCTACTATAACAATGACAAATGATTTTTTCTTATTATCACAGGTAAAAAACCTCTCAACCAATATATAAATTAGATATAATTTAAAAAAAGTGAAATTTTTATATTGATAAAGAAGTTCTATAAGACTCATAGTGAAAAATATGTGTCCATCAATTGAAAAAGTAGAAATTGTTGTGTTTGGGAAGAATGATGTTGCTAAAATGATTTACAATAATAATGCCAAGGGAAATTTTTTAAAAAAAAGGATCATGATATTAGTTAACTATGATTTTTTATAATATGGTGGAAAAAATCATTGATTACCCATTATTGAAGAACAAATTATGATATTTAACAATTTTTCATACAAAAATATATTTTTATTCTAGTTTATGTTTGGAATGAGGAACTAATTTATTTGGATGAGGTGAAATATTATTTGATGAACTTAAGTGTCAAATTGGAAATTGAATTATGATAACCATCTGAAAGTGAGAATTTCTTAGGGTCATGGTAAATTATTTTATTCATTATTTGAGAAACTTACAAAAAAATATGGATAATTTTTTTTAAATGGAAATATGTTGCAATTTTTGTAGAAATTGAGACTAAAATGTTTATAGAAATTGGTGAATATATTGTATAGTGGTATGAAGGTGTACCTCTAAATATATAAATATTTTATGTTTTATCAAATTTAAATAAATTTTAAGGTGAGTGGATAACAATTATAAATAATCTATATTGGAGTCCAAATGATATTTTACCTTTATAAATAATCTTTGACCACCTATAGTCATCCTAATTAAGAAGTTTTTCTTCATATCATTCAATTTTTATTAAGTATTTTATGACGATAAAAGATAAATTAATACAAGTTGTGATGAACTTATATTTGTTTCACAACCCTACATGCATTATTAGTGTATAAGATAAAGGAAGTGTTTGTTTAATATATTGTTATACAATTCATTGTTTCAAGATTCCAAAATAGAAAAAATTAAAAACAATGTTAGTTCATGATGCATGACCTCATCCATGGTCTAGAATTATGCATGTTGAAGGAACATTATTTAATTATAGAGACTAACAAGACAAGTGATGTTTCACTAGGGGTTACACATCATGGATTAGTTGGTACGAGTATTGAAAAAATTTAAAATTTTAATAAGAGAAAACTTTGGAGGCTACAAGAATTATATATTGATGTTAATTTATCTCTTATCATGATAATGAAGCTAAAAATTTATGTGATTTAGTATTTTCCAAAAGAAATGTTAATCATATTTCAAGTTTAATTGTAAGATTAATTTTTTTAAAAGAATTGACATACTGAAAAAATATCGAGACACTATCATATTTTATTTATAAACTTTATTTATCGCAAATTTTAAGAATTCATGGTTTGGATTTTATTTCCAAGGGGTATGAAATGTTAGTTGGTTTGAGATATTTATATTTTTAATTCATTGAAGAATATACTGGTTACATGTTTATTGGGATATGAAAATTTACAATTTTACACTACTTATCATTTTTTTAGTTAATCATGTAAGGGGTTGTCTATATATAGAATAGAGAGCCTTGAATAAACATTCTTATGGGATAATAATACATGGTATTGATGATGAAAAAATATGGATGATTCAATAAAAGAGAAGTTTTATAAGAAATCCAAATTTTAGTCTTTAAAATTATGTTGGGCAGTAAAGGATGAAATAAATGATGATTTTATTATTGGTGAAGATGATCAAAATAAAAAGGTGTTTTCATCTCTTCAATTTCATCAAAATATCAAAGAATTTTCAACTAATTTTTTAAAGAAAAATGTTTTGTGGGATAGATGAACATGCTATTTTTTTACAAAGATCATTTTGGAAGAATATAATAGATGTGGAAAGATATAAATATTTTACGATATCCTGTATCTTTAATTTTTTCAGATAAAAAAAGATCAAAAACTTAAAATTAATGTGGTGTATCATGGTTCAAATGTTTCAAATACACCACGATTCTAGGATTCATATTTAACATTAGCCTTAGACTATACAACTTTCATTTTCGAGTCCTTATTTTTATTAATATAAAATTTACATTTTATTATCTTTTATTTACATTTTATGTGGTTATTATGTCATTTACTTGGTATTTATTCCCATTTGGACATGTTTTTATGTACTTTTACTTTTATTACTCATGGTATTATTTGTAAATAATAAAGATTAACTTTTTAAAAACACGTTGTGAAATATTATTATTCTCATTTTTTATGGAAATTAATTGTTATTTTATTCTCCATCAATTACTCCTAAAATAATCAAGTTTTATTTTACTTTTACCACATCTGATAGTATTAGAGTGAGATAATTCCTCATCAAACCAACTTGATCTCATAACTCTACCATCTAAACCACCTTCTCTACCAAGGAACCATCACCCATATAATGGAAAGCATCAGTGACATTCCCAGTGATCTCAACACCCTCAATAAAACCTTACAACATCTAAAACAAGACCTTTAGGATAAAAAAAAGAATAATAGAAACATGATGAGGTGATGAGGCTTTAGATTACCTTTATGTCACTCTTTACCTATAAGGCGTCAAATATGTACCACCAGTTCAACTACCTCAGTAGCGTTTTGCACCATGATAGCTTGTTCAAACTTCATGTTCTCTTACTACTTATAGATAAGTCAATGGAATGGATAAAAATGCTTCTCATTCACATTTAGGGGAGATGGGGACTAGATAAAAATCTTATAGAGAGTTTGAATCCCCTATAAAAAATCCCCACATCTCAAACTCAAAACTGATCTAAAAACCTTTATCAAAAACCTCAACATAAAATATTTTTTGGATTGGATCACATTGGTAGAAAAATATTTTGATTTGATGAGGATTAAAGAAAACCTATAGGTTAAATATTATGAATATAAGCTATGAATAGGGGAATCAATATAGTAGGGTGATGGAGGATTTGTATGACCTTTATGTCACCCCTTCCCTACAAGGGGTTGAATAGGCACCACCAGCTCAACCGCCTCAGTAGAGGTTTTCACAAAGAAAACTCTATAAAGTATTATATTCTCTCATCCCCATGGGATGTGCCAATGACAGGTCTTCCACTATTGTGTATAAAACTTTGAGGGATATGGGTTCTTACTTTAAATCTAATGGGGAATTCATTTCTCCTTTATAAAATCCTCAACATCCCAAAATCAATGATAATTGACAAGCCTTTGATAGAAATAGAATGTTTTTTAGACAAGGTTGTGAAGGTAGAAAAATAATTTTTAATAGGAATTTAAGAAAACCTACAGGTTAAATATTTCACATATAAGATATGAAGAGGGGTATCGATATAGTGGGAGAAATTCCAAAAAATCATCCATTTCAAGGAAATTTTATCATCCATACTTGCAAATGAATGAAAGCTGCTTTGACTCCTTGATTCTTTCCATATAACTATAATTTTATCATCTATCAAAAATTTCATGACTACCAATTAGGCCCCCTTAGTGTTTCTAAATATACACAGGAGTTCTACTGGCTGGAAATATGAAATAATTTATAATAGATAGAAGACCAATAGATGAATCAATAAATTTACAACCTTAATTTGCCCATTTGAGACCAAATACAAATCATGACCCTATTTTTCTTGGATGAGGCCATAAATCAGATATAAAATTAGAAATCCAAATATCATGGAGACCTTAATTCATCACTTCATTAAGTAAATACAATAACTCCTTATAACCCACCAATATCAGATATCGACATGATTCACTAAGGGAAGTCATTGGAGCTGAAATAAAAACCCAATATATTGACACCAGGGATGTCTAGACTACTAAAAAAACTATTGGGAACCAAAAAAAATATAGGAAAATCCAAAAAAATTAGAACAACACTAACCTGAATGCTCAAAATTTTGGTGGAGGGTATTATTTCTATCAGTAGCAAGGCCACCTCTCCAAAAAATGTCCCAATCATGGGAAAGTTAATATATCAACCTTTAAATAGGATTTTGAGGATAAAAAAGTTCCCAATAATGATGTGATAGGTAACACATACCTAGTTTTCCTAGAAGGAACCTCTAGGGAATATGATCATGAGATTTAATTCATGTGTTATCCCATGTTGACCATTGAGTAAGAAATAAAGGATCCTCAATGGAATAATCTATTCTAAACTCATCATCGGGTTAACAAATAGATACTTGAGGTGATTTCTTATGGAAGAGTCTGATAGAACATAATCTCTAAGTATACAGTTGAGTGACTCCTCTAATTTTTTGCCTCATTCATCACACTATAAAGTTAATTTAATCCAAGTGTGGGAGACACCATGATCATAGAGAAGTGAAAAATTCCCTAATCTATTTTCAACTACACAAAATCATTAAGTATGAAATCTAGAAGACATAGATGCATGTTAGCTAACACTAGGACACCCATTGACTCTGAATCTTGACATAATGGTCAATCAAACATGATCAAATTCACCAAATATCAGGTTATATTAATTTTCAGCCCCTAAATAAGAATCATTTAACCATGAAGTTGAGTAATTTTTTTTAAAGACCCATGTCATTAAATGTCATTGAAATTTATAGGGAATTTCAATTTGAAGTCTAAAAGAAGAGGGTGTTTTGAGAACTTGGATTCAAATCAAAATTTTGGGAGTTTGGAGATCTCTAGGAGGTATTTTTACCCATTTTTTGGTATTTTGGTGGTGATAAAGGGTATTGGGAAAGGGTTGGAGATGTGGGTATAGGTACATCGAGTACATAGTAAATCCTTTAAAATTAGGGTAGCCATTAAGGGGCCATCAAGTACCCAATGGACCCTGATTGGTATCTTGTGGTAGTTTTTTTTTTGTTTTTTTAATTATTATTTTTTAAATTAACCCACCCCCTTTAAAAGCCACTTAACCCATACCCTAACCCCTACTCTTTATCTCATTCTCCCCTCTCCCTCTCCCTTCAAAACTATCCCATTGAGATATTTGTTAGGAGATAAAAGTGTCAACTGAATTAAGAAACTTTCCTCAATAAGTCTTAGTTAATCCATAAGGTTTATCTTTTTATTTCACGGTGAGATTGAGTGAGGGAACTAAATGAAGAAGAACACCACCAGTTGATCACTGTTTCAATATTGGTATGTAACCTGATGGGTTTTCACTAGTAATTTCTTCAATTCCTTTTAAAATTTGGAATCAATTGAGTATTGGATGATGAGTCTTTTTCTTATAGAGATGTTGGGGGAATGTAATTGACCTTACATGCATCTTTAGTTGTAATTCTATTATCATGGCTATGATTGATGAGTTTTTAGGGGTTATGATACATTTTTTAAATTGTTTAATTAATTATAAATTATTATAATTAAGTTTTTAAGTGTCATGGATTGAGTTGGGATGTCATGGAATAGGCCAAGGATGAGCGAGAATGAATTAGTCTTAGAGCGATCTTAGGAAAGGCTTGGTTATAATGGAAAAAATGGGGCTAACTTTATTAACGATTCAGTTGGTCTATATAATACTCATGTATATTCTTGTTTATGTATGATCATGTATACCTACATGGGGGGTTGGGTTTAGTAATTAGGAAATGGGCCTAGAGTGCCCCATTGGAAAGTTTGGTGGAATAAGGCCTCCTAGAATCAGAGTGTCACAACTTGAACTCCTTTTTCTAGGAACCTAGTTATCTAACCCCATGGTTCCCCTATAATAAATTTATTTCAATACAATAACACTATATGATTTTACTCATTGGTATCACCTATAAAACTAATGAATTTCCCCATGGGCCAACATAAGTTCATTCAGTTTACTTTATCCTTAATCACACACCATGATAAACTTCTCAGAAGGTCACCCATCCTGACACTACTCTAGGAAAACTATTCTTAACTATGTAATTCTAATTAGGTTGGCCCCCAAAAATAAAGGTTCACCTTCTTGAAACAGTTAGTAAAATTTAGACTTTTATGATTCACTTTTCTAGGCGTGTTACGCTCTCCTTCATTTAAATCACAATTTCCCCATTGTGAACCCCATACCTCTAACCTAGATAGTTCAACTAAACTTTTGGGGTCTCTTATTACACAATTTACTATCCCCATAGGACAACACAAGTTCTTTTAGTGAACTTTATCCTTACTCGCATACACCATGGGAAACTTCCTATAAGGTTACCCAACCTAACAATACTCTAGGATAAGCACAATTAACATTGGAGTTCTAATTAGGTAGGACCTCGAATAGAAAGATTCACCTTGTTGACATGAGTAGAAATATTTATTATTTTAAGTCTCACTTTTGTAGGTGTGTTATGCACTCCTACCTTTAAACCATAACATTCTCATTGTGGACCCCACACCTCAAACATGGGTACTATCACTGTGAAAAACGTCCTCAATGTGGACCCCACAACTCAAACACAGATAGTTCCACTGCACTTCTGGGGTCACCTATCAGACTAAAGACTTTCCCCATAAGAAAATATAAATTCTTTTAGTGTTCTTTATCCTCGGTCACACACACCATGTGAAACTTCCAAAAGGACACCCAACCTGACACTACTCTAGGCTAAGCACACTTAAAAGTGGAGTTCTAATCAGGTAGGACCCTAAAAAGAAAGGCTCAACTTTTTACATGGGTAGTAACATTTAGTCTTTTAGGTCCCAATTTTCTAGGGGTGTTACACTCTATTCCCTTTAAAGCACAACAACCTTATTGTGGACCCCACAAATCAAACCTGGGAAGTTCCATTTTACTTTTGCTGGGTATTAGATTTTATATGATTTGTCATAACCCAATGTCCCCAAGCCAAGAATCTGGTCATCTGACCCTGTGGATCCCTCGTAATACATTGGTTTCCTTCCAAGTACACCATAGGATATTACCTATTGGGGTCACCTATCAGACTAATGATTATCCCAATAGACCAACATAAGTTCTTTTAGTTTTTTTATCCTCACTCACACAAACCATGGGAAACTTCCCAAAAGGTTACCCGTCCTAACACTACTTTAGGACAATCATTATTAACTATGTAGTTTTAATCAGGTATGCTCCCAAAAATAAATGTGCACCTTGTTGACATGGGTAGTAATATTTAGCCTTTTAGGTCTCACTTTTATTGGGGTGTTATATATAACATGTTCTCCACCAAATATTTCATGATTTAGAATCTCATAGAGACTATTTTGGAAATGGGAGAAGATACTAGTTTAATAAACAAGGTTTTGGGATAGATATCAGTCTCAGGATGAGTTATGAATAGCCTAAGTGGGTTCTTTTAAGGTTTGAGTTGTAGGGATTGTGGGATCAGTCCTATAAGTGGTGGGAGAGATAGTTTCTCATCTCACAAATATTTGGGACCACCCCTTTGAGGGCGATTTGTGTCCATAGATCTTATGGTGATCATGATAAGTTTTTTGGGTCTTGGTGTAGTGTGGTAAGGAGGTAATAATCATAGATGGTCATTTAGTGACTTCACCTCTAAGAGGAATTGTTAGGATTGTGGGGATGCTAGTGATATTAGTGTGTGAGGGTCTAGGTGAATAACTACTAGAGGTGCATAATTTTATTTTAGCATTGGTTTGTTATTGGGTTGGTGGTAGTTGGTTGGGATCTTAATAGGGATTTTGGGGAGTAGGTAAGGGGTATGATTCAATCTTGGAATTCAACTGGTTGTTATAAGGCGTCTAACTTTAGGAATTTTTACCTATTCTATTAGAAGAGTAGTCTTCTTACTCGAGTTATTTTTCCTCCCCTTCTTCAAAATCTTTTCCCATTATATTTATCTTTTCATAAATACCAATTATCTAATTATACTAGTTGAATTAATTGATTCAAATTATATCATATTATTAATTCTATCTTTCGAACCTAGAGGGATAATAAATTAGTGCTTTCATTGAGATGTGTTGTCCATTGTGAACTCAAACAAAGAGAGTGGTGATTGCAATAGAGTTATAACCATATAAGAGAAAATGTTTCACTATTCGAGTTGCTAACATAGAGGAAAAATTATTGTTTCCCAATCAAAAAGTAGAATGAACTCAAGAGATTCTTGATCGCAGAAAAAAGAAAAAATAAGAATAAGTTGATGAAACAACTAATTTTCTACTATAGTTGGCACAACTGTAGTTGTGAGATGCATTGTATGGTGTTTATATGTTGTGGAGTAGATGATCAGAGTTAGATAATAAATGGGAGAAACTCATGATGCAGGGATAGAAGATGCTTTTCGAGTGTTGAAAGAGGATGTTAGATTTTTCCATAGATATTGATGTTTCAAGTGTAGACAGGGTGATGCAAGAACAATTGGTTGGGGTATAAGGGAAGACTTAATTTATAAAAATTATTTCTAGTAGAAAAATATAGATTGAGAATCTATTTTGTAAGCTACAGTATGACCTACGAGAACCAAGGGAGAAAGTGTGTGGATAATCAAAGTTTTACATGTAGTCTAATATTATAAATTTGGTCTGTGGTCAATATTTTTACTAGAAAGGTGCATAAGAACAAATGAAGAAATATAAGGAGAAAATTACTCCTAGAGTTCTAGATCTAGAGGAACACATGTAAGAAATGATAAAATATATGGATATGAAGTTTGATCATATATTAGATTATGTAAGGTGAAACAAGGATGCCATAACACATTTTGCCAAAAGTGGTTGTAGATTTTTGGAAACCATCACTAAGATAGGTGGTATTCTAACACCTATGGACCAAACTTTGGATGATGGACTAATAATTATAATGAATAGAGTGTATTTTCATTCCTTCATAGGAGAACAAACTTCTAAATTGATTACCAAATCTGAAATGCATTTAAAGATAAATTAAATGATGAAGTACATGAAGTTACCACTTACACAAATATTCATGGAAGACATAGCTTTGTATTGGTTCCAAATATGGTAGCGGGATAATACAAAATCATATTAGGAGCAGCTAAAGCCAACACTGATGGAGATATATAGGAATGATGTGGATTAGTTTGTCTATAATCTAGAGTTTCCATATGATCCCTATACTAATGTGAGTGGCTTGGTTCTACGTGAAGCATGATATCCTTATAGGGATAGTATTATAGTGAGCAAGTATCTCCTTAAACCTCTATTGGATCATTCCTATACTCATATGGAAATTGAAATTTTTGGAATTGGATTCATGGATGAGACTAGAAAACATTTTCATAGTGAGTTTTTTTAATTTTTGTAAATATAATGTTGTATTATCCTTTTATAGAGGTTCAAATGAGTCTGAATTGAACCTATTGAATAACTATAAAATGTCACTAAATCTATAACTGGCACTAATAAATCTACATCCCTTCTTGAAGTAGATACTAATATTTCTTTTTAAAAATAAGGACCAAATTTTCTTGAAAACCAAGATGGTATATGTGGAAAATTGAGTAATGTTATAAATAAAAGGATATTCTAATATATTTGACATAACTCCATTTGATTTAATATGATAGAATTTATTTCTAAATTTAGAAATCTGAAAGTACCACCCCTAGCTACCATTATAGCTTGTTTTCTAAAGGAAGATGAGTTTTTTAAGCTAAAGATTTTGGATCAGATGTTCTAATAGTGTATGAACAATAATTAGTAGTTCCAACCATGTTTATTTTTTCATCAAAGCTATACAGTTTATGGATTAATAGAGAATTGGTTAGGAAAAAATGGATAAATTTATCTCTATTAATGGTTTTAAGGACTATGGATCCTACTAGGATTCATTTTTGTAGGGATTTATGGGGAGTAGGTATTAATGTTTGACCAGTAGTACTATGGGTAGAAACTATAATTTCCATACACCTCCAAGTAACAATAGTCTTATAGAACTTAGTTATATATTATGGAGGTTTTTGTGTTGTATCAATGAATAAATAATTCATATCTGTTGGAAATGAGGACTGTATTTTTACTACTTATTTTTAGGTGATGAAACCTAAGTTTTGGAAAATTGCGTCTAAAGTTGTTGTTTATGAGATTTATGGGTTAAATTAGTTTGGTGTTATATGACTTATAAGGATTTGAGGATTACCTATGGGATCAGTTTACAACATAAACAAACATTGTAACGACTCTATGTACACAACAACACCTCATCTTTGAACCATCTTAAATCCCCCAGGTTGTTTGAAATAAAATTAGTGGCTTGAGGCTAGAAATGGTTTTCTAGATTCTTATGGGTTTGGTTTTATCAAATAAAATTATATAAAGGGTTCCTATCATTATTTATACATCTGAAAAGTGTTATTGATAAGTTATTGTTTAGTTTATCAATTGGAGGGGATTTTTAGTGCTAAAAAATTGATATCCACGCATAAAAGAATCTCAATACTTCCACGAATGTCATTCAAAGTGAGTTTGTTTTAGTTCTTATGAAATGGGGTGGTAAAAGGTTCAAATAGCTGCTTGTGGTGACTATTTTATTAAAGTTGGTGTAATATTGGTTTAATCAACTTCCTCCATGAATTAAACTAATGAAGAGTCTATAATTGTTGAGATATTGTAGAAGTGTGGCGAGTATTTTAGAGTGGAACTTTTTGATGTTTCTGGTGAACTTTAATAGTTTCTTTATCAAACTTGTCTTAATAAATTGAAGGTATGTGAAAATTATAGTTGGTTATCTTCTTAAAAATATGTCTCAAAATTTTGGTGGGTTGGAATTTTTTTCAACATATTCCCTTCAGGCAGAGCCCATGTGGACTTGACTAATTCTGCAGAAATAAATGGAATTATAAAAGGACATGATAATGCGGTGCATGCAGTTGAGGGTTCTTCAACCTTCATAGTTTTGAGTTTTCCTCTAGAACATTGCATCATAATAATGATACCCAAGAGAAATATAGAATAATTATACTATCATACAATGGTTTTTTTTCTAGCTCATTCATTACGAGAACTATTTCTACTGACCAAGAGAACTCTGAAAGATTATCTTTTGGTTATTGAGAAGGAGGAGAATGGTTACAATAGGGGTGTTGATGCATACAAAATGACAAGGTGGAAACTATCTAGTTTTAAACAATAAAGGATATTAGGATAGAGGCTTCTTCTTTGGTTATTAGGAGCACATCAATATTGAATCCTATAGAATAAGCATTGGTAGCTTTCTTGGGCTTATTAATCAGTGCTTTATTTTATATTTCTACCATGGATGGTTCTTAGTGAAAAATTTTATATTTGATATAGTTACATTGATTCTTGTGACACCATCAATTCCACTCCAAGGTTTTCCATTGTAGTTCCATGAAACCGAGTAGTGTGAACAAGGTGGTTTTTCAGGAGGTCTATAATGTTAGTAACATGGGGCTACTAGTGATATTAGTTTTTGTGGGTATGGATGAATAAATAAAAGGGGTAGTGTTTTATTTTAGAATTAGTTTTTTATTGTGTTTTTTTAGTTATAAGGGATATTACTAGGGGTTATTGGTAGTAAGTGTGGGGTGAAATTCATTCTTATACTTTAGTTGGTTGTTGTAAGGGGATGACCTTGGGAGGTTCGACCTAGGATCTTGGGAGAATGGCCATTTTCCTCGAGTTCTTCTTCCTCTCCTTCTTCTAACTCTTCTCCAGATGTGTCTCTTACTATAACTAACAATTCTATGATTCTTCTAGTGAAATTTAGTGATTCATATTGTATCATCTTATTTATTCTCTCTCTCTCTCTCTCCATCCCACACCTAGAGTCCTGATAGGAATGATATGGGAAAACAAGCATGTGTTGTGGGAAAAAGTTTCTGTGTGATTTGGAAATTAGTTTATAAAAGTTTCAGGGTGTGTTTGGATTGAAATAGTCCATGGTTATTATGGCTGAGATAGTGGTAAAATAATTAGAAGGGGAATGAAACTAGCACATTAGGACTCTGGTCAAGAGAGGCCAATAGGGTGTAGGAGCACCAGTGGGATATTATATGGTGGTTGGAATCAATGGGTAAGGATTGAAATGGGTCTATGATCCAAGTGCTTGCATTCAAAGAGCATAATGGCACACTGATTGGTTCGTCTTATCAAGACTTGTGTGATATAGCCCGGTATGGAAGTGTAGTATATAGATCTAGGTAGTCAATGAGTTATTTTATGGGTAATAGAGATATGTCATGGTGACTAATGTCTGTTATATGAGTTAGGGTGTGATACATGTGGTATGTGTAAATTTCTAGCTGGGGGATAATAGGTGGGGTTTTGTGTCATGTTGGTTTGGTTTACCCTAACAATGTTAATCAGGTATGGGGTGAGGGTGGCATGAGGCCCTGGGAATTAGGGTGTAGAGCTACACCTCCTAGAATCTTGTCTCCTCATATGTGTTTCAGATCCCAAGTTCAGACAAGATGAGACCTCATGATTCCATTTGGCACTATAGTTCCCATAGCTAGACCAGTTGAGAGTTTGATATGCCATGTGTCATTTGAAACCTATAGTTAGATCGAAAGAGATTCTAGGATTACATATGTAATTTGGAACCTATGGTCGAACTGAAAAAGAGTATGGGATTACATATAGAATTTAGTGCGTATGGTCAGACCAAAAAAGAGTCTAAGATTACATATGGAATTTGGGACCTATGGTCAAACCGATATAGAGTCCAAGATGTCATATGGTATTCACCACCTATGGTTATATCAGCAGATATTTTTGGATTCCATTAGGATTTTAGTGTCATTATTAAGAAAAAACGTTTATCCAGGATGTCCTATGACATCCTTCATTTTCCTGAAGTATGATGAATAAAATTCACCATATATGGATGGACAACTAAGGTTAAGTGTTTTCGTGTCTTTGTTAGAACACAATGACTTGACATGCATGTTTATATGCAATGCGTGTTCCTACTTATTTATTTTTGTGATGCATATACAAGTATATTGTGGAATGTATTAAGGAACTCAATGGTTGTGACCTTTTGATATGTATTTACCACACCCTACATGTGTACCCAAGTGGACATGAATATATAATTTCTAATATATAGGTCTGATAAAATATTTTATAATATATTGGACCAGAGTCCCCCAATAGTGTTTGGAGACAGGATTTAGGTGAGGCTCACAGTTTCCAATAGAGCCTCCATGTGTATTTTGTTCTCTTGGGGTTTATATTGGATATGCTCAGTGGGTGATACCTTGATGTTGTATGTGATGTATGACCTACATTATCTATTTATTATAACATGGGCATATGTTTTATTTTCATGGTTTTATATTAGCTTTAATTATATATGTGTACTCTTATATGGAATTGTGGATTGTTTTTTGGTTATTTTCTAATATTGATGGCCATGATATTGATAGTATTGCACCCCTATGTTATCATAAGCTCTCATTGTTAGTCACTAACCCCTAGCATACAAGGAGGCTCACTTAAGGTCATGTGGTTCCACTATATTAGCTACTCTTTGGGCTAGTCAGATTGAGGCATTATACCTTCAGGCTTATGGATGGGTTTATTTTATTTGAGTACCACCTCTGTATTCCATAGGGGTAAATACGAGAGGGGATTTCCAAGAATCTTCCTCATGGGGGTCATTTTGGGTGAGATAAAACTATCACCGTAGTGTATCAAAGGTTTTATTACCCATATCTCAAAAAATACATTTCTAAATTCATGAAAATGTGCATGATTTATTAGATTAATAAGGGTAAAGCCCATAATAATGTCCTCTACATGATATTAACCATTCCATAGGTTTCATGGGAAGATATAACCATGGGATTATTTTAATCCTTCCTCACATACAATGGCCACATGACTCAATTTCTATCACTGTTGATTGTTTCTCCAAAATGGAACACTTTATACCAAGTAAAAAAAACCATTTACACATCCCATATAGATACTTTATTTTTTATAAAATTTCTATGTTTTCACTGTGTTTCAAAGAATATAACATCATATCCAAAAATATATTCCTCGTCAATTTTTTGGAAAACCTTTTAGAGGGTGTTTCAGACAACTTTAAAGTTTATCATTGTATTTTACTAACAGATGGACGAGCATACCAAATTTTTCAACCAAATACTTAGCTCAATAATTCATTGCTTGTCTGGTGATCACCACAACCAATGGGATATCATGTTTGTTCTATATGAATTCACATTTAATAATGTGGTGAATTTAATTACAGGAAGGACTACTTTTGATAAGAGAACCAAAGTCCTTTGAGGAACATACTTGATATTATTCACTACATAAATTACTCATGGATAGTGTGGTGGATGAACATGG
Source organism: Viscum album (assembly GCA_963277665.1). NCBI lineage: Eukaryota > Viridiplantae > Streptophyta > Magnoliopsida > Santalales > Viscaceae > Viscum > Viscum album. The sequence continues at coordinate 1,056,907,457 of OY728134.1, read as the reverse complement.
CTACCCATATCAAAGATGTATGGGTTGAGGTGAATTTTCATATTGCAGAATAAAATTCACAATAAATGTAATGGGAAAAATAATAAGTGGAAACCAAGAATCTTTGAAGATAGAGATAGTATAATAACACACATTTATAAATAATAGTTTCTTGTGGGAACCCATAAAAAGATAATCCCATGAATATTTCTGTATACAAGTTGTTGTGATGAATCAATAATAATTCATACATTATCGATCTCTCAAAAGGTTGGGAAATTCACCTATGTTTAACATTGTTGATTTGAAAAACATTGTACTTGAGGAGAGACTTTATCATCATTTGGACTTGAGGATGATCCCTTTTTATGTAGAGTTTCACAATCATGGTGGTCCTGATGATCTAACTTTAGAATAATTATAGGATTTATATTTAACATTATCCCTAGATTATATAGTTTACTTTTATTGGTCTTTATTATTATTAATATTAATTTTCCCTTTTTTTATTTGACAAGGTTATTATATCATTTGCATTTTATATTTTTTATTCCTCTTTGACCATGCTTTTATTTATTTTCCCTTTTATTAGAAGTGTCATTATTTATAAATATCCAAGGAGGAATTTGTATAAACAAATTTTTCAATATTATTAATCCTAGTTCTCAGAGAAATTTTATATTATTGTGTTTATTAATTCCTATGAAAGGATCTATTTTTCTTCCACTTTCACTACATCAAAATTGAATTGGGATATAATTTTATAATCCTTGTAATTGTATAATTTTAAAATTTATAAGTAGTGGTGATTAAATAGTCCACTCACAAAGAAGTCTCATCACCCATGGAGATATATTGATCATATTTAATATACTAGATAATAAATATAGAGAATATCAATGGAATTTATCTTAATATGGAAATTATTTCATCTGGTTTTCATTGAGAAGAGGTTGATTAGTTATACATAACTAGAAAAGTGTGAAAGGGTCAAGAAGATGGATCATATTTAAGACAAATTAACTTAACAAAATATTATTCTTATTTAGTCTTCTTTAAAGTAAGTAGTTACTATTTTGAACGCTTCCTCTTAAAAAATAATTGTTTTCAACACAAATTTATTTAAAATAAACCAAAGATAACATAAAAATATTAACTTAAATTTATTCAGTGAATGTAACAATATGGGGTCAAGTTTTTCTTATTTTTCATGATCACTTACATGACATTAAATCAAAGAAAAAAATATAGATATAAAAAACCTAGTAAATATTTATTGAGTAACATGATGAAAAAAATCATTATTAAAAAAATTAAAAGTAGTGTAACAAGATTTTTTAAACATAACAAACCTCAAAAAGTAGCACATTACCTATCAAAATAATATTAATATACAACGTTTAATAATACAGTACATTTCCTTTCATTTGACCATATAGAATACATCTATCCATACACAATCTTGAAAACCTAAAATAATTTAAAAGACAAATTAGCATGGGCATGATTAACTTTAATCACAAAAGGTGAGAAACATGAAAAAATCTTGATTGATAAATAATTTGGTCTATAAATATTTACAACTTTTAAACAAGGACACTGGTTGTGTCAAACAACAAAACCATGTCTTTTAGAAGTATTGAATAATGAACTTCACTATTCCCATTCCATCAAGAGGGAATCTCAAAAATGTGATACAAAAAAATAGATAAATCATGTTAGAAAATGGGTGTAAAAACTTGATTATATAATAAATTTTGTGTATTAAATAAAAAAATGGATATTTACATCACCAATATTTTTACCTTTAAGGTCAATCTAGATATTTGATATCTTTGTTTCACATTCTAATGATGTGAAACTTCAGAGTTTTCTTGATCCACTAATACACATGAAAAATAACAAGTCTCATTTTAATAAAAATACACTGAAAGTGTATAACATATTTGATAGAACCGTGCCCAAAACAATACTTGAGATCGATTATTCCCCATGAATAATAAAATTTAGAAACAAAAATATATCTTTTAAAAAACACATGAGTGCTAAAAATTTTTAATATATATATATATATATATATATTAAGTAAATATTTTTTTGAGTACCACATGAAAAATATTTGAAAATTATCATGAATCATTTATAAAAATGAAATTTATCGTGAATATTAAATCACACTAAAAGGATGAAGAATAAAATCATTATATCCATGGAATAAATCAATATTAATATTGTAATTCATTATTTTCAATTAAATTTAATAATAATGGGAGAAAAAGAAGAGTTTTGAGGGGATGGTGAACTTACAATGTGATTTTCCAAGTACTAATCTCCATTTACATTTTTAATTCCACTATCATGTTCATTACAAGTGGAAACAGATTTATCTAGTTTAGATTTTAGTTTTGAATGTTGTTTAACTAAATCTTATTTTTCACTTGTAATAATATCATAAAACTTCTTAATAGTTTTATTATTTTTTAAATTGATTCATACTTGTCTTAAAAAATTGAAAAATATTCATTAATTTCCTTAAAAGTATAGTTTTCATATTCAGATTTAGAGCTAAAAGAGTAAGAGGACTATACCTCTTTAGTTTGTTCCATAAAGCACATGTTTTCTTTCTGACATAAATTCTAAACTTTTGAATCAAAGTGTGAGCCATCAATAGATTCTTCTGAATTACTCAAAGTGGATTTTATATCCATATTTTCTTTATTATTATAATCATATTTCCTATAAAAAAATTCTATTACTTATTATTTTCCTTTAGTTGGAAAATTGGGTTTGATATGTACTAACTTCTTCATTCATAGAATTTAGATTATTTTGAATTTCCATCAAACTTCTTATAAATATTAAATTATTTATTAAATCATCTCATATTCTTACAAAACTTATTTTTTTTATAAAATTTGTAATCTCATTATAATAATCTAAATAGTTTGAGTCTCCTTCATTAGATGAGTCAGATAATAATTTTTATTTAGAATTATTCTTATCTTTTGAAGTAGTAAATTTAATAGTAGTGTCCATATTCTTGATAAATTTTTTATTATCAGCCTATAAATGTGTCTCATCCTCATACATCATTAGTTTTATAATAAAATCCATTATTCTAATATCATTGATAGATGTAGATTTTATGATGGTAGCATATTTTCCACTCCATATACGCGAAAATACTCTTATAACCATCAATGCTTGATCAGATTATGGAACAACAATTCCCAAGGTAGCTATAATATTTACAATCTCTATAAGAATTCCATTCATTTGAGTAATATTTTCTATCTCGTGCATCCTAAAAGTATCAGATTTAATCTTGGTAGTATTATACCTTTACTCTCAAACATTATCAATTCTTTTATATGAAACTATGATAGTTTCCCATATTTCATTATTTTTAGAAAAATATGAAACTATATTGAACTCATTATGTACTAATCCACATATAATAGCATTCATGACTTAATAATTTAAATCATAGTCTCCTTATGGAGTAGCAGACCATAATTTAGGCTCACTCGTAGGAATATTTTAAGGTTTTATAGCTTCTAAATAGATGTTTAGAGAACATTTCTTCAGATATATAATAATTATAGCCTTAAAGAAATCATGGTTACCTACATTAAAATATGGATCTCTACCCATAAAACTTCCTTTATGTGAGCCATTTTAGCAACTTAAAAATTGATCTATCAATATTAACTATCAAAATTTGAGAACTTTAAATTCACTAGTAGACTAGATATTACGTTTTAAGTATATATTTCTGCAAGATTCCAAGAAAATACCAAGGAATAACTTTTAACAACTTCCAAAGGAATGTTAAGATATTTGAAAGAAATTATTTCACTTTACTTACTCTTTATAAAAACTTAGGGATTTGATTTGATATCATATTTTGATGCTAATTTTAGAGGATGTAGGTTGGATAGAAAAGTACCTTAGGAACCTACCACTTCTTAGAAAAATCATTGGTTTTTAATTCAAGTAAGAAAAAAAACTTGGTTTCATTATCAACTACTAAAGATGAATACATAGAAGTTAGAAGTTGTTCTCCACAAGTGTTGTGGATAAAACACACTTTTATGGACTTTGGATTTTTTTTAATTGTGTGATAATAAAATGTGATAACAATAGTTATATTAAAAAGTTTAAGAATATAATAAACTGTTCCATATAAAAATATATATTGAAGAAATTAATTTTTAAGAGATCACACAAAAAAGAGTGATCATCACCTAAATTTATCAGCACTGAAAATTAACTGGAAGATATATTTATAATGCCACTTCTAGTTGACAAATCTGATTTCATTAAAAGTAAACTAGGTTTATTTGAATTTAAGTAAATTTGTTTTTAATTTTTTTACATTCTCATAATTTTTTATTAAGAATTTATGTAACATCCTGTTATAGTTTATAGGTACTCCTCAATCACTCTTTTGATCATTCTTTCATTGGGTTTCATTTAGGGATGTTTTGGGTGAAAATTTGGAATTTTTTCAGGGCTCTTGGGTTGTGCATGGTTGGTGCATGGATTACCCAAACCGTGTGCCCTACTAGTAAAAAACCAGGAAGTGAGGGTTTGCATGGTTGACACATGATTAGACAATCTGCGCACCCACCAAGGAGGAACCATGAAACCCCACCAGCAGGGGTACATGGTTTGACAAACTATGCAGCCCTTCCCAACTAACCATGTACACAGAATTAAATCATTCCAAAAATTATTAAAAAAATTACATAAACCCCCTTTTACCTCTAAATAAAGATTAACTCAAACTAGAATAATTTATTGGGTCTTAGAAGCTCTCAAGGACCCATTTTGGCTCCTCCAAACTCCTTTTGAAGCGAATAAAAGCATGGTGATCGTCATTCGATACTTCCCCAAAAAGAGTTATTCTCCCATTATCTATCTCGTCCTCTCTCCTTCTATCCTCCCTAGGGTTTGTTAGATATTCATGTTTTTGGAGGATCTAATACTCATTGTTTTAGATATTTAATCTAGGTTTGATTCTTGAATCTTCATTGTCGACATTCTTTGTTGGAGTTTCCTGTTGTAGGTGTTGTGTTTTGTAATCAGCTGATCTATGGTAGGTGATTTTATTTAAGATTTACCAATTTATTTAACCCTAAATAATTTTATTTAAACTAAATTGATTTCAATTATATTGTGAAAACCTAATTTGTTGTAAACAGGTATTTTTATTTGTTTTGGCATGAAAATGGGAAAAAACCCCAATTCCAATGAATTGGGGTGTGTTTTTGGGATTTAATGGAATGTTGTGAAATTAAATTATGGAATTTAAATTATGGAATTTAAATTTTGAAATTGATTTGTGAAATTAATTTCAAATTTGTATTTGAGAAAAATGGATTAAATTGTTTTGATAGAAACTTGGTGGTTTTATCCTGAAAAAAGACATGATTTGATTAAATACCCATTTTTGTTTTTAAATGGAAATTGGCATATTGGCATGGAAAAATGGTTTAATTTTATTTTGAATAGTTTTAAAGTAAATTTATAATTATTAATTGTTGTTAGAGAACATGCAAGCCTAGGTAGTTGGGGAGTTATTCTGGAAAACACTCTATTGATGCTTTACAACTCTAACAAAACATATGTAGTAGGTTGCATCCCTGATGGGATGGTGATGAGACCTCTTTGACCAGTTTCTAAGGGATGTGTGTACATATATTTTCATGATCACTTATTGGAGTGTGTAGGGATCCCATAACCAAGAAGTATATTACGTGTTGGAAGATGACCAAGTTGTTCATTTTTAATGTTTTGATATATATTCCACTATTTTTAAACTGCTTTACACACGACTTGTGAATTTATATAAACCTTTTTATATAAAATGTTTATAAAACATTTGTTTAAAGTCTTTCAATCAATTGAAATGTAAATAATGATTTGTTTTAAATATGATTTTGTACTTCCATTCCTATTTATTTTAAATTTAAAGCTTTATATAGTTAATTAATTATGGAATATTATTATGTAATCCTTGGTGAGACCCTACTGGTATTTTAGCTTACACTTGACCATTTCCTTCTGGTGTTTATAGATTATCTTCTTCTAGGTTTGATAAGGGGTAATGTGCCACTTGAATGTGGTTCTTATTGTTAATCCTTGGGCTTGGATAGTTGTTTCTATTGGGACTTGGGCTGTTTATCCTATTTTCTGGTAATTTGTTATTCTACTTTAGTTTTACATACCTATTTGACTTCTAGTACAATTCTCACTATGGAGTTTTCTTTTGAGCATATTGACTTGTAGCCGTTTCTTTTATATTTTATCTAGAAAAATTGTTCCAAGTTTTATCTTATATAATGAAAGGTGCTAGTGGACAACCCATGGGGATTGAGAATGCCCTTTGGGATATTTCAGGACCAGCCTGTTTATTAGGTTACTAGGATATCCAGGCTAGCTCATGACAAAGTGGTATCAAAGTTTCTGATTAAACATCTTATCTTGATGTCAGTATACAGTTGTGTAATCTTATTGGGACTTAGGAGGTAGTTATGATTGAGTGTCTATCCATCTCTCACCGTAATGAGCCTTAATTCACCAGGGGTGTTTTGGGAAATAAATATTGAGGATTAGTTCTAGTATTTTCCATGCTTTTTATTTAGATAGATTGAAATTAAAATCCTATATCCTATATTTTAGGATTAATTTCCCTTATTTCTATTATTTGAGTGTTGATTTGAGTATCCTTTATGATAACTTCAATGTTGTCTACTAATGTTTTGTAGCATCATGTCTCTGAGAAGAGGCGTGAATCAGGTCCAGGAGGAAGTTATTGATGAACCTCAGTGATAAAATCCTCCTATGGATCAGAATTCGGTTGAAGTTATTGTGCATGATGTCCAAGCTCTGGGATATGTACCTTCACTCTTTCCCATTGAGGCTCCAGTTATGGAACATCAAAGGGATGTTTTATGGAATCATGCTCAGGAGTTCCTTTTCCAGAATCCTCTAGTGTTATAAAGCTCAAACAATACACAAAAGACTAAGGATTGGTTGAGATATATCGAGCTTCTATTTGATTTCTTGGAAATTCGTGGTGAAATAAAGGTGAAAGGTATCACCTTCAAGCTATAGGGGCCTAGCAGGAGATAGTGGGACATGATGGTGATGGATAAGAATCATGCGGGATTATAGTGGAAATACTTTAAAGTTATTTTTACTGGCCAGTTCTATCTAGAGTTTATGGTGCCGACCAAGGCTTTAGAGTTATTCAAACTTGAGCAAGCTAATAATACCATGTAAGAATATAAAAATCATTTTACTAATATTGTGTAGGTTTCACCTAAGATTTTATTAAATGAGAATATAAAGACTTAACAATTAAAGATGGGACTTTGATCAAATATTTTTTCTTATGTTTTCTTGCAGAAACTTCCTTCTTATGCTGATGTGTTGGATAGAGCTTTGATGGTTGAAATGGACCTGGTTGGTAAGTTAGGGTTTAAATGAGTTCCTTTTTCTCCCAGTGAAAGTGTGAGATCCTCTAAAGAAATGAGGAATCATGAGAATCCTTGAGCGACGATCTCCCTCCAATTGTCATCGAGTTTCCTGATGTTTTTCCTTCCGACTTCTCTAGTTTTACACTAGTAAGAGAGGTATATTTTTCTATCAATATGGTATCTATTACTTATATAGAATCTATTACTTCTTATAGAATGGATCCAGATGAAATAAAAGAGTTAAATACTTAGTTGGATGATATTCTAGATAAAGTATTTATATGCCCAAGTGTGTCACCTTGGGAAGTGTTCGTTATATTTTCTATGAAAGTTGACGGGTCACTTTGCCTTTGTGTTGATTACTGAAAACTCAATCGAGTTATGGTAAAGAAAAAATATCGGTTTCCATGTATTGATGATATATTTGACCAGTTTAAGGGGATAAGTGGTTCTTGAATATTGATCTTCGATCTGGTTACCATCAGTTGAGAATAAAAGAATCTAACATTAATAAAACTACATTTCGGAGCAAGTACAACTATTATGAGTAATTTATCATGCCCTTTGGTCTAACCAATACTTCTATAATCTTTATATCTTTAATGAAATAGATTTTACATGAGTATCTTGATACATTCTTGGTGGTCTTTGTGGATAAAATCCGTGTTTACTCTAAGTTTGAGGAGGATCATGTGCATCATATGAGAGTAGTTATAGAATTGTTGAGAAATCACTAACTTTATTCCAAGCTATATAAATGTGATTTATGGATTTAGTAAGTTAAGTTCTTAGGGAAAGTGGTTTCGGAACATGGTATATCAGTTGATCTTGAGAAGGTGAAGGATGTTATTACATGGGATCAACTATGGAATGTTTTCAAGATTTGGAGCTTCTTGGGCCTAACTGGGTATTATCGTTAGTTTTTAAAGGACTTATAAAAGTTGGATTCTCCGATGATTTCTCTAACTCAGAAAGGAGTAAATTTTGTTTGGGATGTGAAATGATAGAATTAATTTATTGAACTGAAATTTATTTTGACTAATGCATCGATGTTGACTCTTCCGGAGGTCGGGCAAGGCTATATGGTATTCTATGATGCATCAGATTCAGGTTTGGGATTCATTCTTATGCAGGGTGATCATGTCGTTACTTATGGCTCTAGGAAACTTAGGCCACATGAGAAGAATTACCTAACCCATGACCTTGAACTCACAGATATAATGCATACATTTAAGAGTTAGTGGCATTACCTTTTCATAAAAATGTTTACTCTGTATTCCAACCACAAGATCATGAGTTATATCTTCTTGAAAAAATATTTTAACATCTGCCAGAGTAATTGGGTGGAATACCCTCAATATTTTGACTTTAATATCACCTATACCCCGTGAAAAGGGAAGATTATTTGAGTAGGAATCATCTGACACATGCCATGAAAGAATCTTCATAAGAGTGGAACTTGATGGTTCTTTTTGCACCGTTGCATATTGGAGTCCAGGAATCTAGGGATATGGTTTCCTTGTCCAGTGTTTGGTTTACCTCTACTCTTGTAATGTTTTTTCTTAAATAATAACATCTTGATGATGAATTTTTAGAATTAGAGACTCTCTTTGTGGTGGGGAGGTCAATGCTGACTGGTGGTTCTCCACTGAAGGAATTCGATGTTTCTAAAACTGATTCGTTGTTTCTTTTACTATGAGTGATGCTATTATGGCGGATTTCCATAATTCCCAATGGAGAGTGCACCTTGGAACCAAGAAGACGTTCTATGGCATGCAGTAATGATTCTAGTGTCCAGGTATGATATGGGGAATTTTTGATTTTTCTCTCTCATTTTTATACATACCAATAGGTCAAGGATGAGCACCATATAACTTCAAGTTTGCTTCATCCTCTTCCAGTGATGACTTGGAAGTGGTATGAGATCTATAAAGACTTGTGGTTGGGTTTCCATGTACCAAAAAAAAAAGAATAATTTGATATGGGTTATGATCGATAGGCTCACTAAATTGGCTCACTTTATACCCATTTGTCATTTAACCAAAGTTAAGGAGTTGGTAAATATCTATGTGAAAGAGATTGTTCATTTTCATGGATTTACATGTGTGATAGTCTTTGATAGGTATCCTCAGTTTACTTTTCTCTTTTAGAGAGGCCTTTAGGAGGCACTATGATCTTAGGTCCATTTGAGTACGACATACCATCCACAATCAGATGGCTACATAAAAAGAGCTATACAGATTCTTGAGGATATGATTTGTACCTAAGTTATTGAATTTAGTGGAACTTGGGATAACCATTTTGGTCTGGTTGAGTTTTCTTATAACAACAGTTACCAGTCCGTGATTATAATGGACCCTTTTGAGAGATTCTATGGTCGGCCTTGTAAATATCCATTGTGTTTGTTGGAGATTGGTGAAAGTTACATGGTTGGACTGAGCTTGGTTCAATATAAGATTGAAAATATTCAATTGATTCATCATATAATGTTGATGGCATAGAGTGGGTATAATTCTTATGTTTATCATCATCACAGACCATTGGAATTTTCAGTTGGTGATTAGGTATTTTAAAAAGTTTAACCTAGGTTGGGTCATCGATGGATTGGGGGAAAGGGAAGCTTGTTCCTCATTTTGTGTGACCTTTTGAGGTTTTTGATAATTTGGGAAAAGTGGATTATCATTTATCACTTCCAACATAGTTGACATCAATACATAACATGTTCCATGTATCGTAGCTATGAAAGTATCTTTCTAATCCATCTCATGTTCTGAGCTAGAGTGGTCTCGATACTGAGCCTGATTTATCTGTGACTGAGCATCTAGTTAGGATAGTTGATTCTGAAACCAAGGTATTTCATGGGAGGATGATACCTTTGTTTTGAGTACTATGTTATCATGTCTATTATACTCATGATATGTGGGGGAGATAGGAAATGATGAGAGAGCAGTGGCCTCATATTTTTGACATGGAAGCTTCTTAATAGGATTTGTGGGTACATAAAGTTTCTATGGTGGTGAGTTTGTAACATCCTATTACTGTTTTTAGGTACTCCTCAACCCCTTGTTTGATCATTATTTGGTTGGTCTCTTTTAGGGATGTTTTCATGTGAAAATTTGGAATTTTTGAAGGGATCTTAGACTCTGTATGGTTTGCACACTTTTTTTTCCAAACTATGCGCCTAACTAGTGAAAACTATGAAAACCTAGGAAATGAGAGTTTTCATGGTTGGAACATAGTTTTAGAAACCATGTTCCCATCAAGGAAAAACTATGAGACCCCACCAACAAGGGTTCACGGCGAAGGAGCACAATTTGATAAACTGTGTGGCTCTGCCCAACTAACCGTACATGTGGAATTTAATTATTTTAAAAATTCTTACAAAATTCACTGAAATCCATTTTTACCTCCCTCTTAGGCCTAACTTGACCTAGAATTATTTATTAGGTCTTGGAATCTCTCAAGGACCCATTTTGGATCCTCCAAACTCCTTCCGAAGCGAATCAAAGTGTGGTGATTGTTGTTCGATCCTTCCCCAGTAAGAGTTTTTCTCCTATTCTCTATCTCCCTATCTCTCCTTATCTCCTCACTAGGGTTTGTTAGATATATATGTTTTTGGAGGATCTAATACGCTTTGTTTTTGATATTTAATCTAGGTTTGGTTCTCGAATCTTGGTTGCTAACGTTCTTTGTTGTAGTTGTCCATTCTGGGTGTTGTGTTTTGTAATCCCATGATCTACATTTAGTGGTTCCATTTAAGATTTTCTAATTTATTTAACCCTAAATTACTTGATTTAAATTAAATTTCATTCAATTATATTGTGAAAACCTAATTGGTTGTAAATAAGGATTTGGATTTTTTTTGGCATGAAATTGGGAAAAAACTTTGATTCCAATGAATTGGGGTGTGTTAGTGGAATTTGATATAATGTTTTGAAATTGAATTCTAGAATTTGAATTATGGAATTTAAATTGTGAAATTGATTTCAAAATTTTATTTGATAAAAATGGATTATTTTTTTAGAGAAACCCGGTGGGTTTACCTTGGATTTGGGCATGATGTGATTAAAAACTCATTTTGGTTTTTAAATGAAAATTGGCATATTGAGATGAAAAATGGGTTAATTGTATTTTGAATAGTTTTAAAGTAAATTTTCCATTATTTATTGTTTTTAGAGAACATGAAATCCTAGGTAGTTAGTGATTTATTCATAACAACACTCTACTGACTCTTTATAACTCTAACAAAACATATTTAGAAGGTCACATCCCCGATGGGATGGCAATGAGTCCTCTTTGACCAGTTTTGTAGGGATGTGTGTACACATATTACCATGATCACTTATTAAATTATGTGGGGATCCCATAACCTAGAACTATCATACTTCATGGTAGATGACCATATTGCTTTTCGTTAATGTTTTGATATATATGCTATTTTTTGTAAACTGATTTACACATGCCTTGTGAATTTATATAAAATGTTTTATATAAAATATTTATTAATCCATTTTTTAAAATTACTTCCATAAATTGAAATGTAAATCATGATTTGTTTTAAATATGATATTGTACTACCATGCCTGTTTATTATAAATTGAAATCTTTATCTAGTTAATTAATTAGGGCATCTTATTATGGAATCCTTGGTAAGACCCTACTTGGATTTTAGCTAACACCCTACCTATTCCTTAGATTTTTTGTAGATTATCTTCTTCCATGTTCAAAAAGGGTAAAGTGCCACTTAGTGGTGGTTCTTATTGTTGATACTTGGGATTCAAGAGTTTTTTCCATTGGGACATGGGTTGTTTATCCTATTTTCTGGTACTTTTATGTTGTAATTTGGGTTTACATACCTGTTTTACTTTTGGTACAGTTCTCCATGTGGAATTTTCTTTTGGGAATACTGACTTATAATTATTTCTTCCACTATTTATATGGAAAAATAATTCCCAGTTTTATCTTGTATGATTCTAGGAGCTAGTCGCCAACCCATGGGGATCAGGAACTCCCTTCGGGTTATGTCAGGATCAGATCAGTTATCAGAGTACCAGGGTATTCAGGAAGGTTCATGACAATTTATTTATATTGATTAAGTAGTATTATATAGTTATTTTTGGGATATTTCAATTAAATAATTTAGTTTTTTATCTCTTATTTCATTTTTATTTCTTTTAAAAACATCAAATGCCATGTCACTAAGTGTTTTAGTGTTGCATTTTTTATTTCTTTTGTCATGTATCTCTTAATGACTCTTCGTAAGATATTTTATCACTCTTTTTCTAGAAAACAAGATTATTTACAATCATTAAAGTCTTCCTTATAGAATCCAAACCCTTTACCCTAAACCTCAAAACTTTGAACCTCAATCTGCATCTCTTTGCTAAGCATGGGAAAGATTATGAGAGTAAAAAATTATCCTTATTGTAGTTCAAAGAAATCTAAGGTTCTACAAAAATCATTTTGTGGAAGAGCTGTGGATTTTAGTTGGATGGATTGAATGGGTTTTTTGTTAAATAAAGTATTAAATTTACAAGGATGGTAATGTGTATTCTATGAGGAAATAATAGAGTTTTTATATGAGAAGAAATTTAGGAACTTCTACGAGAATGAAAAGTTCAATTTTTCTAATAATTAAGACCTCAATGTTTCAAAGGTAAAAATATGAGTTTTTCGATTTCTTTAGTAGAGTTAGCTGAAGTTTTTCATTATCATCATAAAGGAAGTTTCTAGGTTTAATTTTCCACTTTTTAGTAAAAATGATTTAAGTAGTACTAAAATAATTTATTCTCTTTATGGAGTTCTGAATATAGAGAAGAATAATTTTAAGAATCTTGAATTCGTATGGAATATTCTAGTTTTTTTATTTAAACTGGATTCTCCCAATGAATAGGATAATTTGAAAAGTTCTTGTTTCAAGATGTTTATTTACACTATTTTTTATCATTGATAAGAAAGAAATTTTTTATAGGTACACATAAAGGTATATATAACACATCAATAAAAAGACTTTGAGTTTTTATCCATTTAGAATAATTAAAACTCTAGTGTTTAAAAGATTAGAAGTTGAGCTAAGTGAAGTTATGGTATCTAAGTTCCATGGTTTAAATATTTTAGGAGTTATATTACCAAATAAAATTTTCTTTTTCTAGAGATATTATTTGAAAAATAATTTTCTCATCAAATCTGAAGAAGAATTTGAAGAGGATGATACTCATACTGGGGGGGGGGGGATCTTATGAATGATATTGATAAACCAAATATAAGAGGAGTAGATGCTCAAGTTCATATGGCTATGTATTTCAATGCTATTGGTACTTCTATTAATCTTGTTAATGGTAAAGTAGATAAATCAGTAGATAATGAACCTCTTATGATGAGAAGAGGTAGTCAAGTAATCTCTTAGGACATTCCTTCACTATTTTTTAATTCTAGAGTTAGTGAAAAGGAAGAGGTTTCTTATGAAGTGCATGTTACTTCTAACCAAGGTGACATTCAGGTGCTTGCTTGCGATGTTACTACACCCTAGGATTATAAAGAAGTTGTTTCTATTACTGGTGTTCCAAGATCATAGGAAAACATAGATGTTGATGCTTCACTCAAAAGATGGAATTTTTTTAAGGTTGTGATAAGAGGGACATTACATTAATAACTGATGCCTGTGAATATATTGAGATTCTTGGAGTTTTTTCAAGTGTTGACATACTAACATGGCCCATTGAAGAAGTTCTATATAGTCAACACCATAAGGAAGTAGTAGTTTCACCAATTTATTTTGTAAGAAATGATTTTTTTGTGTAATAATAATATTATGGTGAAGAAAATACATTATTTTTTAAGATCAAATAGATAGTACAAGATATTGAACTTTTTAATCACGAAGAAGAAAGTAAATAAGATTTATTAGAAAATAAGGAGGGAGGAAGGTATAAATTAAATATCCTAGTTCAGAATTTTACCATGATAATCTTTTCTAAATTCCATATAATGGTAGAAGAAATTGATAACGTTAAGGCTGAACTAAAAGAATCTAAAGAGAAAGTGAAATTCTTGAAGAAAAGTTGTATCTACAGATTTGATTTTGAATCTATGAAATTTGATCTAGTTTCTAAATAATATCTTGAAGTAATGAGAGCTAATCTGATGACCAAGATATAATTTTATCTCATGAAAAAGATGATGAAAACCCATTCTGAGTTCATAAACAGTCTTATACCAACTCAAACAATTGTCTCTTCTTCTAGTTTACATGGGGATGAATCTCTTCACAAAGATTTGAAATCTGTTTCATCATATTTGGATACTCTAAATGAAAATATTGGTTTCTTGTAATGTGATATTGTATCACTATATGCTCTTCAATAAGTTCAAATCAATTCAAAATTTTAAGCCAAAGAAATCATAGTTGTCGATTAAAATTCTATTCAATCTCTTGAAAAATCTATGAAAGATATCTTTACCTTTTTAAGGAGAATTTTCTCACTTTGAAGGAGACTTATACAATAAAATTTTAAAGAATCACATTTTATCGTAAATGGTGTAGAGGACATGGTAGATTTTATGTATCATAAATTTAATATATTTGAAGATAAATTGAAAATACTTCCAAATACTCTTACTAAAAGTCATACCTCTAATTTAGAGACATCTTTTAATGAGGTTACTAGTGAATAATCCAATGTTGTGAGGGATGATTCCAGAAGAAAAAAAATAGCAGCTCTAAGAGATAATTAGAGTGTCACTTCTATTTCTATATCCCCTATTCCTGCTTCGGGAGTTTTAGTGATTCTGAAAATTATGAAAATTCTGATTCCATGTTGTGCTCACAAGTCAGATCTTTAAGACTCTCTAAATATTTATGAAAAAAACTATGGAAATGATATTATACCATATTGAATTTCAATAGTGATTATATCATCAAGATAATAGGCATGTGTGATTATAAACTATTTTAGTTTAGAGGAAGAATATCTCAAGGTCCTGCTCCTATTGAAAGATATCCAGCTATTATGACGAAGTTAAAGGAAACTTTTGATATGTATACTTTCTCCTAGAAAGTAAATCATAAATCTTCTAATAAAGGCATAACAGACTCTCATACTACTATGTATATCTATCTCTATTTCTCTACCTAATATAAAAATGATAAATAAAAATATAAGGCTATCATCATAGGTATTTTTTTTGGTCCAATGAAGGTTTCCAAGAGAGATGTGGTTGGTATTAGAGGTGTCTCATGTTTTATTATTCCCCCAAGTAAACTCTTTCTTGTTGCTCCCGATACTTCTCAACTAGACTCTTACTTACCTTTATCCTTTTAAAAAATCCTTCCTTAGTTAAATATGGAGATTCTAAACCTTCAAACAAACCAACACCATAGCCAAAAGAGTGATATTATTTTTTATTCTAGATTTATGTTATAAATTTTCAATATTTTATTAATTTTTATATTTTCAAATTTAGTAAGGACAATTCATTGTTGAATATTTTTTTATTTTAGTGATTTATATTCTCTTGGTTTATTATTTTAGTGCACTATAGTGAATTTGTTTTATATCACTACCTTATTTTTGTTTTTGATATCATAAAATAGGGAGAATATATGAGAAAAAGAATTAATCCAAGATTACACCAATATCTCAAATAAAATTTAGAGTAATATATATAAATGGGGAGAAGATAAATGGATATAAAATTGAATTTTTTTTTGAAATCTTAATTTTATTTAAAATTGTATATTATCTATTCTTTTATTATTTATACCTTTAAAATTTATATTTTTTTGTATAAATTTTTATGGGTTTTGTGATCATCAAAAAGGGAGAGATTACTGGACATGATAATTTTGTTCCAACATGTCCTAATATTTGTTATGTTTTGATGCTTAAAAATACTCATTTTTTTAATAACAAGTTTATCTTAATTGATTTCAGTTTATTAATTAATAATTACTTAAGGGTTATTTTTTATGAAAGTTTTTAGTTAAATATGTGTTATTTAGGTTCAAATAAATTTCCAAAATAAATTATCTTACATGTTCCATAATTATTCTATGTGGATTTATTAAAAATCATATGATGAAATTTGAATTTTAGTAAAGTAAATTATCTTATGAGTAGAAAAAATTACATACACATAGAATTATCTTATATTAAGGTTTAATATCATGCAGGAAATGTATTATGTGAGGCGACTTATCTTATAAGAAAAAAATTCATATGAAAATATCTTATGAGAGGAAAGGTTTTATGAGAAATATCTTACATGATCAAAAATTCATACGTGATGGATATTTCATTAATTCAAGTATCCTATGATCTCTGAAATCTCATATAGAAAGCAAATAATCCATGGATCTCTATAATATTGTATGCCCTAGATATTTGGAAAAGTCAAATATTGTATAAGGATCAGATTTATTATGTGTTCTCTTAATATCCTATGCCATATTATCCTATGGGAATAATGTTTCCATATTATCCTACAAACTTGATTAAATTATGTGGAGTTTAAATATCACACACTATAGAATATCTTATGTATAAGAATATATTATAAAGGAGAATAAGTATTCTCTGAGACAAAAGTCGAATGAAGTTTCAAAGTCAAATGATCAGAAGTATTTTGAAATAAAGTCCAATGAAGATAATGTTTTATAAAGCTAAGTATTTTTTAATAGTTAATTTAATTTTTGAGGAACTTATTACCATAGTTTCATTATGAACAAATTATACTCCTGATTTTATTTTATCAAAAATAGATAAGTATGAATGTGAAAAGATTGAATTAATTAAAGCTTATATTTCTAAGAAATCGTATAGTTCCAAGGAAGACTTTTAATGCACCCAAAATCTACCTATTTTTTAATATTTTCATAGTTGAAGGTCACATTAAGAAATTATAGATATTAGTTTCTAAGAATTATATATTTACTCTCAACTATTAGAATTAAGAGTCAAGTTCAAATTCAAAAAGAAGTAGAGTTACGTATATTTATAACAAGAACCGAATACTCTCTTTTTCAAGATAATTATTTTTGTGTGACTATGTAAAGAATGGATGTTGGTGTTAAGATATAATATCACATATTTCATCCAAATAACCTTCCATAGATACACTTTAGCGACATATAGAATCTCTCTAGAAGATATTCATCTACTATCAGTTATGTCTTGAAACTATAAACGAAACTAGATTTATTTTCTATATATCTTTCTTTATAAAGTGAGAACTTATTGTACTAGGTGGGTGATATGGTTTTAGAAAAATATTGTAAAAGGATATCCTAGTTGAAATCTCTTGGACATTTTTAACAAGTGAAAACTTATTACACTTTGGTGGCAAGAACCTAGGAAAGAGGAGGTTGATTAAAAAATACCATGCTCACATTGAATGCTAGTGAAGTGGATTATGGGTAGTTCCTCTTTCCATGAACCATTATAAAAAATATCTATGTACTAATATTTATTTCTTTATATTTATATTTCATCTCTGAAATAAGAGTTAAGGTTATATTCTCATATGTAACACCCCAAGCTTCCACGGTACGCTTCCCTTTGAATAATACATTAGCTTGCGTTGTACACAACTTTAAGTTCTAACACACCACAACCAATCAAACTAGTCATTATGAATAGTAATACCCACTTTTTAAAAATTTATAAATTTTATTTTTCAAAATGGACTTCATTTTTGAATTCAAAATATCGAAATTAGCTTAGGGTGAATTTTTGGTATTTTTCTAAAAACTTTCAATTTTTGATGAATAGTGAAAAACACTAAGTTATTGTTAAAAACCAAATTTTTATTTAAATAATTATTTATTTTATTTAATTTTATGTTAGATCAAAATAGATACATAATACCTATATAAGTTCAATGTAATTCATTGGAGTCATTTTATAATTAGTTTAGATATATAAAATTTTATCAAACTTTTTACCGTCTTTTACCCACCTCCTAGGAGCATTTAAAAATTTGTATAAAACTTAATTTTACCACTTTTGTGAGTTTAATTTCAAAAGTCCGAGAGACATGGTTGATATCAGTAAGTAAAATTTGGTTCAATAAGATTAAAATAATTTTTGGTGAATAGTAACTTTTGACTTTTATTTACAGCGGTTAAAAGTAAATAGGGTAATTAAAGGTAAAAATGATATTATAATTACCCTAAAATATGTCATAATTCTATTGGATAAGTGTAATTAGACCAAAAAAACCTTAGGAATAAAATATTATCCTTTTGGTCCACTTGTATTTGATTAGGACATTTATTATTATTTAATTTAAAGAAGAGTTAAAAGTGTTAAATTCAAGTTTTTCTAACTAAAACATTTTTAATATAGGGTTATACATAAGATAAATTCGAATATAAATATTCAATAGAAAGTAAAAATATTTCCTACATACTGGTATTTTATTTATAATTCTTAGACATTAAATAATTAAATTTATTTATGACACAATGATGATGCAGTAATTACCTTATTAATGAAAAATTAAAATAATAGATATTATAAATATCCAAATAAATGTATTTTGATACTTTTGATGAATTAAAATAATTTTTTAGGTTACTATGACATGTTAAGGTGGATTACATAAGTTTTGTTCGAAGTAATCATGGTGTTATGACTTTAACAAAAACAAAATACCAAATAGTGTCAAAATTGACATAAAAGAGTTTTTCAAACAAATATTATATTATTAATTGATATAGTATTCATAAAAATCTAAGGTTCAGAAAAATGACTTAGATAAGGTTATATATATTAATAATTAACCACTTGGGGTTATCTTGGCTTGTTATAGTAAGTTTATTAACTATATAATATAAAAATACAAAGAGACATGGTAAATGTCAAACTATTTAACTAAGAGTTAAATCTAAAAGATAAGGTTGATCTGATGACCTAAACCTGTTTAAAACCTATTGGTTGAGTATATTTAGACCCATATTTACCTTATCCTTGAAATAAATCATTTTGGATCCATTATAAACAGAAAATGATTTTATTATAAAATAATATTTCAATCTTTTCCTAAGGTGCCCCTCACCTCTCTTATAAAAGGGAACTTTCCCTTCCCTCAAATTCACACTTCCAAAGCCATTTGTCTCATCAAAACCCTACCCAAATTACCTCCCCACTTCCATAACTTCTACCTAGAGGGATTATTTTGACTATAAAGCCAACCTAAGGATCCCTTTTGGTCAACTCAAAAGGAATCACCCGAAAAAGAGGTAAATATTTCATCACCTCTTTCAAGTTCTTTTCTTCTTCCACTTCCTCTTTCTTTGTTGTTTCCATTCTAAAATAATAAATCCAGTATCTTATATATACTTAGATGTTATTATAAAAATGGTACAACCATATTCATTATTCTATCCATCCTTTGAATGACATGTCACCATACATGCATACGTACGACTTACCGTCTCCACGTCATGGTGTAGTTGTTATTCAATACATTATTATTTGGATGGGTATAATAATGATGTATAATTGAATTAAATAATAAATATGACTTGTTAATGATTCTGTATATATTATATACCATCTATTTACTTGTGATTTCATCATCAATATAATGACATTGTCGCTCGTGCGTACGTACGGATTACCGTCTCCACGAACGCGATGAGATTCATTCCCCATCGTAGTCATTCTAGAATAATTTTCATGTGATGATTAAAAATAATATTAAATGAACTTAATATCATTCTGGATATGAATCAAATACATCCTATCCATAACAAACATGTCTTACGTAACTAAGCATATAAAGGAAAACGAATCAGTTAACACCCGAAACAATGATAATACTAAAATATTATTAACAAAGCAATATTAGAAGATCATATATGATATCATATTTATGTATATGGTTCTTTTATAATTTAATAACAATGATTTAACTATTATAAAGGTGTTTAATGTACCCTCGACCAAGTAAAAGTACAAGGTAAGGGTTAATTTTACAATCTCTTTATTATCCGAGGTTGTTTTTACTTAAGTATTTACTGGGACCTCTTTATCATCCACATCCATGTTTCTTTAAAATGTAATTCAAAAACATTTTTACTATGGGTTAAAGTCATTTATACCCTTGTTTGACTTTTTATAAAATGGTTTTAAAGGAATCTTTCCGTCGTTTTCCAAATAAGGTACTTTACGACCTTTTCGACAAAATTAAGGAAATAATGTTTTTTTAACTTATACGGCGGGTGTGACTATTTTCTGCCATTATAAAACCTTCAAATCTTCCCTTAAAAGCTTATAAGAATATCTCGAAAATAAATGTTTTCTTTTATAATTATGTTACTTTTAAATTATTTCAAGATAGAAAGATATATTTATTTCAAATAGTTTTCATTTCATCTATGTCAACATCCTTTGATGGATTTTAAACTTGTTTGAAGTTGATTTATTATGATACAAATCTTCCATATTATATTGAAGGTTTTGTGATATGTTTGAATGTGGATGTTTTATTTTTATACCATTCATGGTTTATGGATAAAGCACTGACATTTCGTATGCTAGTTTTAATACGAATTCTTATGTTATGTTTAAAACTTTTCATATGAGGAATGAATTGTACTTAGTAAGTGACGGGTGGATCCTGATATAGCTCCTCAATGCATCGGTAGGTCTCATGAGATAAACTAGTGTCTTGGAATAAGGCCTTGAAAAAACTTTATTTGTAGTCTTGGCACAAGACCTTGACTATGTGGTTATGAAGTCTGACATTATGCATTCCATCATTATGAATTTGGCTATTGATATTTCATGTGATTATTCGACTAGTAGAATATCCATGTGAATAAGTAAATGACATTATTTTGATTTATATTTTCCATATCATGTTATAGTTTAAGTTTAAAAAGGATTTTGTTTTAGTCTTATACATTTCCTTAAATGTTTATGCTTATTTACGAAAGTTTCCACTATATTGTTATCCTTACTGAGCATCTAAGCTCACCCATTTCTAGGTTTTATTTTTCCCAGGATGTGAAGAAGTATATTATGACTAACCTTCATGGATTGTCTAAGGTATCTGAGTGTGGTATATGGAGACAATTTTGTTGTAGTTTTTCATTTTATTATGTAATGTAAAACTTATGAATGTATCTAGTACTTCTAAGGCTACTAAACTAATCGGTCTTTTGAGACTTGATCTTTTGTGATCATGCCAATGTTAAGTAATAATGCACCAACTCTAGGTAACTAGGGTTAGGGAATTATAGTTGGTATCATAGGAAGTTTAGTACAAACCTTGAAAACTAGATTTAGAAAAACTCTGATTAGAGCACATTACCCTAAGATAGACTTTGAGGATTATTATAGAAGAACTTCCTAGAATTTTGGTAATGTAGAGATTTTGTGTATTTTCTGAGCAATACATCCTTGTCTGGATAAAATCAAGTAGAGGTGGATCTGGAATAGATATAACTAGGAGTGAAATCTCTAACATGGAGTTTCGGGCTTGACCTGGGGTATCCTGGTACACGACAACGGGCCTTGCTGCACTCTTGGTTACGACACTCCCGAGGGATATGCTTAGGATAATTAACATTTTATTTACAAACCATTATGAAGGATTTATGAGTATATACCTCCTCAAAGAATTTTTTTATGATTATGGATTATATCCATAAACTGTTCAATTTTTGGTAAGTGTTTTACAAGTGTTGAATTATGTATTGTGATTCATAAACTAATGTAGTGTATGACATTGTTTATAAATGGCACCTATTGGAAGGAACAAAAACTGTATCAACACATGTAATCCATGTAGGGATTTTCCACCTACTCAATATAATTATAGTGGAGTTGGTGATACAACTGGTGTTGATCAACTTATCACCATACTAGGACAACTCACTCAAGTTATGAATAATAACCTTACCCGTATGAAGCACCCTGATCCACAATGTGGAGGATCAATGTTAGACCGCTTCATGAGGAAACAACCACCAATGTTCAATGGGAATACAAGCAATGGATAATTTATTTAGAGAAAATATTTCATGCTCTATGAAGTAGCGAAAGGGAAAAAGTTGTCATGGCAGTTTATCGCCTCACGGGAGATGCAGATCAATGGTGGTAATTGATTCAAAACACAAAGGAAGACGATGAAGTATCACATATAGAATAGAGAGAGTTTAAAGGACTCTTCTTAGAAAAATACTTTCCTCATGACCATCGATCAGATATGGAAAGACAATTTCTAAGTCTAAGTCAAAAGGAGGATGAGAATGTCACAAAGTATGAGGCTAACTTTACAAGGTTAGAAAGGCATGTGACAGACTATATATGTAACCCAAGGAGTAATATTGATCAATTATTTGATGGGTTAAAACCATTTCTACGTCAAGCATTAGTCTCACAATCCTTCTTGTTATATAAAGATATTGTCTCATGTGCTATCAAGATAGAAAAAGAATTCTCTAAGTCTTATGACTTTAAAGTAAAGAAAGAGAAGAAGAGATCTGTTGAACACTCTAAAAATGGAAATAAGGGGAAGAAGGGAAAAGTTGAATATCCATCCTATAGTAAATGTGGGAAGAAACACCCTGGTACTTGTCTGAAGGGAATGAGAGTCTGTTACAAGTGTGGTGAAAAAGGCCACCAAGCTCGTGATTCCAAGGGGAAGAAAGAGGTTGTTAATGTTTAATGCTAAAATTGTAGAGAAAGGGGGGATTATGAAAATGAATGTCCTAAACGTTAGGGAAACTTACCTCAGAAAATGAAAAGGGACCAAGGAAAAGATTATGCGATCACTACTGCTGAATTTGAAGCTCCGAAAGACGTGGTGGTAGGTAATTTAATGGTTTCCTCAAGTTTAGCCAATGCTTTATTTGATTCTGGATCATCGCATTGTTTCATATCTTCTCATTTTGCTAAGAAAATTAGATATTTCCAATTTTATTTAACAAGAGAGTTGTCAGTCAAAACTGCTAAGGGAAGTATCATTGCAACAAATTTTTGTCTATCAGTTCCCATTAAGGCATATAAATGTTATTTATCTTCTGATCTTATCATCATACCCATGATTGAATTTTATATAATCCTCGGTATGGATTGGATTTCGAACCATGATGTGAAAATTTATTGTATGAAGGAGGTTAAATTTTTTGATGATGATAATGAGTAACTTATTTTTAGAGAAGAAACATCACCATCTGATTCTTATCTAGATCCACCCCCAATAGCTCTACTAAATTCAATTATTAGGGAAGAAGAGAATGAAATAACTATGGGCGAGGAAAGGAATGTTCAAATAGAGGATGTACCTATTGTTCAAGAATATGTTGATGTGTTTTTAGAGGATTTACCTGGACACCCTCCAGAATGAGAAATTGAGTTTTCCATTGACTTAATTCATAGTTCAAGGCCCATATTGAAGACCCCTTATAGAATGGCCACTGTGTAATTAGTGGAGCTAAAGAAAAAACTATAGGAGTTGAGTAATAAGGTATTTATTCATCCTAGTGTTTCTCCATGGGGAGCCCCTGTTCTTTTTGTTAAGAAGAAAGATGGATCTATGAGGTTGTACATTGACTACAGGGAGATCAATTCTATAACAATAAAGAACAAGTATCCCCTACCTCACATTAATGGTTTATTCGACTAACTTCATGGAGCTCAATATTTTTCAAAGATTGACCTTCTATTTGGATATCATCAGTTGTGTGTGAAGAAAAAAAAAATTCCAAAGACAGCATTTTGTACTAGGTATGGGCATTATGAGTTTACAATAATGCCTTTTGGGATGAATAATGCGCCCTCTGTTTTCATGGATCTAATGAACAGAGTTTTCAAAGAATATCTTGATGACTTTTTAGTGGTATTTATTGATGATATCTTGGTATACTCCAAAAGCTATGCAGATCATGAAAATCACTTGCGCATTATCCTAAAGACTCTTAGAAGAAATGAATTATATGGTAAGTTTAGCAAGTGTGAATTCTGGCTTCAGGAGATTTCTTTTCTTGGCCATATTGTCTCTAAGGATGGAATATGTTTTGATCCTTCCAATACAAATGAAATCCAAGAATGGACAACACCAATAAGTATAACTGAGGTACACAGTTTTATTGGTTTAGCAGGTTATTATCGGTGTTTTGCCCAGAATTTTGCCCGATTGGCTAACCCATTAACCAAAATCACATGTAAAGGAGTTAAATTTGTTTGGAAAAAAGAATGTGAATAATGTTTTTGAATAACTAAAGAGAAGATTAGTCAATGCTCCTATCTTGACTATACCATCGGAGAATGATGGGTTTGTTATTTATAGTGATGCTTCAAAGAAAGGAATTGGTTGTGTCCTTATGCAGAATGGTAGAGTTATTTCCTATGCATCACGACAACTAAAAATTCATGAAAAAAACTATCCCACTCTTGATCTTGAGTTAGTAGTAGTAATATTTTCTCTGAAGATATGGAGGCATTATCTCTATGGTGAAAAATGTGAGATTTATACTGATCACAGGAGTTTGAAATATATTTTCTCACAAAAAGAACTCAACATGAGGCAAAGGTGATGACTTGAACTACTCAAAGATTATGATTTCACCATACAATACCACCTGGGGAAGGAAAATAAGGTGGAAGATTCTTTGAGTAGAAAGGATCATGGAGTTCTGAATAAGATGAGAGTTGAAAAGGATCCTATATATAAGGATCTAGTAAATATGGACATGGGAATAACCATGGAAGGTGAAACATCAAAACTTCTTCAAATGTTTTCCAAACCATCTTTACTAGAAAGGATAAAGAGTTTTAAGACTGATGATGAAGAGTTTCAAAAGAAGATTAAAGCTATGAATGATGGGAGATTGAGTGACTTTGTGTATGAAGATGGAATTTTGAAATTTGGGAAGAGACTTTGTGTTCCCGATATACCTGATCTAAAAAGGGAATTGTTGGATGATGGTCACAACTCCAATTTCTCTATACACCTGGGTAGCACTAAAATGTATAGATATTTGAAGGAACATTTTTGGTAGGACAACATGAAGAGATAGATTGCTAATTTTGTGTCAAGATGTATGGTTTGTCAACAAGTGAAAGCTGGAAGACAACATCCTAGAGGAGTCATGCAACCTCTTCCCATACCTGAGTGGAAATGGGATGATATTACAATGAACTTTTTCATGGGGCTACCAAAGACTCCTAGAAGAAATGATGCAATATGGGTCATTGTTGATTGTCTTACCAAGTCAGCATATTTTCTTGCTATAAGAGAATATTTACCACTTGAACTTTTAGAAAGAATATATATTAATGAAGTTGTAAGACTTTATGGAGTACCCCTATCAATTGTTTCTGATTGTGATCCTTGTTTTACATCAAGATTCTGGAAAAGTTTTCAGAAGTATTTGGATACTGAACTTTGTTTGAGCACTACCCACCACCCTCAAACTGATGGACAATCAGAATGGACTATTCAAACCTTAGAAGACATGTTGAGATCTTTCTCACTTGACTTTCAAGGTATGTGGGATCAATATTTACCTATGGTAGAATTTTCCTATAACAATAGCTTCCATTCAAGTATTCAAATGGCACCATATGAAGTGTTATACAGAAAGAGATGTTGAACACCAACTTGTTGGGATGATCTTGGTGAAAGAAAACTCGTAGGCCCAGAACTTGTCGAGGAAATAATGAAAAAGGTAAAGGTTATCCAAACCCACATCAAAGCAGCTCAAAGTAGGCAAAAGAGCTATGTTTATAACTGAAGGAAGGATTTGGAATTTTAGGTGGGAGATCATGTTTCCATGAAGGTATCTCCATGGAAGGGAGTTATATGTTTCAGTAAGAAGGGTAAATTAAGTCCTAGGTATATCTGACCTTTTGAAATCCTAGAACGAATTGAGGTTGTAGCTTACCATTTGGAAATGCCGCCTAGTCTCTCCAAAGTCCATGATGTGTTCCACGTATCACTGTTGAGAAAATACATGTCTTACCCAACGCATGTACTCACCTATGGAGAAATAGAACTGGAACCCGATCTGTCTTATTGTGAAGAATCTGTCAAGATTCTGGATACCAGAGAACAAGTTTTGAGAAACTAGGCAACTCATCTGGTAAAAGTTATATGGAGAAACCATAAGATGGAAGAGGCAATGTGGGAACCTGAGGAAATTATGAAGAAGAACCACTCGAGTCTTTTTATGCAGTGATATTCTAGAAATTTTGAGGACAAAATTATTTGGAGGGAAGAATGTAATACCCCAAGCTTCCATGATATGCTACCCTTTGAATAATACGATAACTTTCGTTGTACGCAACTTTGAGTTATAACACACAACAACCAATCAAACTATCCGTTATGAATAGTAATACCCACTTTTTAAAATTTTATAAATTTTATTTTTTAAAATGGACTTCATTTTTGAATTTGGAATATCAAAATTAGCTTAGGGTGAATTTTTGGTATTTTTCTGAAAACTTTCAATTTTTGATGAATAGTGAAAAATACTGAGTTATTGTTTTAAACCAACGTTTTATTTAAATAATTATTTATTTTATTTAAATTTATTTTAGGTCAAAATAGATACATAATACCTATATAAGTTCAATGTAATTCATTGAAGTCATTTTATAATAAGTTTAGATATATAAAATTTTATTGAACTTTTTACCGTCTTTTACCCACCTCCTAGGAGCATTTGAAAATTTGTATAAAACTTAATTTTACCACTTATGTGAGTTGAATTTAAAAAATATGAGAGACATGGTTGATATCAGTAAGTAAAACGTGGTTCAATAAGATTAAAATAATTTTTTGTGAATAGTAACATTTGACTTTTATTTACCGTGGTAAAAAGTAAATAGGGTAATTAAAGATAAAAATGATATTATAATTACCCTAAAACATGTCCTAATTCTATTGGATAAGTGTAATTAGACCAAAAACAACATTAGAAATAAAATATGATCCTTTTTATCCCCTTGAATTTGATTAGGACATTTATTATTATTTAATTTAAAGAAGAGTTAAAAGTGTTAAATTCAAGTTTTTCTAACTAAAACATTTTTAATATAGGGTTATACATAAGATAAATTCGACTATAAATATTAATTAGAAATATAAAAAGATTTCCTACATAATGGTATTTTATTTATAATTTTTAAAAATTAAATAATTAAATTTATTTATGACACAATGATGATGTAGTAATTACCTTATTAATAAAAAATTAAAATAATTGATATTGTAAATATCCAAATAAATTTATTTTGAGACTTTTGATGAATTAAACTAATTTTATAGGTTACTATTACATGTTAAGGTGGATTAAATAATTTGTTTTGAAGTAATCATGCTGTTATAACTTTAACAAAAACAAAATACCAAATAGTGTCAAAATTGACATAAAATAGTTTTTAAAACAAATATTATATTATTAATTTATATAATATTCCTAAAAATCTAAGGTTCATCCAAATTAATTATATAAGGTTATATATATTAATAATTAACCACTTGGGGTTCACTTGTCTTGTTATAGTAAGTTTATTAACCATATAATATAAAAATACAAAGAGACATGGTAAATGTCAAACTATTTAACTAAGAGCCAAATCTAAAAGATAATGTTGATATGATCACATAAACCTGTCTAAAACCTATTTTTTGAGTGGATTTAGACCCATACCCACATTAGTCTCAAAATAAATCATTTTGGAGCCATTATAAACCAAAAATTATTTTATTATAAAATAATATTTCAATCTTTTCCTAAGGTTCCCCTCACCTCTCTTATAAAAAGGTACTTACCCTTCCCTCTAATTCACATTTCCAAATCCATTTGTCTTAGAAAAAACCTACCCAAATATCCTCCCAAATTCTCTAAATTATATTTAGAAGCCTTAGTTTGATCATGAAGCCAACCTAAGGAGCCCTTTTGATCAACTCAAAAGGAATCACCTGAAGAAGAGGTAAATATTTCATCACCTCCTTCAAGTTATTTTCTTCTTTCACTTCCCATTTATTTTTTGTTTCCATTATAAAATAATAAATCCAGTATCTTCTACATAATGTGATGTTATTATAAAAATGGTACAACCATATTCATTATTATATCCATTCTATGAATGACATGTCACCATACATGCGTACGTACGACTTACCGTCTCCACGCCGTGGTGTAGTTGTTATTCAATACATTATTATTTTTATGGGTATAATAATGATGCATAATTTATTTAAATAATAAATATAACATGTTAATTATTCTGTATATATGATATACCATCAATTTACATGCGATTTCATCACCAATATAATGATATTGTCGCTCGTGCGTACGTATGGATTACCGTCTCCACGAACGCGATGAGATTCATTCCCCATCGTAATCATTCAAGAATAATTTTCATGTGATGATTAAAAATAATATTTAAATAAACTAATATCATTCTGGATATGAATCAAATACATCCTATCCATAACAAACATGGCTTACGTAACTAAGCATATAAAGGAAAACGAATCAGTTAACACCCGAAACAATGATAATATTAAAATATTATTAACAAAGAAATATTAAAAGATCATATATGATATCATATTTATGTATATGGTTCTTGTATAATTTAATAAAAATGATTTAACTATTATACATGAGGTTAACTTACCCTCAACCAAGGAAAATTACAAGTTAAGGGTTAATTTCACAATCTCTTTATTATCCGAGGTTGTTTTTACGTAAGTATCTACTGGGACCTCTTTATCATCCACATATATGTTTCTTTAAAATGTATTTCAAAATTTTTTTACTATGGGTTAAAGTCATTTATACCCTTTTTTAACTTTTTATAAATTTTTTTGAAAGGAATCTTTCCATCGTTTTCCAAACAAGGTACTTTACGACCTTTTTGACAAAATTAAGGAAAGAATGTTTTTTTAACTTAACAGCGGGTGCAGCTATTTTATGCCGTTATAAAACCTTCAAATATTCCCTTAAAAGATTATAAGAATATTTCCAAAATAAATTTTTTCTTTACGTGACTTTTAATTTATTTCAATATAGAAAGATATATTTATTTCAAATAGTTTTCATTTCATCTATTTCAACATCCTTTGATGGATTTTAAACTTGTTTGAAGTCGATTTATTATGATACAAATCTTTCATTTTGTGTTGAAGGTTTTATGATATGTTTGACTGTGGATGTGTTATTTTTGTACCATTCATGGTTTATGGAAAAAGTATTGACATTTTGTATGCTAGTTTTAATATGAATGATTATGTTATGTTTAAACCTTTTAATATGAGGAATGCATTGGACTTAGTAAGTGATGGGTGGAGCCCAATATAGCTCTTAGATGCATCGGTAGGTCTCATGAGACAAACTAGTGTCTTGGAACAAGGTCTTGAAATAACTTTATCTGTAGTCTTGGCACAAGGCCTTGACTATGTGGTTATGAAGTCTGACATTATGCATTCCATCATTATGAATTTGGATATTGATATTGCATGTGATTATTCGACTAGTAGAATATCTATGTGAATAAGTAAATGACATTATTTTGATTTATATTTTCCATATTATGTTTAAGTTTAAGTTTAAAAAGGCTTTTGTTTTAGTCTTATACATTTCTTTAAATGTTTATGCTTATTTATGAAAGTTTCCGCTACATTGTTATCCTTACTAAGAATCTGAGCTCACCCCTTTCTATGTTTTATTTTTCCTAGGATGTGAAGAAGTATATTATGACTGAACTATAGGGATAGTTTAAGGGATCTGAGTGTGGTTTATGGAGACAATGTTGTTTTAGCTTTTTATTTTCTTATGTAATGTAAAACTTATGAATGTATGTATTACTTATAAGGCTATTAAACTAATCGGTATTTTGAAACTTGATCTTTTGTGATCATGTAAATCTTAAGTAATAATGCACCAACTCTAGGTAACTAGGGTCGGGGTGTTACATCATAAGATTTTATAAGGGTAGTTTTATGTTGGTAAAATTTCTATAAAATAAATTCACCCCCTCCTAAGTAATTTTGAAACATAGATGTGACAACAAACATTTTATTATATGAGAATTAAATGGAGTGTGATAGGGTTTATATATAGGAGGGTTCTAAATAAAAATAATGATAAATTTTGGGATAATTGGATGTTAAGGAAATAAATTAATGGAAATGTGGGGAGAGAGGGAAAAAATTGATCTTTAGGGATTGAGTGACAAATAAATGATAATGAAAGTGATAAAGAGATATTTCATGGGGTATTATAAAAGTATGAATGAGGGAAAACATGTGTTCTATTATGATTTAAAAAAAACATGAAAGGACTAAAATGTGTAGGGATAAATAAAAAACCAATAAAAAAAGTTGTTAAAAAAATTATTATATTTTTGAAAACATGTGGAGTGGAAGTTCATAATTAGTCAGGTGATCACTTTTAAAAAGGTAAGGAAACTGAAGAACCTGTGAATTCAAGGAGGATTTAAATTTTCATGTATTCATTATTGTATGTGTTTTCAATATATTACGAGAACACTCCATGAAGGAATTTTTTTCATAATATATGCAACCCAAAGATAAGTATGAACTTTTAAATAATTGTATGTTATTGATGGATTGTGAGGTTAAACATTTATTATAAGGTATTTAAGTATAGATGATTGTACTATTTTTATTTATTCACAATGATATAACACATGTATGTATATCAAAACTGGTAGCAATTATACAAGTTCTCATTGAGTAAACTCAGTTGATGATTCTCTCAAAATTCATAGAATCATACACTGTGATATTTGTGTGATTAATGATATTTTTCTTAAAAAATTATTTCAAACCCATCTCATGTAGAATAGAAAATCATCGAATATACATGAATGAAATTATTTTCATGTTTCCTAATGGGTTAGAGTAAATCATAAGATATTTTTACATCATTTTTATTTTTTTGAAGTGTTACAAAAGAAGTTAAAACTTTTAAATTTATTAAGGAAGTTAGTGTATAAAATAGATTGATATGAAAATGTATGAAGTAAAAAAAAATTAAGGAGTTGTGTAAAAGAAATAAAGTGAATTTATTCAACATATAAACTAAACATGAAGTGACTATGAAAAGAAAATGTGGTGATCATAAATAAAAAATAAAGTGACTATGAAGAGTAGTTGATAAGACTATAAAGAAATGTAGAAGTGATGGTGAAGAAAAATGGAAAAGGAGTGGTTCTCTAAAGAATAAATCTTATAGTTACTTGATGTATCCTAATTAAAATTTCTCAATGTAGACATGTAAGACAATGTTCAACTTTCATGAGACAAACAAGATGTAGTTGTAGAGTTTTGTGGAAAATAATTAAAGTTACTTGATGAGACTTATTTCAATGAGATAAATTTAGAATTGTGAAAGAAATTTCTTAGAGTTATGTGAAACAAATATTATGGTTTATTAAAATCTATGAGATGGTTTTTAAATACGCATGGAACAATAAAACCTTCTCTACCCAATGAAAAAGGATTATTGGTAATTATTTAGAGTGTGGAACAAGCTTATGATTCCCATTAAATACTAGTAATTAACATGGTAATTTAAATTTAAGATTGAATTTTTATTTTCTAATTGAAATAAGAAGAAAAATTTAGGTATTTTATGGTATTTTTGGATATTTAAATGGTGATTTATGAATATTTTATCTCTATAAATATAGAAAATATATTACTATTTGATTTTGAATATCTAACATATTTAGAAAATTTGAAGATGGATAAAGATAACCAATTTTATTTTTTAAGGATTTGAAATGAATTTTACTTTGATTAGAGATATTGAATAAAAAGAAGTTAAATAATGGTAAAGAATTTAAAAAAACTATATTGTTGATGTTAGTTGTGAGAAAATGATATTCAAAACAAGATAAATTGAATGATTTCAATTTTTTTTGGGAAAAAAATTATTTCAATAGGTTTTTTTCCTCTTTAAGAACTTTGTTTAACTCTGCACACAATTTTAGGAAGATATTTTTTTATTAGTATGAACATTCTGTTATTATTGTGATATTTCTCATTTTTTTCTCAATATTTTATAATAAAGTGAGAGACTTGTGAAATTTGTGGGATACCATTGAAAACTTTGGATTAAAGATGATATCTTCTCTAACATCATTTTAATTTACTTATTGATCTTAGTGGATTAATTTGGGGCATGGATGATACTACTAACAACAAGGATGTCTCCACACACATTGTGGAAAACCTTGTTAATATTTTTATTTATTTTCATATTTATTAATTTTTTTAAATTTTGTGATGTAAATATATTTGAAAAATAATTAATCCAATTACTATTACAAGTAATCAATGTTTTATTAAGAAGAATTAAAAAAAGTGACTGACACTGATTCACCCTCCCCCAATGTTGGAACCATGTAATCTTGGGAACTTTAATTGTTATCCTAGTAACTAAATTTCTATTTTAGACCTATTGATAACATATTTTAAATCTTTATTGGATATTATTTATTACTAATTTTTTTTGAGTTTTCATGGATAGTATGAATTATTTAAATAATAAATTTATTTCTACATCCAATTGACGAAATTATTAGAGATGAGAAAATAAGATGATGCCACAAATTTTATCATCAAGGTTCTAGGTTCTTGAATATGTAACTATAGGTTTTATTTTTATGGATAAAGTAGAAGTCGTGACTCTTAAATACAAGAGAAATATTGAGTAAGATAACAAAGCATGGAATGAAATTTTGATCTTTTTATCTAAAGAATGAATCCACTATGGTGATAAGATTCAAAAATTTCATGAAAATCATTGAAAAATTAGAGAACATCTATGCATAGAATAATAAGGTAAATGTGGTAAATATTTAATAATTCAATGAAAAAATCGAATAATCCAAGATAATGAATCAAGAAATAGTGATTGAGTTATTTATAAGATTATATGAAATTATTTTCACTATAATAGGGTATAGTGAAACTCTTGATTGTTCAATAGCTATTGGAAAATTATTGAAAAAAATTCTAGAAAAATTTAATTTTTAAACGTTAATCCTTAAATCCATTGATCTCAATAAATTAACTTTTGGGTTATATTCATATAATCATAATTTATTATTAGATAAGGAAGGATAGTGTTTTCCAAAATAATATCAATGAAAGGGAAATGATATTAAAGCAATGAAAAAACAAATGTTAAAAAAAATAAAAGATGAGTGGTAGTGGTGGTCAACCCGGTCCGAAGGCCTATAATATTTTTATTAATTTTGGGAAATACCCATTTTTTAACTGGTTTGAGAGGGAACCCTTACAAGATCTATAGTCCAAGAGGAACAAGGAAAAGTACATGACCTAAAAAACTAGAGGCACATGACCCAATACATGACATGAAGGCTCAATGACCTGATTACACTGTAATTTACCCTCCCCAACATCTACATCATTGAAGGTTCCTAGATCCCTGCCTTGCATTTTTGATCAGCTAGTATTGCCTTGTGTAGAGTTGCACGATGCCTGGTATTGATGGAGATTGTCACACCCTCTCATTATTTTAATCTAGTTAGCTCTACTATGATGGATACTATTTTCTCTAAATATTATTATGGGCATTCTCCTGTGTGGTATACCTATATTACTTCAAGGTACTTTAGCCCGAAATCCCATGGCATAGAGGCCATGTGGCCCGAAGGGAAATGGGGTCCATAAGGGAAATGGTGGCCCGAAGGCCCTTTGTCCTATAGGTCCAAACTAGTGGCCTGAAGGTCCAAATATGATGAATAGTTCTAGATGATATAGTGCAACATAGTATTTATTATAGTACTACTAGAGTAACTCAGAAATATCCCTCCATCGAGATTTGATCCTAAGTTTGATACAGGATTACGTGGTGTGTTAACCAATCGACTACCACCCCAAATTTATCAAAGATGAGTAATATAATAAATCTAATGATAATAATTATGATGAATGATTTGATAAATTTTATCACTCAACTCTAAGAATTATATAAAATTCAAAGGTAAGTATAGAGGTAAACTCCTATTCAAATTCTTCAACTGTGGAGGAATAGATATCTCTTATAGGTAATGTCCAAAGAATAAGGTTATTCAATTTAGTGATGAATAATTTGTAGAAAATTAATCAAAAATAATAAAATATACCATGAATATGAATTTAAAAAGATAAAAGAAATAATCCAAGAAGAAGAATAATTTTCTATCTAAATAATATGGAAGGGAAATTGTTACTGATGTTGGTGATTTAAAAGAGGGTGAGGTGATCAAGGATACAAAGAACACTTATAACTCATGTTTCAAAAGAAAAAAAATCATGTAGTAAATAAATAGAAAAATATAAATTGGACTTGTTTAGTTCTAATAAGTGTACCACTTGTGATCATATCTAAAAATTAATGAAATATATTCCAAAGCATAATAATAAAAAATCTAATTTTTATAAAGAGAATTTTCACTAAAGAAATATGGATTCTAAAAATGCTTGTTTTTGATTCTAAGAAAATAGGATATTAATTAGAATATGAAGCTTATATTAATGATAAAAAGTCCATGTAGTTTTAATCAAAATTAATTTGTGTTAAAAATATGCTAAAGAAGACGAAAGATTATTTTTATAGTCCTATTGAAGGTAGAGATAAATCATCCAAATACATTAAGAAAATTTTTTACACAAAATTTTGCAATGATTTTTTATAGTTTTAAAAGGCCTTGTTTAATAGGAAATAAATGATTTATTTTTTATGTTGATAATTACTAATAAGATAAAAAAATATGAAAATTTTATACCATAGATTTATCAAAATAATAAAACCATTTTTTTTCTAAAAGTTTAAGGTTAAAATCCAAATATGGTCAAATCTCGGTTGAAAAAAATTGTGAAAAACCAACCCCTATGTCAAGGGAAGTTGGAGGCTTATCTAAGAAAAATGAATCTTTGAGAAAAGAAAGTTCACTATGAAAATGTGTATCATCATTATAATGATTTGATATGTGTTTGGAATAAAATTGATTAGTCCATAGTTCAATAGTTAATATGAGTTTTAAATAACATGATAAATTAGAAAAAAAATAACACTAGATGTAATATAGAAAAACACACCTAAAATGAAAAGGGGTAAAAAACCATGGGAAAATAGAAAAATCACCATGAAAATGATGGTACAGACTCTCTTATTATTACAAGGAGAATAACTTTGAAAAAATATTTCTTTAATAATTGGAGATACATGCCTTAAAAATACCACACACAAAACTAAAATTGGGAGAATGCATTGTTGATGAGATGTATGAATCACTAGAGAGATGCCTCCTTTTATAGGATTCTCCATATCTATTTCCTTACTTGATTCCTCTAGGATTGATGAGGTTGGATAACCACTTAATTACCTCCACCTACCCTCTATGAAAATTGAGAAGTAATATTTCCACCCTTATTAAAATAAAGGGAGATATTACAAAATAGTTGCAGGCATACCTCCCACTTAGAGATTTAATTAAGAACCAATCACACCTCCATTCATATTCTCTATCTTTCAGATATGTTTCTCATGTATCTATAAGGCTAATTAAGGATCTATGCCATATAAAATTATAAAATCTAATAGCCTTTATAAAAAAAACTATCATGTCATCTTTAGTGTGAATTTTATGGATATCCACACATCCACCATCATATCTTGAACAAAATATTTTGGTAATCCAATGTTGTTCACTTTGGAATGAGAAGATGATTTTTTCAATTTGAAAGACTCACTAACTATCAAAAAACAAAAGGAATTTACTCTAGACTATGTATGATATCCTCAAACAATATTCTATCTAAATTGGATCTTTTTAATCCTTTTTAGATTATATGCATTCTACTTTGGTCATGGATAGAGCCACAATTAACTGCTTCTTAGAAATCTAGTTTAGATCCTTCTATAAGAGTAAATACTTAACCAATGGTTGGTTTTAATTAGTCAGAATCACCAAAAAATTATGAATCAACATAGAATCTGATAATGAACTCTGATCCCCCATATCATAATGCATCATCTAAGATAACCTTGATGTATTTAAATATCTTCTTCACTGTGTTCCAATACCCCCATCCTATATTCTCCATGTATCGACTAAATGATCGCACTACATGTGTAATGTATAGCCTAGTACAAACCACATGAAACATTAGAATCCCCACTACCCTAGTTTTGAATGGCATGCTATAGCACATGGGTGATACACCATAGACTATCATGCCACGCCATGACCTTGGCACAATGCAAAAGAATCGGCATGGGTAATGACACGTGGTGAATCACTATAGAGGCTAGAATTTCCATGCACCATAAAGTACCATATACATTTTAAAAGTTTTTTATCATTTTTTTTATTTTAACCCTACCAAACATGTGACACCTCATCCCCCTATCCCCTCATAAATTCACTCGATGCCACTTCCAACACCCCAAACCTACTCAAATTCATTAGATTCCACTATCATCCATACTTCATATATGAAACCCCTTTGTTGTTGGATGAAAACTACCACAACAAAAAAACACCCAAAAACTCAATATCTATTTCTATTTTCTTCTATTCTAAACATGGCATAGGTTTTCTTCCTCTTCCACTGACTCACTACGTTGCTACCCTAGAGAAAAGACTATAACAAACACTATAATTTTTTTTTCTATTTTTTTATTTTTTTTATTATGTTTTTATCTAATTCTATTTTTTTCTATTTATATTTTAGTTTTTCTTTAAAAATTAATGGATTATAGAAATCCTAGTAAAGATCCAAATTGGGGATATTTTTCATTGACTAACACTAGTATAAAAATGGTTTTTAATGTCGTTAGTTTGGAGTTGGTTTTATATAAGCCGACGTAATATATGTTTCTGGAGAATTTTTGACATCAATTTATTTAAAACTCAATGCCAAAAATTTAAAAAATATATTTTTGGCATCGGTTTTTACAAAAAACGATGCTAAAAATTAGATTTTTTTACTAAGATTTAGATTATTTCTTAATCTTTGATTTGACTAGTCATGGATTAAAAGTTATGGTTGTCAGAAGTTGATCTTCTCTAATAGAATTCTTAAAGAAGTCCATCTTTCAAAGACCATAACTTTTAATCCATAACTCTATTTTAGCTCAAAGACTACTCAAATCGAAGCTAAAGAAATTATCTAAAACATTGTAATTTTTTTTCCATTTTTGGTGTCAGTTTTCATAAAAAACGACCCCAATTTTTTTTATTTATTTTTTGGGTTGGTTTTTTTAAAAACCGACGCCAAAACATTTTTTTTAGGTTTTGGCATTGGTTTTTAAAAAAACCAATGTGAAAATTGATTTTTTTTCTAAAGTTTAGTGTAGGTTTATTTAAAAAACAACACCAAAAATATATATATTTTTTACTTTTTGGCGTCGGTTTTAAAAAAAAAATGACGCTAAAAGTAATTTCTTTTTTAATTTTTAGAGTTGATTTATTTAAAAACTAATGCCAAAAAGGATATCAATTAGCATTTTTGGCATCGATTTTCTACAAAACTAATGCTAAAAGACAAATATAAATCATATTTCATGTCGGTTTCAAACAAAACTGACGCCAAAGAGTATTCACCAATATGCGGGATCAAAATTTCAATTTTTTTTTCACAACACGCATTTAACGATTTAAAATATCACCTACATTTCCATACAACTCTATCGAAAATATTTTCGTTTACTACATATAAATCCATTTTATCATTAATTGAACATTTTAAACCTCTTAAATTCAATCAATTTTGCAACACGACTTCAATCGTTAATTTGAACACGATACCTATTCTAATCATTTATTTTCTTTTTTATTCTTTTACTTCATTTCAAAACAGCTCGATTAGATTTCTTATAAAGATGATTTATTATTATTATCGAGTTACAAATATTGAACATTCGAATGATATTTAACAATTGTGGTATAATTTAATTATCGATCACCATTTTCATTTGGTGTATGTGATTTTAATTTATGTTTATCAAAATTTATTTGAAACGAGTTGTACCAATAGAAACTTTGACAAGTTAAACTTATGATGACCATAAATTTTGATCTGTAACTATGTTTTTGCTCCACGGCCTGTCAAATCAAAGCTTAAGAAATGTTATAAAACATGGAAGAACAAAAAGTTACTTTTTGGGTTCTTTTTTCTTAAAAACCGATGCCAAAAAATATTTTGATTCATTTATGGTGTCAGTTTTTTTAAATTCCGACGTCGAAACTATTTTTTTAAACTTTTGGTGTTGGTTTTTAAGGAAATTGA
Source organism: Viscum album (assembly GCA_963277665.1). Taxonomy (NCBI): domain Eukaryota; kingdom Viridiplantae; phylum Streptophyta; class Magnoliopsida; order Santalales; family Viscaceae; genus Viscum; species Viscum album. The sequence continues at coordinate 1,056,868,683 of OY728134.1, read as the reverse complement.
CACCAAAAATGATACAGATGGATTTTTTGACATCATTGTTTTACAAAACTGATGCTAAAAAACAAATGTAATTCATTTTTGGTGTCAGTTTACAAAAACCAATGTAAAAAGTCATATTTTTTACGTCGGCGGTTTCAACATCAGTTAAAAACCAACTTCATAATTAAAAAAAACCGATGTTAAAGACCATTTTTCTACTAGTGTGGTCCTAAAAATAAAAATTGTGTGGCATGAAAATTTTGTGGGAAAGTTACAAATGATAGTATTACATGAGATAAATAGTATTTGGTGGGAGGATTTTAAAATACAACAAATTTTCAAAGCTTCTTAGCACATTTATGAGAAGAAATCAAAAAGGTTGTTGATGAAAAAAATAATTGAAGGACAAAATAAATTTGGCTTCCTAATAAAAATATATTGATTTGATAGATGTTGATGGAGAGGATGATCATTCTTTAATTCTGGCTATAGGAGGATCCAAAAGAAAGGAAAACTAATCAAAAAAATTTAGGTAACTCTCTTACTAGAAGTAATATAAAAGTATATCATTAAAAGTCAATAGAATCTATTGATCACTACTTCACTCCAAGATTGGAAGTGGTTGTATAAAAAATAAAAATAAAAACTTCAAAACAAACAATAATTAATGATGCATATAAAAAGGAAAAAATGGAGTATGTTTTTCAGTTATTTAAAAGGTTTGTGTATAATTTTGGAATCCCATTTAATTCCATAAACTATAGTATCTTTGATTTATTTATTATAGGAGTTTAGAGATATGTCCCTAGAATGAAACCACCATCATATCATGAGCTACAAGTTCCCTTAATCAAGAAAGAATTAGAATATACAAATTTATTGATAGAGAATTATTGTGAATAATGGGAAAGTAATGGATGCTTGATTATGGATGATGGTTGGATAGATAGAATATGAAGAATGCTTATCAATTTCTTAGTGAATATCTCAAAGGGTTCAGTCATCATTTAATCAATTGATTCTTCACCCTATGTGAAAATTGGTGAAAAAATGTTTGAGTTTCTTGACAAATTTGTTACAAAAGTTGGATCATCTGATGTCATTTAAGTTGTGAATAATAGTACTTTAAATAATATTTATGTTGGTAAGTATTATTTTTTTTATTTTCTATTATAATTAAAATTTTAAATTTTTTATAGTGATAGTTTATTTTTATTTTCATTCTTCTTCAATAAAAAAATTGTTGGAGGAAACCTAACCAAATTTGTATTGGACTCTATGTGGTGCTCATTTTTTGGAATTGATGTTGGGGTATATGTGAAAAATTATAATTTTTTACTTGAATTTGAATAAGGAAGTGTTATTTAATGGTTATATTTATAACCATACAGGTGTGTTAAACATTATGTGGCAATTCACCTAATAAAGGGAGCTACTTAGGCCTGCAAAAACAATATTCCCTACTATTATGATCACTCTCTATATCATACATAACCAATAAATAAATTTAAGAAAAATGTTTGGTTTGGATGAATGAAAAACTAGAAAGTGGAAAAAAGAGAAATGAGGTAATAGTAAAACTCTTATTATGTGTAGTACGTCATTCTAGAATAATACTATTTATTCCCTCAAGGTTGATGGAACTATTTTCAAAGTGATTATATTAGTTTATAGTTAAAGGAAAAAATTTATGAGATATATTTATGAAGCTATAGATAAGAAAAAATAAGCAATTTCAAATTATTTTAACAACAATAAAGACAGTTATAATGATATATTTAAAATTATCGATAAAATGAGGGATGTAAAAGTTCATTGAGCATTGCATGCTATAGGATACTATTTGAATTCCATTTTTTATTTATGAAAATCCTTATATTTATGGTGATGAATAAATAAATATAAATTTCATGAATTGTATCTAGATATTGGGACTCAGGATAAAATCTCTAGGGAGATGAAAAAATATAAAGATACTTCAGGTACTCTTGGAACTAATTTGACTATTCAAAATACAAAATTAAGGAAACTGATTTAATGGTGGGGATACAATAGCACTTCAACTCCCCATTTGAGATAGATCACAATAAAAATTCTTAGAATTTCTTGCAGTGCTTTTGGTTGTGAAGAAAACTGGATCATATTTGAAATTATCCAAAAAAAGAGATGGAATATACTTGTTTAGTAAAAATTGAATGATTTGGTTTTTGTCAAATATAATAGGGATTTAATGAGAAAATTTAATGTTTGTGACACCATTTATTATTTGGAAAATGTGTTGAGTCAATAAGGTTTCCTTATGAATTTTCCATTCCTCCATGTTTTGAAAATCACAAACACCTTTTCTTAAGGAAAATTACCTTTATCTAAGGATTATTTTCTTAAGGAAAATTTCATTTCTATAAATAAATTTTTTATTCTTACCCTATTTTTCATTGTCTTATTTTATAACCTCTCAAAACCAAACTCATTTTATTACTAAGTCAAAAATTTGTATCCTTATCTAAAAACCTCAGAATCTTAAAGTTCCTTGGATATAGAGTCTTCTGTTTTTTTAGACTCCAAATTCTCTGAAATTCAGACTTCAAATTATCTAAAATTCAGACTCTAAATTCTCTGAAATTTAGACTTTGAATTCTCTGAAATTCAGAATCATAATTCCTCAAATTCAGACATTGATTTCCTCATAATTTTGACTCCGAATTCCTTAGAATAAAGACTCTAAATTCCTCCGAATTCATACTCCAAATTCCTCAGAATGTAGACTCTGAATTCCTTAGAATTCATATTCAGGAATCTATATAATTCAAATTCTGAATTCTTTGGAAAACATAATCCAAATATCCATTCTTTCTAAAATCCGATTGTTTATTTGTTTAAACTCTGAATTCTATTTTTTCTTAGATTCTGGTTTTCAGATTTACTTAAACTACTTCATTTTCCTTACACATACTTTTGTAACTAAAATGATGTCATACAATTTATTACTAACTAACCGTTGGTTGAGTGACACATGTATAGGTCCCTCCAAGTTTCAAGCCAAAATATGACCATTAGAGGAGGGATCCAACTATTGAAGTTTTTCCTATAAATAAAATCTCATTTGAATGAGCTCATAATTTTAGATCATTCTAAGATCCTAGATATTACATGTTGTGAAGTAATTTCTAGAGAGAGAAAGACTCTCATGCTTTGTGCATTTTATAAACATCTTTTTCAGTCGTGAACATCTTGTTCAGCTTGCTTTGTGTGACTTTGATTGTTGCTGAGTACAATCAAGGGATTCCGAGGATAGGAAGATAGAGGTGCCGACTACCTTAAAGATCGAGGGCTTGTGGGGATAACAAGATAGATTTTGATATTCCTATCGAGGGCTTACCCTGGTGTGGGTAAGATAGACTTTCTTAAAAGTATAAATCAAGGTACCTTTATCCAAGGTTTTTGGATACCCTACTCTTTGGGTTAAAATATTTCCTACTTGTTACTTGTTTTTGTTTCAAGTTTTATTTCTACTGTATTTTGATTAAAGAAATAAAGTAAAGGAAGAATCTTTCTTTCTTAAGTTTCTTTTCTAGATCCATATTTTTGGATTCTAAGCAAGTTTGTTTTATAGTTAAGAACTAAAGAGGGTTTATGAATTTAACTTGTTAAATATAGTTTTCCCTAAGGTTAAAAGTAAAAGTTTTTAAACCTACAATTCACCCCCTCTTGTAATTGAGCATCTACATACACTATTTCAGTCATATAAATGGAAGTATAAATTGATATAGTAAATTATCTTGTTTTGAGTATGGTGATTTAACTTGGGGTGATGTTACTTTATCATTTATAGCTGATGAACTTGGATAATCACTAGAGCATTCACTTTCATAGAAATGAAAGTGAAAAAGAGAACATATTAATCAAATTGAAGAAGAGGATAAAGACCTTTTGTATAGATATATGATTGAATATGAGTATATTAAAGGGCATCTTGATAATCCCATTAGTAGAGGAAAAGGTGTTTCCTTAGATGATAATGAAAAACTATCTTTTAAAACATTTTATGTTAATTTGTCTTTGAATATTTTGTAACATTTTGACCTAGTTTGATTGCATGTTCATATTTTTTTAACTGAATTTTCATGAAAAAATTTGTTTATTATTATTATTATTATTTCGTTTTTCATAATTTAATTCTTCATATATAATATATAATATTTTCATCATAAATGAAATTTCTATGTGTAGTGTAGTGAGTCATGAACCATAGTACTAAGGTCCCTCATCTCTATTTTGCATCATGCTCCATAAACAATTATTCCCATCCCTAATGTATACGATACTTGAGATATCTTTATTATCCATATTTCACTACCAAGAATCATTGTAGATGATAACTTGAAATTAATGGGATGAGTGGTAGAGATTGGACTATAGTATTTCATGTTGGATCATTTCAAGACTTTACTCAAGTTATGATTTTAAGATATCCAAATATTCCCATTATTTTTGTCTTAGTAAATCTACATCCTAAGAATCTTGTTTTCTAGTCCTAATTCCTTTATATAAAACTCCATATATAATTATGTCTTCTTCTTATTCTTCTGAATCTGATCATTTATTGTGTCCTGAACCCAACATTTCATCCATATACAATAGAGGAATTATAAATCATTACCATCTAAAACCCTAAAATAGGCACAAATATTTAAATAAATTCTATCGTATCCAAGGATCGTGATATAGGAATAAAATATTCTATTCCAACACATTAGCACTTGTTTGAGACTGTATATAGATTTATTCAACCTAAAAACAAAAATATATTTTGTGTTATTTTAAAAACCTTCTAGTAGGAGAATATATATTTCTTCATCAATGTCACTATATTGAAAAGTTATCTTCACATCTAGATGATCTATTTGTAAGCTGTATATATCACACATTGCTAGAACTAACTGAACAATAATCAATATAATAATATTAGAAAATATTTCATTGAAATCAATATCTTCATTCAAAGTATAACCATTTACCACCAATCTCACATGATATATTTCAAGTTGTTTTTTTCATCCCACTTGATCTTAAAGACCTATCTAGGTCTCTAATGACCCAATATTTCACTATGTATATTCCTTAAAATAGATATTGTTTTTAATAAATTTCTTTATATGAAACACTGAACCAAACTGAACTGCAAAATATTATATAACAGTTGAAGTGTATCCGTTAAATTGGAAGGTAAATATAGAGGTAAAGGAATTTTAAAATTTATATAAAAAATAAAATAACAAATTAAATCATTTTATACATAAAAATATATTTTCTTAAAAATTTTCCTTTTCATGCACTATAAATATTATTATGTCATGGTCAAACAATGGTTTGAATTGAAATTAATGATAATATATATAGTAAACTAAGTTAACATTCATCCAATATTTATTACTAGGCAAGTAATAAATTTAATTTATGCTTATAAGATACATGTTTCTTAAAATTGTAGTTAAGTGTTATACACACTTATATAAAAATTGATTTTTATCACTTTTTGAAACTGAATCATATAAACTTCTTTTATTAATTGTATTCATCAATTTAAAATTAGGTAATAGGATAAATATAATTTTTAGGAATAAAATTAAGTTGCCAAGATAAATATTAGCTACCACAGTTATTTTTTCAAAGAATGATACTTTTCTAAATAATGTGTACTTTTTTAATTAAGTGGATATATTATTAATTATGAATATAATATGATGTTTAGACATGTACATGAATAAATTAACACCCATTTAATTTATAATTAATGTTAAATAAAATTAATAACACTTAATTATTAAAATGACATTTTTTTTATAAAAAATGTTCTTCAACACATTATATAATTAAATTTAAAAGTTAATTTTCTCATATTTAAAAATTTAATTATATTAAATTGATTCCAAATTCATATTTAACATATATATATGTTTTAATAATGGTTATATTATATTTTTAGTGATAAAATAATCACCATGGTTAAATTTTAATCAAGATTAATAAGTGTTAAAATGGGTAATCTAATGTGGATCAAATTTACTAAATCAATTTGACACTTAGACCTTTTGAATAACTTTTTTAGGTTTTTAATTCATACCTACATGTCTCAGAAGCATTTACCCACCAAACTCTCATATAATTACATTATTATCCCTTACATAACATTCTTTTCCAAATATTTGTCCCTTTTTCACCTATAAAGGAGATCACTTCTTCCCTCTTTAAGAAAAAACTATAGTTAGAAATTACCAAGAAAATCTTCCAAATTTACTTCTTCTAGATTCACTCTACACATTTGTAATACTCTAACCTAAAAAAAGTTCATCAAGTCCCTCATTTCAAAGGATACTTGAAGTGAAGATCTAAATTCTCAATATAAGTATTACTTACACTTTAACTTCCTTTCTTTATCCTTCTCATCCACCCTCATCCAAACTGTTATAACCATACATATATAATTAAATTAATATAAATAATATAATAAAATGTTATTATATATATGTTATAACCATTATCTATTCCCCTCTTATTCAATATAAAAAATGAAAGCGTTTCTCATGAGTGTGGCAGACTACCGCCTCCATGAACGATGTGTTTCTTTTTTTGTCACCGCCTTTCAAGGATGGTTATAGAAATGAGTTTAGTGAGTAGATAATTTATTTAAGTAATTATTTATATTTTTGAAATAGAAATTAGTTATTAAATAGGTAATATTAGAAATAAGTGATCATTGTAAAAAAAACCACCTAAAACAAACATACCAAGATAAAAAGTCATTTATTTATTAGTGACAACTTATTTTTCATTTTAATTCTTCTTATAAATCTTTAAAATTGTAATTCATCGCCATAATAACATATAAATTATGTAATTTTTTTTATAATTATATTATAATAAAATAATCTCTTCCATATCCATTCTTACACATAGATTGTAGCATATTCTTGTTGGGTCGGTTTAACCAACCACATGAACAATGCTATAAATTTATATCAAGGATGGATTTGTAAAATTAATATTGGATATTAATTATTAAATAATTATTTTTTTCTAGAATGGTAATATAAACATTTTACTCATTAATTAATACAACACCATCTGTTTTTTATAAATTACTGAAACAAGCTCATCATTGACTTCGTTGTCACAAATAATAACTAAAATACTTATAAATGAAATTATAACATTATAAATAATTAAAAAGTATCAATTTTAGTATCTTTTATGATCTATAAATTATAAAATTTGTGAGAATAATGAATAACAATATCATGACTAAAAAACTAGTTCAAAATGATCAAGATTACTCACACCCGATATTGAAAATAGATAATAACTAATATACATGTAGAGAATAATTATAAATGAAGTTTACAAAAGTTTATAAATATGATTAACTTTCTAAAATAGGATATTACTATATTTTTTTATACTAGATCTTATATTTCATTTGACTAAGAGGTGAAACAATGTAAGTTTTTCTTGTCTAAAGTTTTCACCCCATGAGACATATTTCCTATTGTACACCATTTTTTCTTTATAATTATGTATCTATTTAGTAATATATTTATTTTACAATATTCATTTAATTAATTGGTTTTGAATATCCATATCATGTTCTCTCTTTTAATGTATTTCATTTAAAAATATACCAAATCTATAAGGGTTTTTGTTAACTCAACTCCCCCAATTGAGTTATAATGCTTCCACTTAAGGATGGTGCCTTATTAACCGTACATTATCTCTCTGTGCATGGGTTATCCGAGCTAAGTACTTCCCCTACAAGAACTTCCATGTTTCCTCTCTTGTCCCCCGTCATAGCTTCCTATGGAGAATCATTTGGGGGGCCCGAAAGCTCCTGGAAAAAGGGCTGGGCTGGAGGATTGGGAATGGCTCATCCGTCAACATCTGGACCGATCCCTGGCTAATCGATAAGGATGGTATGTGGGCTACATCCCCTGCCCAACTGGGTCTTGAAGATGCCACAGTCAGCTGCCTCCTTTCAGACCATGGACTGGGGTGGTGTTTGGAAAAGATACATGAATGGTTTAATGAAAGAGACCAAAGAATTATCCTGAGAATCCCCTAGGTCCCAGATGTAGGCCCCGACTATCTTTTCTGGACCAATGACACTTAGGACAACTACACGGTGAGATCCGGTTACAGACTTGCTCTTGGCAACCAATCTGGTGACCGGGAAGATGGACCTTGGAAATCTCTTTGGAAGCTCAACGTCCCCCAAAAAATATGCCAATTTTGGTGGCAGGTGTGCACGAGCACCCTCCCTACCATGAGCCTTCTCGTTTACCGACATATGGCCAGTGATGAGTCCTGCCCCTTCTGCCCGAATATTCCAGAAACTCCTTTGCACGCTATCATTCATTGCCCGAAAGCTAAGGACATTTGGAATAAATGGGGCCTGACTTCATATGCTTCACTTGACATTGTCTCAGACCTCCCCGATCTTTTGATGCATTGGTGCTCCTCTCTCTCATCGAACAACGCAGGATCACTCTGCACTCTGGCATGGATCATTTGGGTCTGGCGTAACGATGCTGTCTTTCACCACGTTCATAAACCTCCCGAATTCTGGATTGAATGGGCCAAGTCATGGATTGAGGGTTGAAAGGACCACAAAGGACAGTTTTTTCCAGGAGCAACCCCCTCCTGTCCCCCTCATTGGAATCCCCCACCGAAAGGGATTATTAAGATCAACATGGACGCGTCTCTCCCCAAGGATGGGCTTGTTGCTCTCAGTCTCCTGGCTAGAAATCACCTGGGGCAAATCATTACTGCAAAACATGAATCACACCATGCCTTCTGGGAACCTGCTATTGCTGAGGCTTATGCCATCCTAGCAGGTATGATGCTTGCTGTGGAATGTGGATGGGTTGATATCATCATCGAGTCTGTCTGCCTCACCGTTATCAATGATATTAACCACAATGATGGAGAACTCCATCCATTTGGATTCATCATCAGGAGAATTTGCGTGCTTCGCCAAGTCTTTTCTCGATGCTCAATCTCCTTTACCAAAAGGGAAGGAAACAATGCAGCACATCAGCTGGCAGCTTTAGGCCCCTTCTATGTCAACCAGCTCTGGCTAGACAATTTCCCTTCATGGCTTTTCATTTGTACGTTGGTTGTTGATATTCTTCATTAATGTTATTTGTACTTTTCTTCAAAAAAAAAAATCTTCTAATATGGTATAAAATCAACTTTTAATTAATTTCTTATACCTTGATAAAATTCATTTCTCAAAAGTATATCATCATTGAGAATAATTATAATCCTCTTTAATGATGGTTTTCTTTCATTTTCTATGTTTTCATTTCCCTCTAATGTTCTCATTTATATGTGAAAACCTAAAAATGTGTTATCTCATGTGACCTTTATATTTTCCTTATAATATTTTAAAAGGATGTTTTGTTACTCTTTTATAATGTGTGTTTTCTAAAAAGTTATTTCAAAATATTAAAAAGTTTGTCCATCATTTGAAAATAAAATATTTTTGCTTCCACTACATATTTCTTTTTGATAACCTTTATGTATTTTTCAAGGCTGCATTATTAAATATTATTTTTAAAATTAAATCTTTTACAATGTTTTCACATCACCTTTTTTGAAAACTTTATGTCATTTCCAAGGATCCATTAATGAAGATTATTTTTAAAAGTAAATGTTTTCCACATTTTTCACATCACTATTTTTAAAACATTATGTCTTTTTTCAAGGATCCATTTTTAAAGATTCTTTTAAAAAGTAAAATTTTTCAAAAATGTTTTCACTTATACTTTTTAACCCTTTATATCTATTTTAAGGATTAATTATTGAGATTTATTTCCAAATTATGATTTTTAAAATTCCATATTTTCAATTTCTCAAAAGTTACCTTTCAAAAAATTACTTTTCAAAATGACCCATAACTTCTCCTTTTATTAAGATGTTAAAAACATTTTCTAAAAATTATTTTATGGTTTCACTTTCATTTTCCTATTTATATCTAATGGAATTATTTCCATGAAAATTATTGTTCATGAAACACCATCTAAATGTTCTTATGAAATAATATTTTGGGTTGATTGAATTTTTGGGCATCATACATTTACATTCTTGAGGTCATTTTTGGTGATTCTATCTGGAAATATTATGAAACCCATTTTTATTTCCATGGGTTATTTATTATATAATGAATGATTTATTTAAAGTGGAACACATACATTTTGATGATTAATGGGTGGTTTCCTATATCACCCTTAAATATATTGGTTAAGGTTTTATATCTCATAAGATAATGATTTTGTGTGTTGGTATAATTTTAGTTAAAATATGATCATAAGGTTGTGCATGAGTATAATTGTGGTTTATCTATACTCTCAAGATTTCACATGATTATAATTGTGGTTTATCTATGCTCACAAGTTTTTTCATGAGTATAATTTCATTTTAACTATGATCAAATGGTTGTGCATGATTATAATTTATATTTATCTATGATCATAAGGTTTTTCATGACTATAATTATAGTTTAGCTATACTCACAAGGTTTTAAATGAGTATAATAGTGGTTAATCTATGCACAAAAGGTTGTGCATGAGTATAATTGGGGTTAATATATTCTCACAAGACTATGTGTGGCCATAATTATGGTTAATATATATTCACAATGATATATTTTCTTATGCCTATGTTTATGACACACTCTTATGAATATTCTTATGCCTATGTAATGCTCTCATGGATCATTTTTATTAACCAATGTTTTCACTCTTTCGATTCATGTCTTTTTTATTACAAGACTTATTGTATGATTCATGTTTTGTGATCTATGCTTTGTTGGGTATGATTTTTTTATATATCTTGATTATACCCATATGATCATATTATTCACTATTATAATATTGGATTGTTATCGCTTTTGTTCACCCTTACTGAGTATCTGATCTCACCCTTTATTTTTTTTCTAACCCCTAGGTTATGAGGATGTGTGTAACTTATGAGAATTCTATAATGAAATCTAGTGTGATTCTATTATAGAGAAATGTTCACAAGATATATATAATAAGTTATTGATGTAACTAGTCCTCAAACACACTAAACCTTATGCTCTTAGGATTGTGAGATTATTTTTATAAGATGTAATTTTTAGATTATGTAAATGATTTAAAATAAATATATGTTTATAATGGGTTGATATAGTTGGTATCAAATTAGGGGTTAGTTATTATTGAGGATCATTTTATCTATTTTATGGTATTGTAGTAGTAGTTCATTTTTTATTCAAAGAGAAATAATGAAAGGAAACAAGACCCCTCAAGGGGGACGAAAATGGTGTAGACCGAGCGTATCCCCCAACACAAAGGAGGCGCACTCTAAAGGGAGAGAGATGGGAGAGTAATAGAGAATGAGAGGGTCGTCTTGTCTACCCAAGCGGGAAAGGGAATCCGCTGCGAAATTAGCCTCCCTCCAACGGTGAGATAACCAATCCCCAAGTGAGGTTTCCATTCTACACTTTCTGATAATGTACGTGAGTTCCCACGGAACCCCACACCGCCCTTTCATTATCTTCACGAGCATATCCGAATCCATTTCTATTTGGGACATGACCAGCTACTGTCTTCTGCACACCAATAGGCCTGAAACCAAATCCTGAACTTCCGCACACAGGGAATTGCCAGGCCCATAAAATGCACTGAAGGCGATGAGAACCGATCCAGAGGAATACCGTAGGACGCCTCCCCCCCTCATTATCCCTCCCATGCATGAACCATAAATATTAATCTTGAGTCCCTCAACCGGTGGATGCCATTTTACCCACTGACCAACCCCTTTTTCTGAAAACAGGGGAGATTAAGGAGGTTGTTAATCGCAGCAGACGTCACTCCACCTCTTATCTGAGAAGCAATCTCAAAGATGAGGGACTTGAGGCTAACCTGGAGGAACAGTAGCGTGCAACTCTCACCTCTCCCGAACCTAATTGCGTGCCTCCCAAAGCACCCAACACAGAGCCACAAGGATGATCATTCTAACCAGCCGCTCCTGTTCAGAAGACCCCGCACTAGAAAACCAGCACTCCACATAACCCTGTAACGAGTACTCTCCAACACCTCTGCATGTATTATATGTGAACAGGGACCAAAGATGAAGTGCCCATTGGCTTTGAAAAAACAGATGTTTCGCCGTTTCACACGTGTGATTGGTGCAACAGAAGCACCTCGAGGCCAAAGCAACACCTCAGAGTTGAACGCTGTCCTCCGTAGGTAACGCTCTGTTTCTGATCCTCCAGAGTAAGAAATTCATTCTGATGGGAATATCTTTGCACCAAAGCACTGGAGCCCAAGAATTGATGATGCTCCCTGCCTGTACGATACTCCTGAAACCTTATGCGGAAAACCTCCCTGAGCTAGGGGCCGAGAAGCAACATTTTCAGGTTCATCACTCATAACAATATTCTCAAACACAGACATCTGATTAGAATTCAAAGAGGTACTTATCAAGTCGAAAACCTCGCATGAATTACTGAAGGTAATATCCGGAGAAGGACAGCCTGGGTAACGCAAGGGCTCCCCCGACCAGTTAGTATCCCAAAAGTCGATATTTCCAATGCCGATGATCCACCTCGCATGACCTGACAAAGTGTCAATGAGGGGAAACATACATCTTGCCAGCCTCATGGAACTGTAAAGACCCCTTGATTCAAGCCCCGGGTACTGTGCTTTGAAGAATTTCGCCCACAACGAATCCCCGACGATAATGTCCCTAGGGATAATTCTAAGGGATAAGTATGAACTTATAATATTATTTTGAAGTTTTAGTAAAGTAGAAATTGTGTGGTTCAACAAAAAATTATATCCCTATTTGGATTTTGGAAAGTTGATATCATTGTGGAACTGATTCATATAGGGGTAATCACCCTGAAAATGCTATTTTAGTATCAATTTTATCTTTACTCTAGTGTATGATGAGTGGGCCTAAGACTACACACCTAAAAAGACACTCTCGGGGGATATGATTTAGTAAATCACATTCTCTTTACAAGACATTATGAAGGATTTATTTCCAAATTACTTTAAGGGACTATGTTAAGGAGTTTGGGAGAACACAACTTAAAGTAACCTAGGTCGAACCAAGAGAGATATAGGATGAACCATGTGTGACATAGTTTAAATGAAAGTATCATATATTGAGATGAAGGTTTCATTGGAGAAGAAATATTATGATTGAGTATTCATAGTCCTATAATCATTTACTTAGATATTATCAGATATTATCATAACCATTTGGTTTTAGTATTTGGTTGGAATTAGGATCATCAAAATGATTCTTCAAAGTTATGTCTCTAGAATCTCCTAATACATAGATAAGTAAAAATATTTGGTATAAGTAGTGAGAATCTTAATATATTTCTAATATGATAAAAAGGTAAGTTTCTTAGTCTTGTATATGATATTAAGGTCCATACCTCCTTAGAGATTATATCTTGAGACATGCCTATATTTTAATTACTCTTAGTTATTCATATTAGTAAATTATAATTAAATTTTTTAGGATGCAATTTATTTAATGGGGGATAATATAACTAACTGATATTTTACTAAGTATTTCACTTAAATAAATATTTTGTTCAATAGCTTGAATTACATGCAACACCAAACAAAAAACAAACCACAAAATATTGTATAACTATTGAAATATATCCATTGAATTGGAGGGTAAATATATAGGCAATCCAATTATGAATTATATGAAGAAATAAAAAATAAAGGTCATTATTAACACTAAGGAGTTGATAAAAAATCAATTACTAGAGCTAAATAAAAAATAAAATCATTTTATGTATAAAAATATATTTTCTTAAAAAAATTACTTTTCATGCACTATGAAGTTTATTAAATCATGGTTAAATAATGTTTTAAATTGAAATTAAGGATAATATATACAATAAATTTAGTTAATATCTATCTAATAGTTACAACTAGGCAGGTAAAACATTTATTTTATTCTTAGAATATACATGAATCTAAAAATTGTTTTTAAGCATTATACGCACTTATATTAAAATTTATATATATCACTTTTAAAAATTGAATCTTATAAAATTATTTGATAATTTTAGTAATATTTTTCAAATTTGGTAATGGGAAAAATTTCATTAAAATTAAGTTACCATGATAAATATTAGTTACCACAGTTATTTTTTCAAAGGATAATACATTTCTAAATATTGTGTATTATTTAATTTAGTGTTTATATTTTAAATTAAGACTATAATATTATTTTATTAAATATATATTAATAAATTAACACTCATTTAATTTATAATTAATGTTAAATATGATTAAGAATACTAAATGATTAAAATGAAATTTTTCTACAAAATCAGTTTTTCATCACATTATATGTTTTAATTTAAAAGTTAATTTTCACATATTTAAAATTTGAATTAGATTAAATGGGGTTTAAATTTTTATTTAGAGTGTTAATATTTGGTAATAAGGGTCATCTAATTTTTTTATTTATAAAATAATTACCATGGTTAAATTTTAATCAAGATTAATAAGTGTTAAAATGTGTAATCTAATGTGGCTCAAATTTTACTAATTCAATTTGACACTTAAACCTTATATAATAACGTTTTTAGGTTGTAAAGTAATTAATACATGTATCACCAAAATTTCTCCACCTAACTCTCATAAAATTTCATTCTTATCCCTTACCTAACATTCTTTTCAAAAGATTTATCCCTCTTTTCCCCTATAAAAGGAGCACACTTCCTCCCACTTCATGCCACACCTATAGTTAGAAATTCCAATGAAAATATACCAAATTTAATTCTTATATAGTCTCTATACATGTTTTTAAGCCTCTGAAATCAAAAAAGTCCCTCAATTCCTTCATTTCCAAAGGGTACTTGAAGAGAATATCTAAATTCTCAACATAGGTATTACTTACCCTTTTACTTCCTTACATTATCCTTTTCAAAAAAATTCCTCAAAAAAATTATAAAAATATGTATATAATGATATAATTATAAATAATATGATAAAATTTTATTATATTTATGTTATAAAAACTATATATTCCCATCCCATTCAATTGAAAAAATGAAAACACTGCTCATGTATGTGGCAGACTACCACCTCCATGAATGACATGTTTTTTTCATCACCACATTTCAAGGTTGGTTATAGAAGTGGGTTTAATGAGTATATATTTTAATTATTTAATTATTTATATTGTGGAAATATAAATTAATCATTTAATAGGTAATATTTTCAATAAGCAGTCATTGTAAAAGAAACCGCCTAAAACGGTCATACCAAGAAGAAAAGTGAATTATTTATAAGTGACAACTTATTCTTTATTTAAATTCCTATTATAACTATTACTAATAAAAATTAATAAACTTAATAAAATCTAAATAATTGTTTTATTATTTTTTGATAATTATATTATAATAAAATAATTTTTTCCATAGTCATACTCACACATAGATTGTATCATGTTCTTTATGGGTAGGTTTAACCACCTAAATGAACAATGCTATAAATTTATATAAAGTATAGATTTGGAAAATTAATATTGGATATAAATAAGTAAATAATTTTTTTATAATGTTAATATAAATATTGTATTTTTAATTAATACAAGATCATTCGTTCGTTATTAATTATTCAAAAAAGATCATCATTAACTTCCTCATCACAAATAATAACTAAAATACTTATGAAATGAAATTATAAAATTATAAATAATTAATAAAAATAAATTAAATTACCTTTAATGATCTATTAATGATTAAATTTACATGAATAATGAATAAAAACACTGTGATTATGAAACTATTTCAAAATGATCAGGATTACTCATATCTTATATTGAAAATAGATAATAACTAACTAATATATATGTATAGAATAATTATAAATGAAGTTTATAAAAGTTTATATATTAAAATAATTTTATAAAATAGAATATTAAGATATTTATGTTTGTTATACTGAATATTAGAGTGCATTCGACTAAGCAGGGAAACAAGGTAAGGGTTTCTTATCATAAATTTTCACCCCTTGAGACATATTTCATATCACATGCCATGTTTTCTTTAGAATGGTGTATATGATACTTAATGAATATATTTTATAATTTTAATTTTATTTAAGTGTATTGAAAATCTATATAATTTTCTCTATTTAAATGGAATTCATTTCAAAATATACCAAAGTTATAATGGTTTTTATTCACTCAAATACCTTCATTTAGTTATAATGCTTCCACTTGAACTTATTTCTTTGAATATTGGTTTCTTACATCTTAAGAGTGTACTCCATAGTGCTTTATCTTACTATTTAGTATAAAATGAAAATTTAATTTATATATTATACCTTTATAAAATTTCTTTCTCAAAATTATATCATTATTGAGAATAATTCTTAGCATCTGTAATGATGGTTTCCCCTACTTGTCTATATTTTCCATTCCCTAAATTGTTCTTCTTTATACGTGGAAACCTAATTATGTGTTGTCTCATGTTCCCTTTATATTTTACTTCTCCTATATTAAAAATTATGTTTTGTTTCTCTTTTTACAGTGTGGATTTTCTATAATAGTATTTCAAAATATTAAAAAGGTTTTCCATACTTTAAAAATAAAGTGTTTTATATTTCACTCCACATTTCTTTTTGATAACCTTTATATTTTTTTAAGGATCCATTATTAAATATTATTTATAAAAGTGAATATCTTATAAAGTTTTCACATCACCTTTTTGAAAACATTATGTATTTTTCAAAGATCCATTATTAAAGATTCTTTTTAAAAGTAAATGTTTTCCTAAGTTTCCACATCACCTTTTTGAAAACTTTATGTAACTTTTCAAGGATCCATTATTGAAGATTATTTTTAAAAGTAAAAGTTTTTAACATGTTTTCACTTCTCATTTTTGAAAACTTTATGCCTATTTCAAGGATTCATTATTAAGATTTATTTTCAAATAGTGATTTTGAAACTTCCTTCTTTTAAATTTCTCAAATGTGACTTTTTAAAAAATTACATTACCAAATGACCCATAAAATCACTTTTTATAATGATGTTTAAAATGGTTTCTAAAAACTATTTTATGGTTTCACTTTAATTTTCCTCTTTATCTCTAAAGGACTTATTTCCATCTAAGTTATTTTTCATGAACCGCCCTCTAAATGTTCTTACAAAATATTCTTATGGGGTGATTAAATTTTTGGGGATCAACTGTTTACATTATTGAGGCCATTAATAGTGATACCATCTAAAAATATTATGAGATCCACACTACAAAAAATAGTAAATTAGTGGCGGTTTTTTATAGGGGGTTATGCATAGCCCCCTCTAAATTTATTTTCTATATAAATTAGAGGGGTTTGTGCACAACCCCCACTAATCATTAAATTTAGAGGGGGTTCACAACCCCCTATAAATTTTCTAGCATTGTTTTTTTAATATTAGTTTCAATTTTAGTTGCCGTTATGTCAAAACCACCTCTAAATTAATAATTAGTGACGCTATATGTTTGGTTTGATTTTAAAGGTGATATATATATATATATATATTATTAATTTGAATTTTAATGGATATATATATATAATGGATTTTTTTAAAGGAAATAGTGGGGGCTGAACCCCCCCCCCCCTAATTTAAGAAATTAGAGGCTGTTTTGAACCCCCTTTAATATATGGAATTAGAGGGGGTTGTAAACCCCTCTAATTTAAGATAGTATATGGGATTTTGAACCCCCTATAATTTATGACATTATAGGGGGTTTTCAACCCCCTATATTTTTTTTATTTTTTTAAATAAATCTCATATAAATTCAAATTTTATAATATGTGTGTGTTTGTGCATGTGTGTGTGTGTATTACATAAACAAATTATATAAATGTGTTTAAATACATTATAAACACACAAACACACACATATATATATATATTATATAAATATTTTAAATAAATATTTATACATATAAACAAAAATCTATACATATATAAATATTGGTATACATAATATAAATGTAAATATATATATATATATATCTATTCAAATATATAAAATTTATATATAGTTTTATAAATACTATAAATTTATGTTTTGATCTATAATTTGATTTATATTATACATATATTATATTAAATACATTCGTATTATATATATATGCATAAATAAATTTATATTATATTATGTATACAGATATATATAATATGAGACAAAATTAAATCTAAATATATATATATATTATAATTATATTATATTATAAATATTTTATTATATATAAATTTATATATATTATATAATTATTATATATATATTAGTATACCATATTAATTATAAATTAATTTAGTATATATATATATCATTTAATTATGTTATATATTTCCAATTGTATGAATTTATTTATTTTATGCGTATATATAAATGTGTATACATGATATAATATAAATATATATAATTAAATACATAAATATATAATATAAATGTATTTAATATAATATATGTATAATATAAATCATAAAATATATAAATGTATAGTATTTATAAAACCAACATATAACTTTTATAGTTTAAAAATTTTTTGTATTAATAATAATAATAATTAATAATATAATTGTTACACACACACACACAAATATAAATGTATTTATAAATATATGTATAAATATATATTTATAATATAAATATATAATTTTTTTAATTTTTTCTTATATTATATATAATAATATATATATTAAAAATGTATAATTATAAATTTATTATATATATTTATATATGTATAATTATAATAATAATTAATAATAATATTATTATATACACACAAATATAAATGTATTTATAAATATATGTATAAATATATATTTAATATAAATGTATAATTATTTAATTTTATCTTATATTAATTATATATATATATATATTATATATTTATAATATATGAAAATAGGTGCAATAATAATATATAATATAAATGTATTTATAAAATTATTTATAATTACTTATATATACTATATATAAATATTATACACAAATATATTATATATTATACACAATTATATTATATGTACACAAATATATTATATTATTTATATTTCTATACAAATGCATATATATATATATATATATATATATAATATTTTTATATTTAAATAAATATAATTTATTATGTGTAGGTAGTAGAAGTTCAATTGGCATAGTGGCACGGGTGCGAGAAGCTATTGTTTCGATCCTAATATTGAATCCCACTAGGAGGGTATTTTTACCACCTGAGAGAATGCATGGGGGTGTCCTCCTTACTGGGGGGAGGGGGTGGGTTTCGTAGGGGATGTCTGGGTGTCAAGCAGGGGGCGTTAGGGTAGGGTTGTCCAGTGTGGTGGGTTGTCCGCTGGGTTAGTGGGATCGGGGATGTCAGACCGAGGGGGGGGGGGGGGGCGTCAGGGGGCGGGGTTGTCCAGTGGTGTGCTGAGTGGGATTAGGAGTGTCATGCAAGTGGGAATCAAGGTGTCGGGGCGAGGGGTGTTGGAGGGTTGTCTGCCGGGGTGCATAAAAAAAGGTAGAAAAAAAGTTATGTTTAGGGTTAGTTTTTCTAACCGCCTGATATTAGGTGTTTCAGTCGTATTTACCTATTTAATTAAATTATTATTTTCCTAAGAATTCACCATAGTGGCACACACTAGGGTCAGTCTCAAGGAGGCTCCTTACATATACTGTATTTTCTATTATCACTATTACAAACTACTAATATAAAACTAGTATGGATTGGGGTGGGTCAAATAAAGTTAATTTCTCAAAATGAAATGGTAAATCTAAGTTAGTGATTATAATCTATAAACAAACCGAACTGAGAAAGCAAACTAAATAAGGCAGTGGTGGACAAGCCTTGATCTTTAGACATTCCCTTTATCATTGTTGAAAATTTTATTCTAATTAAATTATCCAATGTATAACTCATGACCTCAATTTATACACCTATATTTACCAGAAACCATATCGAGACCTCAAATATGGGTGTTTATCCGATCATGAATGTGATCCAATTTACCAAAGACCTCCGAGCAGTCGAAACTAGTTGAACATGTTGTGCTCAACGGGGAGACCTCGCCCAAATAATTTTAAACAACACGACAACTATTTTACAATCATAAGTTGATAAAAAATTATAGAACAAAATAGAATAAAATGAAAACAAGAGAGAAGAGACCTTGTTCAATCATGAAAACAAATTCTAGGTTTATTTAAATTAAAAGAGTTTACAATAAAAACCACAAACTCAAAAGGGATAAATGTCCTCATACCATCGCCGACCACCACTGCTTGGAGTTAGCCCTTCATGGATTGATTACATCATGGAATACTCATATTCTTTCCCTTTCTCTCTCAAGAAAACCCCCTTTGTAATGTATGGTGTGGTGATGAATGGAATGATTTGAGAGGTAGGAGCTCCTCTCTTTTTATAGGCAGAATATCTCCTCCACAAGTTGTCACGTTGTTGACCCATTAATTTAACTATTCATGTGAGGACCCCTTCATTAAAGTTTTTCATAAATTTATTGGTCATTCACTCTCCAAATTTCAGCTCATTTTTCATTCTATGTTGGAGTTATGAATCTTTCATTATCGGTTTCTTTTTTTGGATGCAATTTCCAGGAAGCTTTCTTCAAAAATATGTCATCCAATGTCCACCATAATGGATTCAAAACTCCAGGAAATTTAATGTCTGAACATTACTTGGAGTCCTCTATTATCTTCAAGTGGAATCAACTCATTTGGAGGTGTGAAGCCCAAATTTGTTTTCCATTACAGAGGTGGGGTCCTTGCTGTCCACTTGGAAAAATCTCCAACTTTATTGATTTTTAGGCCTCTAGATGCTTGAATCATCCCCTGGTCTAGTACACAAAGTTTAAAGAAATAAAATAATGATTCAAAAAAAAAAATAGAATCAAAAAATTTTAAAATATACTTTATGAGAAATGTCCAAAATACCTCTGTGATAAAAATCTGTCAAAATTACAGAATTAGGCCATTTTTGCATTTATGCTCAAAATTACAAAAAAAAAACTAAATATGTAACAATTACCCATTAAATGAAACTATAGTGGATTCATAATCATTTAATTGCAGCATAAAATATTTGAAAATATTAGCTTCATCAATCCCCCACACTTAAGCATTGAACTCCCAAGAAATTATCATATATTCTAATCAAAATTCACACAACAATTAAAATTGTGGAAACCTCAATGATCTTTTCCAAAATGAAATTCCCTCATGTCTCATATATGAAAAAACAATTCCCCATAATTTTTATTTCTCACATTTAATTTTTTTTCAACCTCATAAATCCATCCATGTCTCAATCACAACCTACCTCACATTGAATTTTATGTCACTATTCACTTAAGAGAAATTAATTCTAGAGTTATGCTCATACTTTGGAAATTGCATGTATCACCATAGGCTTGTGATAATTCTCATTTCTCCAAAGCGCGAAACATGAAAATGAATTAAATCATGAGGGATTTCATTAAAGGTTCAAATTATTCTGTGTCTTTGGGTTGGTCAGTAAATGATTTAAAAATTTAAGGCTAGAAAGAGATGGTTTGACTCTTACATACAATGCATAAATAATCAAGTGAAAACACAGGATGAACCTCAGTCAAATACCCCTGGGAATGTAAAACACAACACCACCCAATTTTTTTTGACACGGGACATGATCCAAGAAATAATTACAATGAATGATATTATCCAAGTTCTCTCTCTTTTTTTTTAATTTTTTTATAATTCTCCAGAAAGACACATATTTATTTTCTCTCTTTTTTTAGATCCAAAAAGATATCGATTTTTAATTATTTTTTTAAGGAGAACTAAATGAAGCAAATGAAGTATAATGGAATGATGAATCATGCCCAATTATTGAATAATACATAGCCCAAAATGATGAATCACACCTCACACCACCCACAAATGAAACACATCCCAATGAACACACACAAAAGGTCCCTCCCCTATACTCAAACTTGAAATATCAATGGAAGAATACTAAGAGTAGGGGATGGTAATGATAAATTGTCTTGTAATGTGGCTTAAAACTATAAGGAAATTTATGGAATCTACAGTCTTATAAAGGATAAATGTAAAGGTGGGTCTCAGGATAATATGTGGCTAGCCAAAGTAGTGCCTTAATCATATTGAAAACATTCCATGAAATTCAAAGCTTCAAAAGAGAAAAATCGCAAATTATAGTTCTCACACAAAGTCCAAGTTTATATTAAGAAAGTTTGGGTATTATAAAGAATATGTCAAAGTGGTTCAGAATCCCTCACAGGATGGAAAAAATATTTTGAGTTAGTGTTTCAGGGGCATGGATTTCAAAAATCAGTTAAAATCATAAAAATTCTTGAAAATCCAATTCAAGGAAAAAGGTTTTCACATCAACAATCATTTAAAATCCATTTTTTTCAAAAATTATTTCAATTTTCTAGAAATAAATTAATGTGTGAAAATTGATAAAAATATTCATTGAAGATAAAAGTTACAAAAGAAAGAAAGAAAGAACAGAAAAACAACTAAGCAGGTTGACACCCCCCCACACTTAGAATTTACTACACCTTATTTTAGATCAAAAAATATAAATAAGGGTAGAAAAACTAAAGAGAATGAAAGATACAAACTGAGTTTTTTTTGAATGGAATCATTGAGTTAAGATTCTAGTTGCTACCACATTAAACCTGAAAATCCTGAATTGAATAAATACATAAGAAAAAATAAATAAAAAGAAAGAGGAAGGGAAAATAAATGGATAATGCTTAGTTTGACCCCCAAGAGGGTTCTAGGTTTTTACTGCCCCTAGTTAGGTAGTTGCATCAGGTTAAACCCAATATGAAGGTGGATGATGTTTCTTTCTCATGAACCACCACATGTTATTTATTCCAGTGTTCTTTATATTTCTCCGGTCATATAGGAACCCATGGATAGAGTATACCAGCTCCTCCCCGTTTTCAATGTGGTATAACTATAATGATAGGGGAAGGAGAAAGAATGGGTCCTCTTTGATCACTACCACTACTTATATGGATTCTTCAAATTTAACTTACCAACCTTGCTCATGTGATGCTGTTACCTAAAATTAAGGAAAGGGGAATTTATAAAATAATTCAACGTTAATGAGATTGAAACATGAAGAATTGATATAAAAATCTTTCCTTTCATGTAGGTCAGTTTGAATCACAATCTCTTCAGGCAAGGCCACATGAGACTCGGTCTGAGCATGGGATTATTTATATTCTTCCAAAACAAGATAGAGGTAGATAGGTGTTGATTCTTTGTTGAAAAATATGATAGGATAACTTACCTTTGGGTATTCTACAAAATTTGATGAATGTTCCTCCAAATTGTGCTGATCTCCCATATTTGTATCAGCTGGCATGTTTCCTTTAGGGACCTCCTCAAGTAATGACCAAGGAGAGACATTTGGATATTCAAGTTGAGTCTTCAAGTCTTCCTCTAGTTCTTAAACTCCAAAGTTATGAGGAACAATATTGATCTCTTATGGATAAATTTTCTTTTTTTTTGTGGTTGTTCCGACAATCAGACATTGAATTCTTGAATAAGGTTGGAAATATTATCTAGTTGGATTTGCATCTCCTCAATTTTTTCTTAAAAAAACACCCCCTACTAAGAAAATAATCACTAGGGAAATGATATTAAAATTCACTACAATAATACATCTTTACCTAAAAAAGAATGATATGCAATGAAATTATTTTTGTTGTTGAAATTTTTGATTTTTTTGTTTTTTTATTTATGAAAAATAGTGTATGTAAGCACTTGGCCTCCCCAAAAATGATGCCAAATTGATATTAGGGGTTTCAGTTGAATTTCCCTATTCAATTAAATTATTATTTTCCTAATAATGCACTATAGTGGCACACCTTAGGGTCGGTCTCAAGGAGGCCGCTTACACGTACTGTATTTTGTATTATCACTATTATAAACTACTAATAAAAACTAATATGGATTGGGGGAATGAAAATGGTTAAAATAAAGTTAATTTATCAAAATGAAATGGTAAATCTATGTTAGCAATTAGAATCCAAAAAAACCGAACTGATAAAACAAACTAAAGAAGGCAGCGGTGGACAAGCTTTAATATTCAGACATTCCCTTTATCACTGTTAAAAATTTTATTCTAATTAAATTATCCAATGTATAAATCAAGACCTAAATTTATACACCTATATTAACCATAAACCATAATGAGACCTCAAATATGTCTTTTTATCCACTCATGAATGTGATCCAATTAGCCAAAGACCTCCGAGCAATCAAAACTAGTTCAACATGTTGTGCTCAATGGGGAGATCTCGCCCAAAGAAGTTTAAACAACAATACAAGTGTTTTAAAATCATAAGTTTATAAAAATTCATAGAAAAATATATTAAAATGAAAACAATAGAGAATATGGCTCGTTCAATCATGCAAATAAATTCTACGATTATTTAAATGAAAAGAGTTTACAATAAAAACCACAAACTCAAAAGGGGTAAATGTACTCAAACTGTCACCGACCACCACTGCTTAGAGTTAGCCCTTCATGGCTTGATTACATCATTTAATAATCCTATTATTTCCCTTTATCTATCAATCCAACCCCCTTTGTGATGGATGGTATGGTGATGAATGGAATGATTTGAGAGGTATGAGATCCTCTACTTTTATAGGAAGAATTTGTCCTCCATAATTTGTCACATTGTTTACACATTAAGTGGCCGATTAATGCATATAACCCTTAATGAAAGTTTTTTATAAATCTGTTTTCTGTTCACTCTCCAAAGTTAAGCTCATTTTTCCACCATATGTTGGAGTTATGAATTTTTAATTGTCAGTTTCTTTTTCTGGATGCAAGTTCCAAGAAGCTTCTTTCAAAACTATGTTATTCAATGGACACCATAATGGATTCCAAACTCCAGGAAATTTAATGTGTGAATGTGTCTTAGATTCCTATGTAATATCCAAGTGTAATCACCTCATTTTTAGGTGTTTAGGCTGAATTTTGTTTCTATTATAGAGGTGGGGTCCACACTATTTTCCCGAAAAATCTTCAACTTCATTGATTTTTAGGCCTCTAGATGCTTGAATCAGCCTCTAGTTTAGAAGAAAAATTTGAAGAAAATTAAATAAGGATTCTAAAAAAATTGAATCACAAAATTTGGAAATATATTTTATGAGAAATGTCCAAAATACCCCTGTAATAAAAATCTGTTAAAATTGCAGAATTAGGCCATTTTTGCATTTAGACTTAAAATTACACAAAAACCTAAATATGTAACAATTTCCCATTAAATGAAACTATGGTGGGTTCATAATCATTTAATTAAAGTATAAAATATGTGAAAATATTAGCTTTATCACCACCCCTAAACATAAAATAAAATTAGTGGTGGTTAAAACCGCCCCTAATCCATCGGTTTCTAGTGAATTTAGGGAAATTTTAGAATGGGTTAAATCACATTATAATTTAACCACATCTAAAATAACCTTAATCTTACCAGTTCTTTACCACAAACACCTATAATAATAGTAGGTATCCACATTAGCGGCAGTTATGGGTAACTTCCATTGAAGTGTTTAGAGGGGGTTTTAACCCCCTCTAATCACCCTATTTTTTATAGTGACATTTTTCTTTCTATAGGTTCTTTATGATATAATGATTTATTTATTTCAAGTAGAACACATATGTATGGGTTATTAATGGTTGGGGTCATATATCTTCCTCTAATATATTGGTTAAGGTTTTATATCTCATGAGATAATGATTTTTTTCATGGGTATAATTGTGGTTAAGCTATGATCACAAGGTTATGCATGAGTATAATTATGGTTTATAAATGATCTCAATGTTTTTAATGATTATAATTGCACTTTTTTTATGCTCATAAGGTTTTTCATGGTTATAATTACGGTTTATCTATTCCCACATTGTTATGAAAGAGTATAATTGTAGTTTTTCTATGATCACAAGGTTTTTCATGATTATAATTGTGGTTTATCAATGCTCATAAGGTTGTGCATGAGTATAATAGAGATTAAGCTATGCTCACAAGGTTGTGCATGAGTAAAATTATGGTTAAGCTATATTCACAAGAGAATTTTTGGACATAATTGTTATTAAGCTATGTTCATAATGATATATTTTCTTATTCCTATGTTTATGACACACTCTTATGTATATTCTTATGCTTATTTAATGATCATATATCTCATGATTATTGACTAATATTTCCACACTCTTTTGATTCACATCTTATGTTATGCCAAGACATATTCCATGACTCATGTTTTATTATCTATGTTTTGTTGGGTATTATTTTTTTATGTATCTTGATTATACTCATATGCTCATTTTATGCCTGCTTATGATATTTGATTGTTATTTCCTGTGTTTACCCTTACTGAGCATCTGATCCAACCCCTTTCTTATATTTTCATTCCCTAGGTTATGAAGATGTGTGTAACTTATGATAAGTCTAGAAGAGATTATAGTGTGGTTTGATTGTGTAGAAATGTTTAGAAGATAGGCTAAATAAGTTTCCTATATAATCGATCCTAAAATACACTAAAACTTTTGTTATCAAGATCATGAGATTATTTTTGTGAGATGTAAAGTTTATATTATGGAAATGATATAAAATAATGATATGTTTAGCTTGAGTTGCTATAGGGTCACCTAATTAAATGAAGATGTCTCTATAATAACTCCATTCTTTTGGTTTAGTCATTTCAATATTTTTATATATATATTTGGATTTTTCCTTGGAGTTGGTGCTATGTTTGGGTGTCTGAGGACCCCAAAATTGATATATTAAAAATATTAATATATATTAAAGCATGCATGTACATATTTTTAGGATAAATGGTTTTCTCCTTTGTTTGGTACATTGGATGGGAAATCTGAGACCATGGTTGTTTCCAGAACCAAGGGTTTACCCTTAGCACGATATAAAGTTTGTTGGTGTTAGTTTTCTAGTCAAGGGAAACCATTAGTGGTGTGTTAAGTAAATCAATTATTTTATTTAATGACCTAAAACCCTATCCCTATCTGTAAATATCCCATTATAGAAAATTCCTAGGGTTATCCATATAAACCTAAGATATTATAGTGGAGGAAATATTTATTTTCATTGGTGAATTAGGATTGAAGGTTAATGGTGAATGATCAAGGGGAATTGTGAGACAGGCGGTGAACATAGTGGGATAATTATCCTCATCACTAGTAGATGTGTTCATCACCAACAATCGATCCAAACTCGAGATAGGGAATGTTATTTAAATGTTTTTACACCCTTTATTTATTTTACAAGAATAATTGTTTATCATCTTTCATTTTCAATGATTTTCATTCTTCACATGAGCCTGTATATTTATTTTATTAGTTGTGCCCCTGATTTCACCCTAGTTTCTAAAATTTTGTAATTGTTGGTCAAGATCACATCAGCCAATAATGGTTTCACCATGTTCATGTACTTTCCCCCATCATTCTTCACATGCTTTGTTGTTGTCCTATGGGATCACACTTCAAAATTACAGGGATGGATTCAATCACGATCGAACGACTAGATTCATGGCAGATGCATTCACGTCTTACATATTGATGTTTTTCAGATAGATCATGGTGTGATGTGGGATTTGGGTGTTGAGGACACATATTGGAGGCCAGATCATAGTTCTTCATCCATGAGAGAGGTGATGTGGAAATACGGTTCGATGGGATTGCACCATACAAGGTTCAGCTGGCAAGAATCTAGCCACTGATGATGGATCAAGGGTGGTAAACCCTAGATCTGAATTTATCTGTGTGATTTATGATGGAAAGGAATATGGTGTTAGTGTAGGTGATTATCATAAATAGATATTTAGATTCTATAAAATCCCAATATACATGGTGTGTAGTCCAGAAACACACACCATGTAGTCCTTTTGTTGTGGAAGCTATGGTTTTAGCTGGAGATGAATATCAAATGCCTTGTGTGACCCATACCTATCATGTGATCTGGTACTTGTGGATCAGCATGTACCCCAAGAGTGAAAAAGTGTATAAATGGCTAGGTACATGGGCATAACAATATTACATGGGTACAACCATTTACTCAGACATGGTCAGGGCACCCGAACACAACCAATGTACACATGCACAGGCCAAAGTCCACGGGCACAGTCTAGAAGACACGGGCATACCTCGAGTATCAAGTCACATCATGTACCCATTTACACAATTTTTAGACCCACATATCCATATAATCCATGTTCATGATAGTACATTCCCAGGTCTCCAGGAAAGGTCACATGTCGTGTGACCCTATATACAGGTCATATAATTTTCTCAGGAACTTCCACTTTGTGTATCTCCTTTATCAGGACTTAGATTTGGACCCATGAGTAGCCTATCCTGAGTAGTTTTCAGAGTATAACTTTATGGTTTCATTTGTTTTATAATCATATATATGACATAATGTGTTACAATCATGATGCTTCCTTCAAAAATTCTTGGTCAATGGTAGTGATTGGGTTTGGTCACCAGGGAGATATCAAGGTCAATACTCCCTTATCACACCACGACGTAGGTCCCCCATACTCTTTACATAGGTATAGTCGATACTCCCCCATACTATAGTGGGATACAGTTCCTTTATATATGGAGTAGAAACTCCCTCATCTTGAGATTTGGTGGGGAGTGAGTCCTCCATAGGAGTTAGTGCTCCCTTAGCTATTGAACACAGTAGCAAGGAGTGAACCCCTCCACTTAGATTCTGGTGAGGTCTCACATGATGTTGGGAAATAAATATGGACATTTTAGAGATATAGGATAACTCATCATTACTAACTAGTTTATAGAGATGGGGATCCCATTTCTCTCTCTCTTGGGTTTCTTTACAAGCATATATGTTGGGTTTCGTTTCCCTCTTGTTTATGGGTTGACTTGACATGTATCTTTCTTTTTTTCCCTTATTGGTTTTTGGTGAATCTTATTGGGTATTTATATACTCACCCCTACATGTTATTCTATCACATTTTTTGTTCCTTATGTAGATGATAGGTAGATCGGTTGTGGCCCTGGTGAACCAGGTTTCAGAGGAGTAGAGTTGTACCTAGTGGAGCTAACCACATTCGGTGGTTAACCTTGGATATTATAAGTCATGCTCTCTTAAACCTCCTTTTTTCCAATTATTATTAGGTTGGGACTTCATTTATGGTTGGGAATGTATGTTTTAACTTTATAATTTTTATACTATGATGTTGTACTTTGATGCTTTCCTATATGTTGTTGCAAAAAAGGGCTACATTCTAGATGTTCAATCTTTTATTGTATCTCTGCACTGTTTCATGGAGTTGGTTGTCTGTGTACATAAAGTTACTTAGGATATGACCTCAAATTTTATTGATATGTCTTCTTGGTGCTAGTTTCCATCCCCTATACTATTGGGGGTAGGATTAGGGTATTAAACTTATCTTACCACCATCCAGGTGGTCTCTAGTGGTTCAGGTCACGAAAAAGTGGTATCAAAGGTGGTCTTTCCCCTAGTTCAGAGTTTGGAGTTAGACATTTTCTGAGTTTTATTTTGGGAACTTATTGAAATGGTTTCAAAGTGTCTCGAGTGTGGATTTTAGGCCATGGAAGCTAGTGTTGTTGAAATGGACAATGTATATCCTCACCAAGACTCTGACTACCTTCTTTTCGACTTATCATACTGAGGAACTAGTTGCAAGGAACAATGATACATGCATTATATAGGATTGGGTCTTTTGACTTTCATGTCCTTCTTAAGACAGCTCCCTATATATCATCTAATAGTGGCATGTCATGATAAATTTAAGGATTCCTCCATGTTTAAAACCAATAGGATGTTGATACAAGATCATGATGTTGATCTATTGAGTGATGAGAGCTTAGTCTAGTGAGTTTCTCATGTGGTGTTTCATCTAGGAGGGAATAGAGTAGTCCTATCACCAATTGAGCAGTGCATGTATCAACCTCTAGGGGTTCAGGTGGATTATTGGAGACATGTTGGATAGACGATAGCTCTGAAAGGTTAGAAAAACAATATGTGAAGGATTAGCATGTTACATGAGTTCTAATGATAGAGACTGCTGAGGTTTCATAATGATTCATATCCTTAAGCATTAGATAATTAGCTTGAGGTGGTGTTCCAAGTTTTTAGGCTTGTTTAGACCTCAATTGATAAGATGGTTATGCTTTTAGCCATCCTTCTTCATGGAGTAGCAGGTCACTGATGGAGTCTGATTATCCAGACTCATGATGAGACAACACTCACATGTTTAGACTTCTAATAGTTGTTCTACAGTGAGTATTACCCTTTGATCTTTCACTCTATATGGATTTTGGATGTGTTTGGTAGAATTTTCTAGGGTATCATCCCATTTGGTTTCCTTGGAATGGAAAGGGAAGTTATTTACCTAGACTGAGCAGTTTTAGGAAACCTTTGAGGAGCTAAGGCAGAGGTTTAATAGTGCTCTTATTTTGAGACTACTAGAGGAGGGCATTGAGTATGTGGTGGTTTGTGATTCATCTAGAACTAGGATTAGTTTCATGTTAATATAGAGTTAGGAAGTGATAACTTATGATTCAAGTAATTTGATACCCCGTGAGAAGAAATATGAGACCCATGACTTAGCTTTTTCAATGGTAGTCTTCACTCTAAATATGTGGTAGGACTATCTTCTAGGAGAGAATTTAGTTGTTTACTCAGACCACCAGAGTCTCAAGTACATTTTCACTTAGAGAGATCTTAAACTAAGATAGAGGCATTGGTTTTATTTCCTAATAGACTACAAATTTAATATATTCTATACTCTTAGGAAGGGAAACATAGTGGAAAATTCCCTCAGTAGGATGACTTGTTCTTACTTGTTGGAGGAGACATCTGAGCAGTTGAATTTTTTACAGTTGGACCTATTGGAGGAGAGGGGTTCATATTATATATAATTTATGGTGGTGAATATACCAATTCTTTAGTGTGTTAGATATTCTCAGTTGGGATACATTTACTGTGAGGTTCTACAAGACTAGATATCCTCAATAGATACATGTTATGTATTTTTTGAAGGAGGGGAGCATGTCATCCTTTTCCAAGGAAGGGCGTTAGTTCTGGTCACATTGCGAGAGGAGGTGATAAGGGAGTTTCATACTTCCCCCTTGGTTTTACATCTAGGTATGGAAAATATGTAATAAGACCATAAATAGTAGTTTTTTTGGGCTAGAATGAGGTGAATCATTTCTGAGTTTTTCTCTTGGTGTCTCACATGTCAGCAGGTAAAGGCTAAACATCAGGTTCTAGCAGGTTTGACTCAACCTATTGAGATACCAAAATTGAATTGGGATGAAATATCAATATATTTTTTGATATGATTCCATGGATAGTGAGAGGACATGACACTATCTGGGTTATTATTGACCAACTCACAAATTTGGTACACTTTCAAGCCATCCAAG
Organism: Viscum album; assembly: GCA_963277665.1. Taxonomy (NCBI): domain Eukaryota; kingdom Viridiplantae; phylum Streptophyta; class Magnoliopsida; order Santalales; family Viscaceae; genus Viscum; species Viscum album. The sequence continues at coordinate 1,056,837,146 of OY728134.1, read as the reverse complement.
AGAAAAATTTGTTTTTGAGTTTGGGGTAGTTGTATGTGCAGGAGATCATTCAGATTCATGGGGTACCCATGATGATCATATTCAACTGTGATGCTTGTTTTACATAATGGTTATGGAAGGGTATGAAATAGGATTTTAAGACCAAGTTATGGATGAGCAAAGTGATTCACCCCCAGATGGTTGGGAAGACTGAGTGAACAATCCAAGTGTTGAAGGATATGTTAAGATCCTATGTGTTGGACTTTAGTTGAGCTGGGAGGATCAATTTTCATTAGTGGATTTTGATTATAATAATAGATATCACTATACTATCAGCACGACACCTTTCAATGCCTTGTATGGGAGACCCTAAAGATCACCCATGTGCTTGATTGAGATTAGAAAGTCATCTCTTGTTGGGCCAGAGATGGTTCAGAAAATGATAGATAAGGTTCATGTAATCCATGAACATATGAGGAAAACCTATAGTTGACTGAAATTTTATGTGGATCGGTATCATAGACCTTTTGAGTTCAATTAGCGAGACAATTTATCATGAGAGTCTCCTCATGATAAGGTTTTTGGAGGTTTTTCCATATAAGAAAGCTTCCTATGAAGCTCATCAGACCATTCCAGATCCTACAAAGGGTTTGAAAGGTTTCTTATCACTTGGAATTTCCCCCATAGTTAGATGTATTGCATGACGTCTTCCATGTGTCTCGAATGAGGAGATGCATGCATAACCCGACACACATTATTGAATGGGTAGAGATGAACATTGAGGATGAATTCACCTTTGTGGATTACCCAGTGATGATTGAGGACTGACATGATTGGACCTTGTGTGGGAAGACCATCCCTTCGGTTTGAGTGATTTGGTGGCATGGGAGCATGTAGGGGAGCTCCTAGGAGCGTGAGAGCAAGATGTTGTCTTAGTACCCCTTCCTTTTTTGTAGATTGAGCTTTTTGAGGTGGAAATTCTCAAAGGAGGGGAGAACAAAACAACTCTGATTTTTTTGGTTTAGTCAATTGAATATTTCAATATATATATATATGTATATGGATTTTTCTCTGATTCGACACTATTTTTGGGCGTCAGAGGGCCATAAAATGGATATATTAAAAATATTTATATATATTAAATCATGAACATGCATATATTTAGGATAACTATTTTTCCCCATTTTTTGGGACCTTAGATGGAAAATATAATACCACACTTGTTTCCAAAATACGAGGTTTACCCTAGGCGCTACATACAATTAGTCAATGTTGGGTTTTCGGTTGAGGGAAACCATTGGAGGTGCATTAAGTAAAATAAAAAATATATTTAATATATTTAATAACCAAAAAACCCAGAACAATCTATAAATTTTTCATTATGTTAAATTCCCAAGGTTAGCCAAATAACTGTGGGTTATTAAAGAGGGTAGAGCTTTGTTTCTATTAGCAGATCAATTCGAGGATTGAAAATGAACGATTTTGGGGAATCATGTGATGGATGGAGAACACATTGGGATCATCATCTTCATTTTTATAATATATGTTCTTCACCAACAATCAATCCAAACTTCAGGTAGGGAATGTTATTTAATAGTTTTCCACCCTTGATTTTTTTAAAAATAATGATTGTTTATCTTCTGTCATATCCCGTGATTTTAATTCTTCACATGATCTCAAATATTTATGTTATTCATTGTGCCCCTTATTTCACCCTAATTTCTAAAATTATTTAATCATTGGTCAAGATCACATCAACCAATGATGGTTTCACCTTGTCTATGTGTTTTCACCCATCGTTATTCGAGCTCTTCTTTATTGTCCCATAGGGCCACATTTCAACATTGTATGACTATATTCAAGTGAAATAAAACCCCTAGATTCATGGTGGATGTATGCATGTTATATGAATCAGTGTTCGGACATATCTTGGTGCGATGTGAGTGTTGGAGACACAAATTGGAGGTCAAATCATCATTATTCATCCATAAGAGAGGCGACATGGTAGCGTAGTGTGATGGGAATGAACCGTACATGGTTTGGGTGGTTATAATCTGGTCATCGATGACGAATTGGGTGCAATAAAGCCAAGATTTGATTTCATCGGCATGATTTATGGAAGAAATGATAGCAGAGGTGGTGGCGCGAGCGAGTCAGATGAAGAGATATTTGGATTATATAAAACCCTGATATACATGGTGTATAGTCTAGGAACACATTCCATGTAGTCCCTTTGTTGTGTAGGATAGGGTTTGGGGTGGTGATAAATATCACGCACCATGTATGACCCATACATGTTGTGTGATCTAATACTAACAGCTCAACATGTACCCCAAGAGTACACAGGCATGGACATAACTAGGTACATGGGAATAGACAGAGTACACAGGCATGACCATATACTCAGACATGAATAGGGAATCAGACATGGCCTGTCCATATAGGCACGCACTGAAGTACATGAGAACGAGCCAAAATACATGGTCATACCCCGGGTAGGCAAGAAACACCATGTACCCCATGTACACATGGTATAGTACCACATAGACAACCAATTTTTGTGTAGGAGAGGACATTACCAGGTTTATAAGTGAGGTCACACACCATGTGACCCTATATACATGTATTTTACTTTCCTCATGAACTTCAACCATGTGTATCTTCTTCATCGAGACTAGAATTTGGGCCCACAAGTAGCCTATCCTGAGTAGTTTTCCATGTAGACCATGATGGTGGATTTATTTTTTAAATAATATATATGACATGAGGTGTTATGAGTGTGATTATTAATTCAACAATTCTTAGCTGAAGGAAGTGGTCAGGTTTGGTCATCGGAGTGATTCTAGCGTTGATACTCTCATGTCACACCAGGGCATGGGTCCCCCCAAACTCTTTACTCGGGTGGAGTCGGTATTCCCTCATAATACATCAAGGCATGGTTCCTCTATCTATGAAGTAGGAACTTCCCTATAATTGAGCTCCAATAGGGAGCGGTTCCTCTATTGGAGTTTGTTCTCCCTCAGTTGTGGAGTGAAGTAACACGGAGCAAGCCCCTCCATGCAGATTCTGGTGAGTTTGTGCATGATGTTAGGAATTAGAGATAGAAATTTTGGAGTTTTAGGATGAATCTTCATTCTTAGATTATTTTTGGAGATGGAGATACCCTTTATCTCTTTTTTATGTTTCTTTATGAGCATATATGTTGGGTTTCATTTCCCTCTTTCTTATGGGTTGAAATAACTTGTATCTTTCTTTTTATCCCTTATTGGTTTTTGGATCTTCCCACTGGGTATGTATATACCCACCCATATATGACCTTCACCCGCACATGTTATGTATTATTTAAATGGTAGACAGATCATTGGTAACCTTAGTGTACTAGGTTTATAGGAGCAAAGATGTACCTTGCGAGGATGACCATGTTCGGTGGTCATCCTTGGAAATTGTGAGTCGGGCTCTCTTCAGTCTACCTTTTTCTGGTTGTTTTCAGGTTGGGACTTCATTTCTAGTTGGGTATATATTTTTCCCCTTTCTACTTTTTGTATTATTTTGTTGTAATTTGATGCTTTCCTAGAGGTTATTTCATTCATGGGTTATACTCTAGATATTTAGTCTTTTATTATATCTCTACACCATTTCATGGAGTTGGTTATGTGCATGTGTATAGGTACTTGGGATAAGGCCTACCATTTTAGTGATATTCCTTATTGGAGATAGTCACAAGACCCTATCCTATTAGAGGTGGGCTTGGGTTGTCACACGTAGCTTACTACTATCCAAGCGGGCCCAGTGGGCCAGTTCTTAATAGTCTCACCATCCTCTATCAGTAAGAAATATTCAATATTCCTATCAGTGACATAATTTTAGTGTTATATTGGTTCTCTTTTATCCCAATTTGACCATTATAGTTTGTCTAAAATGGCACTTGATCATTTTACTCTAATAATGCTTCAGAGGAAACTAATACTTACTTCTGTTCAACCTCTAAATTGATTATTGTAGATTATGTGTTTTATTTCCCCATACCTCTATCGATCATGTTTTTCACATTTTCTTTAAAAAATGAATTCCTTATTAACGTTAAGTTTTTTGGAAGTGGGGTCCAGAAAAAGATACTACTTCACACCATCAGCATATCCCAATTGCATACATTTCTTATAGTATCTATCACATTGAAAGGTTCATAGAAGTCCCCCGTTATGATGGGAACCTTAAAATTATATGATAGTGTTCTTAAATATTGTTCTATAGTTAGATAAAATTCTATGATGGGACACATAGTATGTTGTTCATAAAGTGTGAGTATTTGTAAGCTGGTGAGACTTTATCTAATAAAGTTTTCACTTGCTAATCTTTAAGATAAGAGATTATGAGAACAAACCCACATGTCGGTAATCCACATGTTTTTGTGTCATTGGATATTCTTGCTTGTGAGTGTGTGTAATGACCCTTATACTTTAATATAACTATTAATACATGTTATTAATCACACACTTTGATGTATTGTTATAAACCATGATGACATATGATCGCGATGAAGTTGGGTATGTTGGGTTCATCACGAATGATGTGTTGTTAAAGAATAAGTCAAGAAAGGATTTTTCCCTTCTATATTAATGAAAGTTGATATCTCATCCCATTAATTGAAATTGAACCATCATATTAGATTCTATATCCATGGTGTATAAACGAGTTCATTTCATATTTTCAAAGAAAGATATATCAAGTATATAGGTCGATAATAGGGGTCTTCAACCTACTTGATGAGATATCATGATAGTGTGATTATATTTCATAGTAAGCATTGGTATGTGGTTGTTTTCATTGATACATAACCTCTTCCTCAATGTGTTTCATGACCCATTTCTAGATAATAATATTAGACTTTAGGAAATCCCACCTAATGAAACTAAGGAAGAATCCTAGAGCATCACACATAAAGTGTTTCCATTGATCTTAATTTAATATTATTTATATTTAACTATTAGATTAAATATTATTCTCCAAACTGATAAGTAATATTTATTTAGGATTTATTAATCGATCATAAATACTAAATAAATATTTATTCATGAGACAATTGTTTAATTAAATGAACATATAATATTTCTTTATCTCTTGTTATTCACATAGTAATGAATAATTATTTATTAATTAATTAGATAATTTATTTAATTACACAAATATTAAATTGATATTAATTCTCCAAAATATGAATATAATATTTATTTATTTAATAAATGAATAATATTTATTCAAGAATCCAATAAATGTCAAGGAGGATGAGCAGACCAAATTTTTTCTAGTGATAAATATTTATTTACCAGATTTTAAAATAATATGTATGATTGCTTAGTCTAGTGCACACTATGAAATAAATTAATGATATTATTATATTTTATGGAATGAGGTTCCTTTTGGGTTTAATTTATTATTAAAGGATTTTTTTCAATTAATTAAATATTAAACTCTAACCCTAAGTCTATAAATAGACTGCTTTTCCATTTTAGAAGAGGTTAATTGTTATGCACAACATTCCTCTTAAGTTCTTACTCACCCTCTCTTCATCTCAAGACTAAAAAGAGCACGATAGATTACTTCAAGCCTAAATGAATGTGAATTTATCATTATTAACAAAAAATGATCAATCCACTATGCTAGAACCCAATGTTTCATTGAAGTTGTTCGGAGATCGAAGAAGCACATGCAGATCACCACTATAGGGGCTCTGCTTTGGGTAATCACAATGTAATTATGGAACACCTATTAGATTTGAATGATCAATAACATAAATTAAGAAAGAACTCAAGACAAAGGTAGAATTTCTTCATGTATTTTAAATTAATTATAAATTAATGTAAAAAGATCCTCTCTCGGTTCTGGTGAAAACATTTCTCAATATTCATTGGAAAAAAATTATTGGTCATAACGTTCATCGTCATGTGCATTATGGATGATCCATTGAATTTGATAAAATCAAAGTTGGTCATAATCCCAATAGAAACTTTCATTGTGTTTGAAACCAAAAAGTGGTTTATGATTATTCACATTCAATTTATAATTAGTTATTGATTATTTATGATTTATGTGTTTAAAAGTTAGTTTTAATTTCAATAAATTCATTCTTTTAATATGATTTTTGAGGTATCTTATCCCCCTCTTATTTCTTACTCATATAACCCAGATCCAATTAATATTTAATAAAAAAAATCCAAAGAACCCAAACAGAGGTGCTGGTGAATATATTCAGATAATATTAGAGTACACTATGTGTAGCCCAAATATACACACCATGTATCCCAATACATTGCACCAGGACAGACTATGTTTTTCATAGTTCTATGTGTAATAATGACATTTGGATGTTTTAAATACACCCCATGTGTTAACCAAAATAGGCTAGCACCCAACATATCACACTACATGTTGTTTAACTGGGTTACACAATGTGCAGTCCACATGTTTTCACACTGAAAAATTCATGGTCAAATACAAATCATGTATTAATCACACAACATGTAAATACTTACAACCATGTGAAAAGGAGGTTACATGGAATGTATGTTTTTTACACACTGTGTACCTCAAAATTATCTATGTAGAAATAGAATCCTAGTTTATAGACATGTATCATGGATATAGGGAGAGTAAGATACACAATGTGTAGCTAGATATACATATCATGTACCTAACCTGTTTACACGGAAAATTAAAAATTAATTTATTACTCCATAAACCTCATCATTATTTATTATGTGTGTTATGTATTGAGTCTAACACATCATATGATATTAAATTCTTAATTAATTTCTATGTAAAATTCTAAACTGAATACCGTGTATATTATTAACACGTCGACTACTTCACACACATTAAAAGTATTACATGATCTATTAATTAATATGTATTTAGTGTTTCATTTATTTTATAATATATTCCATGTAATTATGTGAAAAACATGTATGATATATTCCATATGAGTAAATTATATACAATCTCAATACATTCCATGTAGTTCAAATAGGTACTGACCGAGTTGCTTCCAAGTAAAAGTTGTGTACTTATTTTATTATATTTTAAACAATATTATTTTATTTTATTTATTTATAATCACAATAGATGAGTTTCTATAGGACATATTGGATTAAGATTAAGATAAATGGAATTAATTAATCAATTAGACAATTAATTATATTAATGCATGTTCATTTTATATTAATAAAAGAACAAATAGAAATAAATTCTATAAAATTATTTTAAATGTGTATTCATTACACAAGTGGATGATCATGTGATCATACCAACCTATGTATGTGTGTAGTTTCATTTAATTTAATTATTATATGGGGTTTTGAAATTATTTTTATTAAATTATATTGATAGCATGCATTTCACCCTCCCTCATTATGTAAGTGAATGTGTTCCCATGGTTTATTTTATATAAACCCCCCTTATAATTCCCTTCACCTCTATGTGAAGTAAAATATTTGAAAGGATGGAGCTCCCGAGCACATAGAGTTGGTTCAAGATGGAGCTGAGTCGAAACCAAACCAAGAAGATACACAGGACAGAGGTGGAATGTTGTAACTCGAGTCCATGAAAACTCAAGGAGTTTTTCCCCTATGGTCAATAGTTTTTTTATTGTTTTATCAATAAACAAATTACTAGTTAAATATCATGATCATGTCATGATTTATTTATTTTGTTTATGTTTGATGCATGATTTATTTTATGGATGCAACACCATGATTACATAAATAGATGGACTAATATGCTAAGATGGAATTAAAATAAAAGGATTATGTGTAATATTTTATCATAACATAGTTAATCACTTAAGAAAAATCCACTTAATATTAACAAGGAAATTAAATTGATAAAATAATAATTTTTATTCATAATAAACAAAATCCATCAAGTTAATATTAAGTTTACACCTTCCATTATTTGAATTAAGACAAACCATTATAGAAGCATAATAGAAGTGTCAATTCAAGACATAGTCAGGGGAACATTTAATTATCAAGGGGTCTTAACTAATAATAAGGGTTAACTTAACCAAACTTTTATTGAGTTTAATGGCCATGGTATATTCAATAAAAACTTGGAGGAAATTGTTAAGGGAATTTGGGATAGGATTTCAAGATTGAGGAGTTCACTCAATGGATCAAGGAGCTACAAGCCTATAGTTGGAAAGACCTCTTACCTATATGCCTTATTATAGTTTTCATGGCCATAGTTTAGATCATAATAAGGAAAATATGAATCCTTACTAGTAGAATTTCTATGTGAAATGATATTATGAGTTCAATGGTTAAGGTTGTTGAGACCTGATAAAATAGTGGGAGACTTAATGAAATTAAAATTATTACATCTCATGTAAATTTTTTAATCAAGTAAATTATTGATAATATACATTTTTATTGTTATAGAATAATTAAAAGTGATCAACCATATTATTCTTGTGATGAATTCTGGAGAAAGATCATCTCCTAATTGATAGTAACTTATAATAATTGTTGAATTTATTATGGGTTGTGTTGTGCCATGAATAAAAGTCTTGAATTATAGAATTCTCAATCCCTAATCCACCTAATAAGGAGGAAAGTGATGAAGAGTTCATTGTATAAAAAACACTTGAATGGTGAGCAATATGTTCAATATGTAATGTTTTTTTCTATGTCTAGGGAACTCATCAAGTCACATGAGGACATGCATACCTATATCATGTTCCAGAATCACCATGATATTTATAAGGAGAGACCCAAATAGGAATTATATGAGATCTATAAGGTTTACATCATAAGAAAAACCTTGATAAAGTACACCAGTTAGACCTCATGTAGTCAAAATTATTGGCTATATTAAGTTCTGAGAAATTCTAAGGTTTAAAATACTGGTTAATTTCATACTAATCTCATTATTTCATCACTTACTCAAAGATTCTTTAGTTTTGTTGTAAATTTTAATATTAACAACATACAGAAGTCTCTCTAAGATCTCCTCACTCTAATTTTCCATGTTGATAAGGATACAAAGCGTAAAAATCCTTTGATACTTATGGTGATTAATAGAAAAGGTTGGTTAAAGATATATAAGACTAACTCCAAGTCTAAATATTATTTGAAACTCTCCTCTAAGAAGAATATAATTAAGGGGAAATCAAGGGAACATGATGTTATATATTTCTCATGTGGAAATAAGGGATATTAGAAGACAAATTGAACATAGGAAAAGTGTAACGTCTCAGCACAACTGACCACTAATAGGTAGTTGGACTGGTGGGTCACATGGCCTCTAGCGTGCCTCTACATACACCAGAGGATTCTAACTAGAAGCGAGGGTCTAAGGAGGCGATAATAGGGAGACTATAGACTCATAATCAGAGTAGCACAATGGTATATCAAAGGAAATAAATATTAGAAAAAAATATAAGTAGTAAATAAGAATAGAAATCAGTGGAAGAATAATAATAAATGAATATAAAATATGGCCAACACTATTGTATAAAAATGCATGCATGTCCAGATGCGGATAGAAAACTAAATAGTATACATACAACATAAAACATGATACAGTACAACACAAAAATAAAGAAAAGTATAAAATCCCTATGGGTGATCTTCATAAGAATCTTGAGCCCCAGCTCAGTTCTATGCTTCAAACTCCCAAGTACAAGTCAAACAACATAAGAAATCATCCATGGTCTTGCGAACATAAGGTCTACTTGGGTACCCCAGTGCAATGGTTTCCTGAGAAGGGTGTGAGATATAAATCCTAGTAGGTTACCACCAATGGTGTCTATAGATAAAACCATATTTTGAATAAAATTAAAGCAGTGTGCAGGTAATATTAATATTAAATAAACTAAACAAATAAATAACAACATGCCCAGGTTCCTGAAGGACAACCGGTGGCTCTACTTGCTTCAGCTCACGACCGTAAATCTATTTCTGATCAGTGAATATATATATATATATATATATATTAAAAAAGTATATATATATATAGTTATATATTTCATCCACTGATATGAACCAATTATGTATGGTCATAAGTGGCTATATACCTAGAATACTAGGTACTGGCTAGACCGGGGCATAACTCAGTCATCCATAACCAGTCTGAATGATCCTATAAGCTCAAGACAAGGGTACTTACCTACATCTCATAATGAGGGGATAACATCATTCCCTTCACTCAAGAAAGTGAGTGCGCCATCATATCAATACTCTAAAAAGGGAATGTGGCACCTCAAGCCCAACGACCTACATAGTATCACCAGTGTGATGCACCATGCTCAACACCCAATACAAGGGAGCATGATTCAACCATACTCAAAACTACCCTTACCATCATTCCACAACCTATGTATATGGTGTAATCATATTTATAATATAATCTATGAGGCAATACCTCTCATTCTTTACATTTATTAATCCCATTATAACTAAGGGCATCACATTTTAACAATAGCATTCACTAAGCATGCTATGATTGGTGTGGCCTTTCCACCCTTTAAAATTCAATCATAGTATGAAAACCATCATAAAATATATCGTTCAATATAATCAAGTCATATAATTTAAAACCTTGAAAATCATTTTAAGGAAGGCATTCTACCATGAACATTTCATTCCATTTAATACGTGCCATTTATTAAAAAAATATGGAAATTCATTTCACAAGGTTCAAAGTGGCACCTAGAAAGTACCATATTCAATTTTTCATTTACCTATTTAGGAAAATCCATTTATGAATCAGTCCATGAACTTAAGAGGTTCATGGTTCAAACAAATATTTACATGAAAGAAGGCAGTTCCATTCAATAATAACAAAGGGTCCATGTAATAAGCATTTCATTACTCTAACAAAATCATAAGAATAGGTAAACATCAATGTCATAAATTCCAAGCTAGATGCAATCACTAAATTCCACTTTGTAACTTTGGAAGACAACACACCTCATTCTAGAGGTTTTATTACAAAAACATGACATTGTTTATCAACAACTCATTTGGAATAATTAAGCATCACATTCAAGAATCATGATTCTATATCACAAGAAATTGAAAAAGTAACAAACAAACACGACACTTAGGGGAAATAATATTAAAATCTACAAGCAATTGAGTTAATCAATTGAGTTATAACTTATAAGGGGGAATACTATTAAAATCTAAGTCGAATCTTTAGAAAGAGATACAAGCATTTAAACATTTAATTATAAAGTGGAAATCTAATCCAACTCACCAAAGGGGTGTATGTAATCAAGGTTTACATGATCTATCCACCTAAAAACACTCAACAGGTGTAATATATGGTGTGTAAACCAATTTAAATTGAATAAGTTTTTTAAGGAAATGCACGGCAAAGGCCAGCGTACGGTGCAAAAAATATATTCATAAAATGATGGAAACTTGAGGAAAAATCCATATACCACCTACCTAATTTTTAGGGTGTTATAATCATCCATTATCAAGGTCTGATTCAGTCTAGTTTGGAAGAAAATGAAGAAATGGACATCTGCCCTGAAAATATAGAAAATGAGATTACACCATGATAACTCGATCGAGAGAAGATTAAATGAAGAAAGGGTAAAAAAGGAATGAAGATATTAATGATGTAGATCAATAGAGACTGATGGTGCTCAAATCTAACTTTTAACGAAAGAGTTATCACTATGCCTAGAATAGGAGGAGGAGAAAACCATGGAGGAAGGGAGTTGCTCACGCTGGAGGAGAAGAAGAAAGAAGTAAGAGATTAAAAAATTTAATCCATTAAGTGTAGAAAGTTCATTTCACCCTAAAAACTGGGCTGCATAGTTTGGCTTCATTGTTTGGCCAAACCGTGTGCCAACTGTTTAGCTGATAGAGCGCTGTCGTGGGAGCCCTCAAATGATTAATGTGATTTTGGGGTTCTTAGGTGCAGTAGAGTGGCTGACCAAGGTCGTATCTCAAAAGATGAAGTGAATTTAACAACTTATTAAAGGTATTCTAAAACAAATAAAATAGAATATAATAAAAACACTACTTGAAAGGATGGGGTTTGTTTATACTTTATTAATCTAGAAGAAGTTTTCTGGAAGAAGATTGTATTTTTTTTTGTTTTTAGTTTTGAAATGAAGTTCGATTAAAATGACACAACAAAAAGATGTTATTTAGACAATATTTAAAAGAAGTAATCGATCTAACTCTACCTCTTCAATCATTTATTAATAATTTTCATTTAAATTAATATTCACTTAATTATGATCCCTTATTTTGTTAAATCCCGAACCCTACGAGAATTAACTTTACCACGAAGATGAAGTGAATTTAACCTTAGGCTAACTTCGAAACATGTAATCGCAACACCCTGCTTTGATTGATGTTCTAAGATTAGCTTATGGTCAGTGGTAAATTAAGGCACATAACCACTATGGAAATGAGGATTAATTGAGTTTAGGGATTATATTTGAACTCTACAAATTGATATCGTGTGGTTTTGAATTACCGGTTAAGGTTGCGCTCTCACAGTTCACACAATTCCCGACCTCACGTGATTTGTGTTACCTATTCAATTGCTTTCTTAGTTTAATTTAAATTAAAAACTCAATTAATAGATCATAATATGTGAATTACGAAGAAATTTAAACAAAACAGAATAAAATAGAAGAAATAAAAGAAGAACAAAGAAGTTTATTACACAAACAAAATCATTACAACGTGAAGGAGAAGAAGAAGGCTTCAATGAGGGGATCCTTGCTTCAAGAGCTACCCCTCTTACAATGGTTGGATAATTTGGGTGAAACAAATTCTACTCTACCTCCAATATCCTAATGCACTTCCCCAACCCCTCCAAATGAGAAAAACTTCAATTTATAGAGGGGAGGGGAGGAGAGGTTACAAGTGGTTTCAAGTGTGAATGTGGAAATTCGGCCAAATATTTTATTCCAACTTGAACCGCCAATTTTACCACCAAAACGTGTGAATTGGACGGCCTTCCAGAAGGATAATATGTGACGATATGGGTCCTCTATCTCCTATAAAACTGTGGGTTTAATCCAGGCCTAGATGAAGGATTTATGGCTGAAATACAGAAGCTTCTCCATTCTGGCGAGTCCATCCCAACTTTGACTTCATGGCCCATTTTAAACAACCAAATGCACTCTTTAGCTCTAGTGTCATGAATAAAAGTTGTAGATAATTAAGTCAGGAACACTTTTACAAAATTTAAAATTCAAATAATAAATAAAAAAATATTTATCTTCGAAATACTATAGTGAATTATAAAGGGTAAAACTGGAATTTTCATCAAATATTCAAATGAATGATCTAATCCCAAATACTTTCTAATTAAACATATTTAACACAATTTGAGGAAATTATATCATTTATTATCAATAAAATATTCAACAAAATAATGTTTAATCAACTCCCCCACACTTACCCTTTTGCACTCTTGGGCAAAACCTCATATCAAGTAAACATCAATATCAAATCAAAACCAATTTTAAAACACATATCCTTGAGATCAATAAATTTCACATCAAGAATAAAAAGATATCATGACTCATAAAAAAACTTATTTAAAGTTCTCCATTTATATCATTCAATATATTTCCACTTCATTTATCCTCCCATGCACAAAACACTTACCTCGCTTGAATTTTCTCTCATCACTCAAATATCAATTTTTTTTGCAATGTCTTTCTCATTCAAACTCATACAAGGGTCACCATAGGCTTGATAGATTCCTACATCGCTACCCGATGTGATTCAAGGACATATGTTTATCATGAGGACTTTTCAGGGTTATTCTGTGGCTTTCGGTTGGTAGGATTTAGATGTGAAAAATTCTGAGGCTGAATAAGGAGGGCTTGACTCTTTGAAGAAAAATTGCATTAATATAATTTTCACTTAAATATGGTCTCCTCATTAATCCCCATAGTATCAATTCAGCTCCATCATCATGAAAAGTCATGAAAAGTTTACACCTTTCGTCATTTCATCATAAAAAATTGTTAATCTTCTCAAACATGATTTTCTTGAAAGCTCTAGATAGGCACAACTTTCCTTATCATGAAAGCTCCAGAAAAGGCACAAATTTCAATATAATTACTTTCTTCAGCATCAACCACATCTCTTTAGAATTTAATTTTCTACCCAAAGTATCACAGAATGTGGTAGCACAAAACAACATAGCTTCTCCCACACTTAAGCTCAACTAGATTATGCAATTTCACTTCAAGAGTTGGTTGGATAGGGAAAATTGGCTTGTAATGTGGCTAACCTAATAGGCTGTGCATGGCTTCTAAGGGCTAAAAAGATTAAATTTTCAAGTTAGTTCATTATAAAAAAGGATTCTTTGAAGTAGGGGCTTTAATACCAAACAAATGCCTCAATCATTTAAACATAAGTACCTCAAACCCTCAAGTTTTGACAGGAATAAATCAAATTATGGTTAAATAAAGCATGGTTTGGTTCTCTCAAGAAGTGAGATGAATGTAAAGAATATGAAAATAATGGTTTATAAGCCTCATAGGAAAGTGATTTCAAATATAAAGACAGTGAGATGTGGTATGTGATTCAAAATTCGGTGTACTTTCCATGAAATTACTAAATATTTGAACTTGAAACAAAGTCATTTTCAGCATTAATTTAAGCTTAGTTTCAAGGGATAAATTGTTTCACTCATTGATATGAATTTAAAAATTGTGATGAGAATCATTTCAGCTCAAAAATTTCAAAAACACAATGAAAATTGAAAAAAATAAGCACACAAAATTTGAAAAAAAAACACACAATTTTTTTGTTTTGTTTTTTTTAAAGGAAAACAATTGAAATTACTAAACTAAAAGGTTCCCTCCCCCACACTTAAAATATTACATTGTCTTCAATGTGAACTCATGAGATGATATATGCACATGAAATGCAGAATTTTTAAATAGGACAAATAATATAAAAGTGAAAGGGTTAGGAACAGCCTGATGTGATCAAGTGATGATGGGGTCATGCAGTGTGATAAAATAAACTACATTAGTAGGAAGTCCCTCAATGTATCTCTTCAAACGTTGCCCATTGATTGTAAAGCTCCTTCTAGTATACTCTTATGTGATCTCCACTGCACCATAAGGAAAAACATTAGATACAATATAAGGACCTAACCATCTGGAACGCAACTTACCAGGCATCAACTTCAGTCGTGAACTGTAGATAAGGACTTTCTATCCAACATGAAAATCCCTTTGTTGGATCATTTTGTCATGAGATGCTTTTGATTTTTCCTTGTAGAGCCTTGAGTTCTCATATGATGACAGTCGAATCTCCTCAAGCTCTTGAATTTGCAACTTCCTTTGAATTCCAGCTTGGTCCAAATCCATGTTGCATTTCTTTATAGCCCAATATGCCCGATGCTAGACTTCCATTGGGGGATGACATGCTTTCCCAAAAACAATCCGAAATGGGGACATACCAATGGGGGTCTTGTATGATATCCTATAAGCCCACAATGCATCATCCAAGCGCTTTCTCCAAGCCTTCCTATTTGGTTGCACAGTTTTCTCCAAAATTTGTTTCACCTCACGATTTGAAACCTCAGCCTGGCCATTTGTTTGGGGGTGGTATGGTGTTGATGTTTTGTGTGTCACCCCATACTTTTGAAGGATGGAAGAAAAATTCCTATTGCAAAAGTGTGTCCCTTGGTCACTGATGATGGCCTTTGGTACTCCAAACCTGCAAAAAATCTGTACTTTGACAAAGTCCACAACAACATGAGAATCATCAGTCCTAGTGGCCTTAGACTCCACCCATTTACTCACATAATCAACAGCAACCAAAATGTACAAAAATACACATGAACTATGAAAAGGACCCATAAAATCAATGCCCCATACATCAAAAAGTTCACAGAATAATATGGGTTGTTGGGGCATCTCATGTCTCTTAGAAATGTTCCCAGTGTGTTGGCAACGAGATCATGACTTACAAAACACATGGGAATCATGGAATAAGCTAGGACAATATAATCCAGAGTCCAAAACCTTCCTAGTTGTCCATTGGGGTCCAAAGTTTCCACCACAAGCAAGTGTATGACAGAAATGAAAAACAGACTCAAACTCATGATCGGGAACACACCTCCTAATGACTTGGTCACTACACATGCGTCATAGGTAAGGATCGTCCCACACATAAAACCTAGAATCACTTTTTAATTTTTGGACTTGATGTTTCTTTAAATTTGCATGGATTTCAGAGGCAACAATGTAGTTAACTAAATCTGCATACCAAGGATGCATACCTGAGATGGAATAAAGATGCTCATCGGGGAAAGTGTCCCGAAGTGGTACCTGGTCCAAGGTTTCATCCTCTAGTGTGTGAGTAAGCCTACTCATGTGGTCTTCCAACAAATTCTCTGACCCCTTCTTGTCCTTTATCTCGATGTCAAACTCTTGAAGAAGGAGCATCCAACGGATAAGTTGTGGCTTTGCATCTGGCTTCTTTAGGAGGTACCTCAAAGCTGCATGGTCAAAAAAAAAACTACTTTACAGCCCAATAAATATGAATGGAATTTATCTAAAGAAAATATGATAGAAAGAAACTCCTTTTATATGGTAGTGTAGTTTGATTGGGCTGAATCCAATGTAATTGATGCATAGGCAATCACATGTGAACGTCCATCCACCCTATGAGATAAGACATCTCCAACCGTGAAGTTGGAGGCGTCACACATAAGCTCAAAAGGAATCTCCCACCGTGGGGGCTGTATGATAGGTGGAGTTGTCAGAAGTTATTTTAGATCATCAAATGAATTCTTGCAAGAAACATCAAACAAAAAATCAGAATCCTTTTGAAGTAATATTGACATAGGAAGAGCAATCTTACTAAAATCTTTGATGAAGCATCGATAAAATCCTGCATTCCCTAGGAAAGATCTAACATCAGGCACACATGAAGGATATGGTAAGAATGAAATAATATCTACCTTTGATCTATCAACCTCTATCCTATGTTTTGACACTACATGACCTAAGACAATGCCATGATCTACCATGAAATGATACTTTTCAAAGTTCAGGACCAGATTCTTCTTAATACAACGATTCAACACCTTTCCCAAACTAATTATACATTCATCAAATGAAGACCCATACACTGTAAAATCATCCATAAATACCTCCATGCAGGTCTCAATAAAATCAGAAAAAATACTCACCATGCATCTCTAGAAGGTACCTGAGGCATGGAAAAGTCCAAATGGCATCCTCCGGTAGGCAAATGTGCCAAAGGGACAGGTGAATGTAGTCTTCTCCTGATCCTCTGGAGCTATAGGAACCTGAAAATATCCAGAAAATCCATCCAAGAAACAATAGTGTATTTTCCCAGCTAGTCTCTCAAGCATTTGATCAATAAATGGGAGGGGGAAATGGTCCTTGTGAGTGGACTGATTTAGTTTCCTATAATCAATACACACACGCCAACTGTTTTTCACCCTCATTAGAACTAACTCATCTTTCTCATTTTTAGCAATAGTAACACCACTCTTCTTAGGAACAACCTGAATAGGACTTACCCACTGAGAATCTGAAATGGGAAAGATTATACCTGCCTCGAGCAATTTCTCAACTTCTTTTTTAACAACTTCCAGGAGGGTGGGATTGAGTCTCCTTTGTGGCTGTCTCACCGGTTTAGCCCCATCCTCCAAGAGAATCCTATGCATGAAAATGGAGGGGCTAATACCTGATTTGTCAGCCAAGGTCCACCCAATCGCCCTGATGTTCTCCCTCAAAATATTCAAAAGCTTTTCTTCATGTTCAAAAGGGAGATTGTTAGCAATGATAACAGGTAATCTCTCACCAATCAACAAGTATGAGTATTTTAGATTTGGTGGCAATGGATTTAGTTATAATGAAGGAGGGTGTAGTATGGATGGAGACATTGAAGGAACTGAAATATGTGCACAAAGAGCATCAGTATCAGAATAGAAATCATCAAAATCAGAGAATAAAGAATCAAATCCATCAGCATACTCAACAGCCATGTCATAATCAGAGTGGACATGATCAAAATCAGAATATGAATCCACAAACAAAATCAAATCCAAGAGAGGATTGTGTATCAGCAACATGTGTGGAAGTGCTCTTAGACATCAAACTCAAACCAATACTCATAATCTCTCTAATCATAGGACAATCAAATTCTATGGAGTTTTTATTTGGTGGTTCAAAATGGGAGATAACAAAAGCAGAATGGTCCTCTGAGGGGTACTTCATGGAATCCATAACATTAAATATCACAACTTCATCTCCAAAATCCATGGAAAGTGTACCCTCATTGAAATTTTTGATAGTTTTTGCAGTTTTGAGGAAGGGACTACCTAAGATAATGGAGGAATGAAAACTTACCTGATCATCCTCCATGTTAAGCACATAGAAGTCTGCTGGAAAGATCATGTCTCTTACCCAGACAAGTACATCCTCAAGAACTCCCACTGGATATGCCGTAGCTCTATTCGCCAACTGCACCACTACTCTCATTGGTTTTAGCTCACTAATCTGCAAGGAAGAGAATACAGAGTGAGACATCACATTTATTGAAGCTCCTAAATCACAAAGAGCATCAGGGAAGTGCAACTCCCCTATGGTACATGGGATGGTGAATTTCCTGGGATCCTTGCAATTTGTTGGCATTGCTAGAGTTGGTGTAATGAGTGCTGAGACATTCATTCCAAGGTTGATCCTCTCATTTCCCTTGAGCCCTCTTCGATTGGTAAAAAGTTATTTTAAGAATTTTGCATACCTTGGAATTTTCTTAATGGCTTCAAGTAGAGGAATGTTGATCTCCACACGCTTGAATGTATCCAAAACCTCCTTTTTCATTGCTTCTTCAGCCATCTTCTTGGTTTTAACAACCCTATTTGGAAAAGGAAGGGGTTTAGGAGGAACATCATCAATCTTTTTCTTACCTTTATCTTTCTCCTTAGATTGCTCATCAGTTGGTATGGAATGCGGCTTCTCTAGAGTAGAGGTGAATCCCGGTGGAATGGTAGGTCCAGATGTATCATTCATTTTCTTCCCACTTCTCAATGTGATGGAACTAACATTCCCCTTTGGATTTGGAGTGGGTTGGGAAGGTAGATTTCCAGAATTCTTACTCACAAGTTCATGGAGGGCGGTGGCAATCTGGATCATTTAAGTTTTCAACTCTCTCAGCTCCGAACCTTGACTCTTCAGCTCATTATGTTGATTAAGAATAATTTTTTTCAAAAGATCATCAGTGTTAGAGTCTACCTTATGTTGGATATTCCCTTGTTGCTGACTTGTTGATGTTTGAGATTCAAATCTCCTTTGGGGTTGTTGGAAACCCTGTTGGTAAGGTGGAGGCTGATGGAAGTTTTGTTGAAAGGGTGGCCTTTGTTGTTGTCCAGAGCCATACCTCATGTTTGATTTATCCTTCCACCCTTGGTTGTATGTTGGAGAAAATGAATCAAAATTCTTTTGGGGATATGGTTGTTGTTTCTGCTAAAATGGTCTCTCTGGGAATACTGCTGCACAATCCTCTGTCTCTTGTAGTTGTGGGCAACAGTCAGTTGGATGGCTTGTATCAGTGCAAATGCCACAAGGCCTTGAAGGAGTGGGTTGGGATGTCTTTTGATCCAAAGCAATCTACCTCACCATAGTGGTCAATTCTTCCAACTTTGTATCAATCAAATGACTTTCAAGAGAATAAGGACTTACCTGATGTACTCCCCTGACATGTGGTGTACCTCGATCGCCAAATTGTTGGGAGTTTTGTGCCATCTTGTCGATCAATGCACATGCGGCTACTGGTTTCTTGTCCACCAATGCCCCTCCTGTTGCAGCATCCACCATGATCCTCTCCATGGGTGTGAGTCCTTCATAGAAGTACTGGATGAGTAATTGATCACTGATTTGGTGATGTGGGAAGCTTGCACAAAACTTCTTGAATCATTCCCAGTACTCATACATTGACTCTAATTGGGCTTGCTTGATCCCCGATATCTCCTTTCGAATGGATGTGGTCCTTGATGCTGGAAAAAATCTTTGCAAGAAAAGAAGTTTCAAATCATTCCAACATGTTACATCTTCAGGTTGAAAATAATACATCCAATCTTTTGCAGCTCCATCAAGTGAGAATGAGAATACTCTTAATTTAATTTGATCTTCAGAAACATTTCTTGGTTTTAAAGTTGAGAAAACCACATTAAATTATTTAAGGTGTTTGTTGGGATCCTCACCAGATAAGCCATGAAACTTTGGAAGAAGGTGAATTAATCCAGATTGCAATTCAAAGTCCGATTCGAGATTTGGGTATGCAATACAATTTGGTTGATAGTTAATATCTAGTTCAGCCAATTCTCGAATGGTTCTATTAAGTTAATTTCCATTATTTCCAGCCATTGGTTCCTCTTTTATGTTTGAATTTGAATTGCTTCCAATTTCAATGTTTCCAGAATAGAGGAATTCACCAACTGGTTGAATATTGAAACTTCCCGTAGACTGATAATTTATGATTCGAGCCCTAAGGCTACGTTAAATCTCAGGGTTAAGATCTAAGAGATCTTCAGGATTAGTTCGTGTCATAAATCAAATAAAAATGAAAATAAAGTGAGTGGACCATAGTAAAATAAAAATGAGAAGTTGAGTTGATGGTCCAAAAAGAAAATATGAGGATGAAAAAAATGAAAAATTGAGAAAGGGGAAAGATGAAAGAGAGAGGTGAAGAAAATAATAAAATGAAAAATAAAAGAAATACCTCTAAATGGTTTAATAAATTAATTGCCTCCCTGGAAATGGTTCTAATTTGGTAGAGTGCTGTCGTGGGAGCCCTCAAATGATTAATGTAATTTTGGGGTTCTTAGGTGCATCAGAGTGGCTGACCAAGGTCGTCTCTCAAAGGAGGAAGTGAATTTAACAACTTATTAAAGGTATTATAAAATAAATAAAATAGAATATAATAAAAACAATACTTGAAAGGATGGGTGTTGTTTATAGTTTATGAATATAGAAGAAGTTCTCTGGAAGAATATTTTATTTTTTTTATTTTTAGTTTTGAAATGAAGTTCGATTAAAATGACACAACAAAAAGATGTTTTTTAGACAATATTTAAAAGACGTAATCGATCTAACTCTACCTATTAAATCATTTATTAATAATTAACATTTAAATTAATATTCACTTAATTATGATCTCTTAATTTGTTAAATCCCGAACCCTACGAGAATTAACTTTACCACAAAGATGAAGTGAATTTAACCTTAGGCTAACTTCGGAACATGCAATCGCAACACCCTGGTTGATTGATGTTCTAAGATTAGCTTATGGTCAGTGGTAAATTAAGGAACATAAGCACTCTGTAAATGAGGATTAATTGAGTTTATGGATTATATTTGAACTCTACAAATTGATCCCGTGTGGTTTTGAATTACCGGTTAAGGTTGCGCTCTCACAGTTCACACAATTCCCGACCTCGCGTGTTTTGTGTTAACAATTCAATTTCTTGCTTAGTTTCATTTAAATTAAAAACTCAATTAATAGATCATAATATGTGAATTATAGTAGCTCATTCATTCAAAATAAATTAATGCAGAAGGATAGAGGTCGATCGATTACTAAAAAGAACTACTCTTATATGGGTGGCGTAATCATCGTAGAAGCGTTTTGCATGTGCAAAGGTTTATAATGGGTATAACCCAATAACGCTTCTACTCAAGAATTCCATCCCAAAGAGGAATATTAATAGAAGAATAAATTTAAACAAAACATAAGAAAAGAGAAGAAATAAAAGAAGAACAAAGAAGTTTATTATACAAACAAAATCATTACAACGTGAAGGAGACGAAGAAGGCTTCGATGAGGGGATCCTTGCTTCAAGAGCTACCCCTCTTACAATGGTTAGAGAATTTGGGTGAAACAAATTCTCCTCTACCTCCAATCTCCTAATTCACGTCCCCAACCCCTCCAAATGAGAAAAACTTCAATTTATAGAGGGTAGGGGAGGATAGGTTACAAGTGGTTTCAAGTGTGAATGTGAAAATTCGTCCAAATATTTTATTCTAACTTTAACCGCCAATTTTACCACTACAACGGATGAATTAGCCGGCCTTCCAGAAGGATAATATGTGAGGATATGGGTCCTCTATCTCCTCTAAAAATCTGGGCTTAATACAAGACCATATGAAGGATTTATGGTCGAAATACATAAGATTTTCCATTCTGGTGAGTCCATCCCAACTTTGACTTCATGGACCATTTTCAACAACAAAATGCACTCTTTAGCTCTAGTGTCCTGAATAAAAGTTGTATATAATTAAGTTATAAATACTTTTAAAAAATTTCAAATTCAAATAATAAATATAAAAATATTTATCTTCGAAATACTACAGTGAATTATAAAGGGTAAAACTGGAATTTTCATCAAATATTCAAATGAATGATCTAATCCCAAATACTTTCTAATTAAACATATTTAACACAATTTGAGGAAATTATATCATTTATTATCAATAAAATATTCAACAAAATAATGTTTTATCAATGGCTCCTGCTTCTTAAGAACCCACCTCACATGGTTATGATGTATGTTTTTCTCTAACCATACAGAAACCATGTGATGAATAGTGTGAGGTTACTGACTAAGTGGAGCTAATCATGTAGGATAGGTTAATGGTTTGGGAAACCATGCACATCCTATGCAGAGCACTTCTTCTCACCTATTACAGCTGCACGGTTTGCACTTGTGGGCCGCACGATTTTAGACAAACTGTGTGCCCCTATAAGTCCTTCCCATTTTTGAGTTTTTAGAGCCCGATGCTCTCAAAACTAATAGAGCACCCGATGAACCCTTTGGGCCTTAAACCATGTCTTAAAACAATACGTTGAATTATTCCAACTCTCGTAATTACGTCATGAATCCGGGATCAAAGAACATCTATCCACCAAATGATGAAAATTCAAATTCCTTTGGATTTTCGTTTGATCCAAAAACACAGATCATTACAATCTCCCCACCTTAGAACTTATCATCCCCAAGAATCCTTTGGGAACAACAAAAACATCACCTGACCTATGAGGGTCATGATGTCTCATTCAAATGGCTGCATTATTTTTCCAAACATCTAATGCACTTGAAGGAGTTACTCAAGCACACGGTACTTAAGTCATCAAAACTCAAGCCGACACTTGTTTCTAAAATGAGACACTGAAATGGTTCTTATTCGAGCCCATTTGGAAATAGAAAGGGTCAGATCATCATATCTTTAAAAAAAAATTCAATGGTGCTTCCCACCATAGGTCTTACCTTAGAAAAAGGCCAATTCTAAGACATGAAACCTCCACCGTCAGAATTTCATTCAAAGCACACACTAAACCTTATATCGACACTCTGAGAGAGATTTTGAAATGATCAAACAGTCAATTCCCCATCGACCTTATTTAGACAGGTTGATCTGAATTTACATGAAAATACTCGACCAACACATATCGTACTTGCCTCTACCTAACGATGTGCCAAAGATGATTCTTCACTGACCGATTTTCTTAAAATTAAGGAAACAAGTCAATCCATCTCCAACTGACCATTATCAGAATGCTCAACTTAGTCAGTCATCATATTACAAACTGAACTCTAACACCTTTCACCAAGACATCTCATGTTTACTAAAATCACATTCATCGAAGTCCATGCCTAACTTCCAGTGATGTTGTTTGATCAAACCATCAAATGATCATTAAATATGTCATGTCTCATCATGAACATGGGAATTGCCTAGGTCCAAATCCACTAGAACCATCACCCTTTAAACATCATGCATAAGCCCAACAACAAGTCTGGGATAACCTTAGGTTCATCGAACTGGATTCTGAGGAACTAACTCAATGCAGTCCACACTCCATGTTTATAAGAGATACATTGGTACAAGGCCAAGACATCCATATCATATCATTGACTGAGCCTAGAATAGTATCCACTTGGCAGTCAAGTCAGAAGAAGATGGTTGGTGTCCAAGAGTTCATCTTCGGCGTTCCGACTTAGGAACCCAAGTATCACTCAGGATGCATCAAACCTCAAAAAAACCACGTGTTCAAGTGCGCAACTCTGGTAAATCCCCCAAACTAGCCCAATAACTTTTAAAATTAGTGTGGCATATAATAAATTCTCTCTTAGTACATCAAGTACAACTTTAGGATTGGGGAAATGTTCACCAATAAGCCAGAGTACACTAATAGGATACTGAAGATTACCAAGAAGATCAGTCGAATTGCCACTATTAAACTTCTCAAAAGAAGCTCAGCTTCACCTTGAAGATGCGTCACCATTAAATAATAAAAATTCCTTTAACACCTAAGCCATTCCATTATCATTTAAGATTTACCACCAACATCCATCCAATACCATTGGTGTTTCTCAAAGGTTTCATACCCATCCAACCATATCAGCATCATGTTGTCGAGAAATCACCGACACAAATCCAACTCATCGGTTACATGGCACTCAAAAATAGCACAGACCATTTTCAAATGGTCTTTCTCAGCTTTGTTTCCTCTACCTGTAGGTACACACATTCACAAGAACTGATGCGATTCCCCCCCTAAGGAGTGTTCTAGTCGTCAAAAGGAGAAATAGACTAGCCTCTCACAATAGCGCTAGGTTAGATTCACCTAAAATGTAAGTGTATCACTCCTACGAGTCACACTCACATACAGAATAACATCTGGAATAAAAACTAGAACCAACCTGACCAGCGTGTCTAAAAAAACTAACCATCACTTTTGGATTGTCATCCCGAGCATTGGGAAAAACACGATTCCTGACCGTCCAACCATGATCATTGTTAATTCCTCAGGGCGTGAGTCAAATTAGAAATTTATATGTGTCCCAAACTTTATTAAATACTAGGGTTTATTAAAGTAGAATTCTGGGGTCAATCCCATGAGGAGGATTCTTGTTCTATGGTTGAAAGAAATCTGGTCTTAAATCCTTTATAGGAGTCCTTACTAGTTGACTAATGCTTGGGAGTTTCTAACTAATTTTGAGTTTGAATTCAAGTGATGAAAGATGGGTCAGGATCAAGTCTGAGTATCTAGATAAAGGTGATCCTAGTTATAATCTTGGAAAGGTCTTAATTGATTAGTCTGAGAAGTAAGCGGTAGGCGTTAGTCAACCTTAGTCCAGTCTTCTATTTCTACCTAGGATGTATCTATTCCATGGTCAGGAGGCTAGCTATAGTCCTAGATGCATTACATTCAGCTTCTATTGTAGAAAGTTCCCTAAGCTAATGGACATAGTCATAGTTTACTTCAATTAGGATAGGGTTGTTTTCTTGGCTATTAGATGGTCACAGTACAGTCGCACAAATGGTTTTTGACCATTGGTTTATATCCTAATTACTAATCCATTTAGTTTTTCCAAGATTAGAACTAGAGATTTAATTAATCGTCTAGATACATCGAATCTTGATCCCTTCCCTGATGAGTTTAGCTACACATATTGGTAATTAAAGTAATAAAAGGGATAGAGGAAATCATGATAACAATACTAATGGAATTGAACATGTAATTATATGAAATTAACATGAAATAATACTTTAAATAAAATCTTACTTGAAAGGAATGGGATTGAAATGACTTGGGAATTGAAGGTGTTGAAGAAAAGTGAATCCACACCTCTTTGATTGAAAATGTAAAGAAATTACAAAAACTAAAGCATTTTAAGGAGGAAAAAGAGAAGGAAATCTTGAAAGGAGTATAAAAGGGAGAGAGATATAATCCAAGCATGTATCAAATGCACTGCTAGGTTGTTCTTTATATAGGAGAAATTGGTCACAATGTGTACTTGATTGTCACATCATGAACCCTAAATCTGCATTATTTCAATGAGGATCTCTAGTGTGGAATGTAGATATTTCATAGATTAATGATGTTTGACCATGGTCACGTTATGTACAGGTGGTTCATGACATGTACCCCATGGCTAGCTGGCCTTTCTCATTGAATCCTCATGGCTTTCTCGATGTTCGGTTTGACTAGAGTTAGGATGTGTAGGAGGGATTCACGACGTGAACTGGAAATTACTTTATTCATTGTGGTTGGTCACGACTTAAGCTTTACGGATTGATGCAGACTATGATCATTAAGTACACGATGTGAACTTGGACGTCATGATGTGTACTTGGACATTTTTTTAGTTTTTCTGCCTTTCTTCCTTGGAATCTTGTGAAGCTTTATTTCCTACCAAATTGGAAATCTACCACATGCATTATCTAGTAAACTAATGAAAAATAATGGAAAAGTGACAAAAAAATATATATAAAATTTAGGCTTATCAAATCCACACACACTTGAACCATTGCTTTTCCTCAAGAAAAATATCTCAACAAGGATTTTAAAAAGGATAAGCAGTTATCAAAGCAATAAATGTGTGTTATTTACATGCAATTAAATTAGGTGTAAGTAGAAAAGTATTCAAGTTCCAGTTTTAGTCATGCCTGGTAAATTAGTCATGCCTCATAGTTCATATTTTCAAAACCAATTCTATTCTTTTAATCATAATATTTTAACTGTTCCTTAAGCTATATTCCCACTTGAAATTTACCTCACCATGATTTTCTCTCATCACTCAGGGTAAAATGTAAGTAAGGTGGGCTCATACCCTGAGTCCATGCTCCTAACCATAGGATTTCACTGGTTCTATCATCTCCACTATGTAAAGACAAGTATAAAAATAATATTGAGGGATTTTATCAACAAGGTTTTGATGAATATGAGGTTGTAGGTAGGTAGGTAATATGTCAAAATCAGGATCAAAAGGAGGGTAAGCTCTAAAGTAAAATTCAGATGCAACAAGATAAGTGTGACAAAATTCCTCCATCTGGAGAGTCAGGTCCATACTCCATCAGCTTAGGTTGGATCTATATGTATAGCAAGTAAGTAGCTAAAGAATTGATTTTGTTCCTTTCCTTTTTCTTTTACATTTTTATTTTTTAAAATTTATGCCTAGGATAGATCACACATCCATTACCTAACCACATATGATCCTTAGAGGGATTCATCAGTATGGGAAATGGTAATTTTTGACCCCCTAGTACATAACCCGTACCAATTTTTTTCTTTTCTTTTAAATTTTTCAAAGAATAGAATACGAATGAGATACAACAAAAAGGCATATGGATCACAACCTAGTAGTCAGGTGAGCGCACTGTACATCTCTAGAAGTGAAAGCATCCCATGTTGTCTGAATGCCTCCCCCACACTTGTTAAAAAAAAATCTTCAAGAATTGTTCAAAGAGTAGGATGGGAAGGGAAATAGGTTTAAAATAGATTTTCTTCTAATAGGTCATTCATGGAAACTATGGTCTAAACTAAGGATAGATGTCAGGTGGGTCTTAGGTAAAATGGCTATCAAAGGCCGCCTCAATCATTTTAAAATTACACTTGTTCAATCGTCATTTTGATAAGATCGAAGTGCAAGTTCTAGTAGGTTTCCATGTCCCAGGTATCTCTCAATAAATATGCTCAAAAAAGAAAATGATATTTAAGGCTTAGAATCCTCTCGGTTAATGAAAATAAAATAAAAAACTGGAAATTATAAGGGGTATAAATCCTAAGTAATGAGTTAATTAACCATAATTTCAAAGATTTTGAATTTTAATTAAACTTCTAGGCTCAGAAATCATTCTAAAATTCTAAGCAGGGGTGAAACATGGTTCTTAACATTTTTCTTTTTAACTTTATTTTTAATTTACATGGGAATAATGGTTTTCAAATTTTGATCATGCTTATTACTTTGAAAAATGTATCCTATAATAGTGATAAAAAACAAAAATCAAGTGTATCTCTATAAAAATATGAGAAAGACCCCCCACACTTAAAAGGAGACAGTGTCCCCACTATCTATGAAATAATGGGTGGGAGTGGTGTGGTAATGAATATCGGGAATTGAATTGACATGGAAGTGATGAAAAAAATTTAAAAATAGGAAATTGAGAGCTTATTGGGATGAAGTGGTATTCCATGGGGGTGTCTGGGCTGTCTTAACATTGAAGTTTTTATGCACCTGCAAAATATGTTAGTAGAAAAATCCTGCACAATAGAACAAACGTTAATCCACAGGGTTAAGCATTTGAATAGCTAAGAAACAGGTAGGTGTAAAAAGAAGGAAATACGAGAACCATTTTATTTATTGAATGAAATTTTGTAAAAAGTAATACAATGAAACACTGAAAATTCCAAGACTCAAGCCAAACTCAAAAACAACTATGGTTTTCCTCCCATAAAGCACTAACTTTAAAGTCGTCAGCCAGATGGGTGGACCAAAAATTCAAAGAGTGGGTCTACCAGCTCAGTTTCTCCTCTTGTGCTTGTAGCTACTGGTCGTCATTTCCTCAAGTTCACATGGTCGCTTAACATGATTCACAACTTCAGGTGCTTCTCGACCAAATATTAAATGTGGTAGGAATGGAATAATTGGTAGAGGTGGTTGTTTCTGTTAGTGGATTTATAATGATAAAACCTAAAGGTGATTGGCGATATCTACGACACGCTAGGTTACTCCTTTCATAAGAAAAGACATAGGAATGGATCCATCGATAACATCAAACGACTTAGAAGAGCTAGACATTGCTAAGGAAAAAGAAAAAGAAATAAGAAAAAGTAAACATATGTAAAAAAGGGAAAAGAAAGACAACTATGTATATAAATATCCCAATGTAGTACAAACCAATGAGAAAGAAAGCATCCTACCCATACAAAAAAGTGTCCCAAATCCCAAAAAGTATGCAAATATAAATCAATGACTTGGGCTAAAAATCTCCTCCATGGTCAGACCAGCATCAGAAGATGGAATGAACTGGGCATCTAGATCACCATTGATAGCAACAGTAGTGGTAGGTGGGGTTGAGGATGATGGTGGTGTAGTGGAGGTGGGTAGATGGGATGGGGTAGGTGGTGGGGAATCCCTGATCCTTACAGAGGCCATGTGTCTGGCAGCAAGATCAATGAAAGGGATGTTGGCAGTGGGCTCGGTGGCTAGTCCCTTGCCCTCCTGGGCCTGCTCTGCTAGGAAATCCTGCTGAGTAGTAGGGTCCATGATGTCAGGAGGTAGGTTAGAGGGAAGAGAGGGTGATGGAGGAAGGGTATATGAGGAAGGGCTAGTGGTAGCAGGTGGTGGAGGGGTGAATGAGGAATTCTCAATGAAGGGAAGGTGGAGGTGGGCAGTGATCTAGCACTAATTCTCCAAGATGATATGGAGGAGTACTCAAAGGTCAGGAGTGGTGGGATGGTTAGGTGCAGGATGGGTGGAGGGGGTGGTGGTCGAGACTGACAGTGGCTGGGTAGGGGGGTCTGCTATTGATGTCGATAGCTGCTCCTGCGGATCAGCTACCTGTGGTGCATCTAGCCGAAGCACTAACTCCTAGTATTCTAGGTGCCCAGAAATAGATGTCATTCTCCTTCACCATCATCCTCATCTTGTGCAGGAGTACAAGATCAATCAGCTAGATTGGTCCTATTGATACGAGAGGCTACAATGCATAAAAATATGGAGGTATCTGAACAACCTGGTGATGAATGATCCACCCATAAGTGTGCCCTGCCTCCTCTATGCCAGTACTCTGTAATAAGAGGCGAACTGAGCAGCCATGTTGATGGGTGGTCCACCCATGGTAGTAGTGAGGATATTAATGTCAGATGGTTGATGCTGCCATTGGTCTCAGCTCACGTGAACCATCCATGTACCATGGCCCAGTGCAGTATACGCAGGGCTGGAGTCCTCAGCTGGGTGGACTTCGCCAGCCTGGGGTCATGATAGGATCAGGGGTCATGAGCAACAAGATGCCAAAGGCTCAACACATCCTGTCAAGAAATACTTATCTGTAGGGTAGGATATATGTCTAAGATCACAAAATCCTCAGTGTAGATACTGAGTCCTACACTAAACTGAGCCATGGTGAGCTTGTGTGGCCTTCCACCTAGCTTGAAGTGGAGGGAATCCACTGAGATGTCAAAGGTGGCCAAGAACTCAAAAAACAACTCTATGTATGTCTCCTCGCTGACGTCAATGATGATTTAGATATGAAACATCTCCAATAAGCTAAGGACAACATCTACAACATTTAGCTTTGCAAGCATGACCATATCTAGAGTCTTGTTGGTCCTCATGGGTTTGGCCTGGAGCTGAATGAGATTAACCCGGTGTTGTGGGTTTGCAAAGAAAACCACTATTTGTAAATGAAGATTATCATCTATAGATGGGGAGGAGCTCATGTCTTGAAAGGTATATGGAGCATGTAGGCACTTAGCAGGAGGCTTCTGGCTCACGGAGACAGAGGAATAACTTCATAATGTTTGAGAAGCTTCAGGATGCGGCATCTTGGTGTGTTCCATGGAGAGGAAGAGGAGGGTTACGTGCTGTAATAGGGGTAGGAGGGTGGTGGAGGTCAATGAAAGGAAATGAGGGAGGATGGAATCATGAGGAGAGGAACAGAAGGGTTGCACACAGGTTTGAAACGGGTGGGGTGCCATGAGTAGTGAGGAGAGGAGGGGAGGGGTCACAGGTTGTGACCCTTCAATATTTTTTAAAAAAAAACTGACCTGATCCGGGTCATGAAGTGTACCTTATGTTCATGTCGTAACCATTAAGAAAATAGATTTTCAGAGTAACAAAGGGTCACGTCATGACCTTTGGGTTCATGACATATACTTAGATGATTTCCTATGGTTTTTCCTCCTTTATTTCCCTACCTCATTATTCAAATGAAAAGAAGAATCTAAAAAAAATTGTCCTATTATAATTTAACTAACTCCTAATATGGGTTGCCTCCCAGTTAGCGCTTCATTTATAGTCGATAGGTTGACTCAATTAAGGCTCATTTGATGACATAGTTCTTACAGAATGGTTCATGAAACATCTTCAATTCATGATCATGTATTTTTTATAGTGATCTGTCTGTGTATAACTCAGAGTGAACAATAATGGGTAATGAGGAGGATCCCCCTAGAAATGAGTACTTTGAAGTACTGGGCTAAATTATGGATATAATTAACAAAGGTACCACCTCTCCAGTGGGTGGTTCAATAAAGTTGACTTTTTAAAATTTGTAGACTCCTTTTTATGTAACAGAGTCATCACATTCCTTCTTCTTTGTCATGGAATCTTCCTCATTATGGGTAAGAGATATGAAGTTACAGTCCTTGTAGTCATCTGAGGGTTTCACAGCTCTAATAAGGTTGAACACAACATGTTCTTCTACTACTCTAAAGATAATACTTCCTTAGTTCACATCAATCAGTGCCTTTCCTGTTGCTAGGAATGGTCTTCCAAGTATAATAGGAACATATCCATATTATTCCATGTATAAAACCATAAAATAAGCTGGGAAAATGAATTTTCTGACTTTTAATAGTACATCTACCAGAATGACTCAAGGGTACTTTACTGAGTGATCAGTTAAATTTCTCCAAGATCACAGAGTGCTCTTCCAAATTTTCATGTTCCTATCTCACAAGGGATTGATAAGCTGCAAGGGTCTCTCATATTCGGTGGAATTTTATGTTGTACAACCGAAGAGCATTCTTCATTTAAAGAGATGAATCCTAGGTCTTCTATTTTTCTTTTGTTTGATAAAAGGTCTTTCATGAACTTGACATAAATGGGCATCTGGGCAATAGCTTCAGAAAAAGGGATGTTGATATGTAATTACTAGAACATATCTAGGAACTTTTTTTATTGTGTCTCTTACCTAAGTTGTCTTTCTCTCTCCAGATAGGGAAGAGGTGGCTAATATGGGGGTGGGGAAATGTACACATGTCCCTTTTTTTGGTTAGTTATATGTTCCTTCTTAGCTGGTACTTCTTCATAATGTAAGGTGGGATTGACTTCATCAGGTACTAGTTGTTTTCTGGGCTCTTCTTCTTTCAGAATTGTTTCTTTAGGTTGTTGGAAGTCCATAATTTTTTCAATCCTCAGTACCACGAACTTAGATTCCTCTCATGGGTATATCTCAATGTTACCAGGTAGTGTACCTAGTAATATCTCAAATAAGGTCTTTGAGATTTGACCCATTTTCATTTCTAGGTTCCTTATCACAACTCTCTGGTTTTGCATATCTGTCTCATGGGTCATCATTATTTGATCAGACTTTTTCACAAATGATGCCAGAAGGTTTTATCGTTTACTTTGTATAGGTGCTTTCTAAGATCTTGGCTGTGGTGGATAAAATTTTTATGCTCTTTGAGGGAATGTTTGTTTTTGATCTCGTGGTCTTGGTATAGGGTTCATCGGAGGGTATCCTGGTGGTCCTTGAGCTCTGAATTGGTTTTGTCCTCCTCTCGGTTGAAAATAACCCTGATTGTTATGAGGTTGCTGTTGAGAAGGCCTCTACGGATAGTATTTTTGCTGCTAGAATGGTGGGTTTGGTTGATTTTAATTGATTTAATTTCAATCTTTTTGTGGATCTTTATATCCATCTTTGCAGTCTTGATATAGATGTGGGTCACCGCACATCTCTCATGATTGTAATTACATTACAAGGGCAGGAGGGGTTGAGTAGTTGGTATCTGAAATGCTTCTAACTTTTTAGTGATCGCTTCCACTTGTGATTCTATCCTTGTGGTCTCATCAATTTGGTCAATTCCATGTTGTGGTGGTCCCCGATAAATCTTCCACAGACTGGAATTGTGAGAGACTTCATATAAAACGGCTCTTCCGACTTCGGGAGTCTTGAACATGAGACCTCTATCAGTGGCTGCATCGAAAACATTACGTGCCACTCACTGGAGTCCTTGATAGAAAGTTTGGAGTTGTATCCACATATCTAGTCCATGATGTAGACACTTCCTAATTGATTCTTTAAAGTGATCCCATGCTTCCAAAATAGATTCTCCATCAATTTGGTTGAAAATTTGAATGTCCATTTGGAGATTCCAGGTCTAGATGGGTGGGAATTACTTGTCCAGAAACTTCTTGGCCAGTCCTTCCCAAGTCGTAATTGACTTGGTATCTTGACTTTTTAGCCAGTCCTTGGATCGGTCTCATAAGGAGAATGGGAATACGTAGAGTCTTATTGCATCATATAAAACTCCATGGTTGTGAAAGGTATCACAAACCTCCAGGAAGTTAGCAATATGTTCAGGTGGATCTTTTCTCTAAAGACTGCTAAATTGAACCATGTTTTGGATCATATGAATGAGTCCAGGTTTGATCTCAAATGTGTGTACTTGGATAGGGGACGAACAATATTATGATTCATGCCATGAATTGATGGCAAGAAATAATCCATGACCATTTTCTCCTATTTCATTATCGGGTGCTCTCCTTGAATTATTTTATGGTTGGGGTTTGGAGGGTTAGGTCTAGTAGGGTGAAATTTCTTGGCCATTTCTGACCAGAGAAGAGAAGAGGGATTCCTTTCGATCTCAGGATTGAAGGAAAAAGGAGATTGCACTTAAAGAGTCCTTGAACAAGTCAAAAGACCTTGGTACATGCACGAGGTGAACGAAAAGAAAACAAAAAGATTCAAGGGAATCTAGAAAAAAAGGAAATGGGGTGATGGAAAGGTAATCCTAGACCTAGACCAGATTCCTAATCATGTAAAAATAGCATTGCCTACCCGACAATGGCACCAAAATTTGACCATCCACCCACAGTTGTTGTTAATTCCTCAGGGGGCGAGTCAAATTAGAAATTTATATGTGTCCCAAAATTTACTAACTACTAGGGCGTATTAAAGTATAAGTCTAGGGTCAATCCCATGAGGAGGATTCTTGTTCTATGGGTGAAAGAAATCTGGTCTTAAATCCTTTTCCAGAGTCCTTAATAGTTGACTAATGTTTGGGAGTTTCTAACTAATTTTGGGTTTGAATTCAAGTGATGAAAGAGGGGTTGGGATCATGTCCGAGTATCTAGATAAAGGTGATCCTAGTTATAATATTGGCAAGGTCCTAAGTGCTTAGTCTGTGAAAAAAGCGGTAGGCAATATTCAACCTTGGTCCAGTCTTTTAGGTCTTCCTAGGATGTAGCTATTCTATGGTTAGGAGGCTGGCTACAGTCCTAGATGCAATACATTTAGATTCTATTGTAGAATGTTCCCTAATATAATTTTTATAGTCATAGTATACTTAAATTAGGAAAGGGTCATTTGCTTGATTGTTCGATGGTCACGGTACAGTCGCACAAATGAGGTTTGACCATTGGTTTATATCCTAATTACTAGTCCATTTTGTTTTTCCAAGATTATAACTAGAGATTTAATTAAGCATCTAAATACATCTAATCTTGATCCCTACCCTAATGCGTTTAGTTACTCATATTGGTAATTAAAGAAATAAAAGGGATAGAGGAAATCATGATAACAATGATAATGGAATTGAACATGTAATGATATGAAATGAACATGCAAGAATACTTTAAATAAACCCTTACTTGAAATCATTGGGATGGAAACGACACAAGAATTGAAGGTGTTGAAGAAAAGTGAATCCATGGATCTTTGATTGAAAATGTTATAAAATTACAAAAACTAAAGCATTTTAAGGAGGAAAAAGAGAAGGAAATCTCAAAAGGAGTCTAAAAGGGGGATATATCTAATCCAAGCATGTATCAAATGCACTGTCAGGTTGTTCCTCATATAGGAGAAATTGGTCACGACGTGTACTTGATCATCATGTCATGAACCCTAAATCTGCATTATTTTGACGAGAATCTCTAGCATGGCATGCAGATCTTTTGTGGATTAATGATGTTTGACCATGGTCATGTCGTGTACATGTGGTTCACGATGTGTACCCCATATCCAGTTGGCTTTTCGTATTGAATCCTCATGGATTTATCGGCGTTCAATTTGACTAGAGTCATGATTGGTAGGATGGAGTCACAACATGAACTGGAAATTCCTTCAGTCATCATGGTTGGTCATGACTTAAGCTTCACTGCTTGATGTAGGTTGTGATCATCAAGTACACGACGTGCACTTGGCCATTTTTGTATTTTTTCTACCTTTCTTCCTTGGAATCTTGTTAATATCTCTTTCCTAAAAAATTAGACATCTGCCAAGTGCATTATCTAGTAAATGAATAAAAAATAATGGAAAAGTAACAAAAATATATATTTAACATTTAGGCTTATCAATTCCTCTAAATCCTAGGTCACTCTACTTCGGAGACGACCTGAGAATGTACTCAACATCTCAAGGCTCAAATATTACACCAAACTCAACTAATCCATTACACCATTTAGGAACTCAATGGTACCACATATATCAACGCATAATACTCTGATATTATAAGAGAAAGTTGGAATATCCTTGATACTATCCATAGGATTTTCAGCCCTATGCATTCAAGTATCAGATGGACCATGTTGAAAACTGGCTCAAAGTTGTACTATCTCATATGATTGTAAAACAAACTGACGACCTCTCGAGTCACACAAGGAAAGATAAAGTGGGCCACAAGGCTTACCAAGTGGCCAACAATTCCCTAGGCATGTATAACCTCCTGAAACCGATCATGACTTGATGCTAACCCCCTGCAACCTGGGTCAATGATAACATGACCACCAACCCAACCAAGGGTGTCATTTAAAAGATAAGAGTCCTACTAGGGACAATGGCACCTGAATGACACCATACTCTAGAAAACTCACAACATTTAGTAATGCATTTAAGCACTAAGGGTGTTACCTACCATAGGATATCCCCTTACAAAAGCATAAAGTGTTGACACATAACGAGGTCATGCCTACAAAGTTCATTAGTCTTAGGATCCAATCATTTAGGTTATTTCTAAAAAGGATAGAGGCCTATGGAAAACATGCATGTTTCTGTTCTAGGGAAACTCATGGAGTTGTTTAAACTACACTTACACGAGGGTTCAAACTAAGGATACCACCAAAGGTTACATTTTAAGTCATTGCCTTAATTCACATCCAATATTTAAACATTTAAAATATTTAAAACAGCTCATCAAGTACCAATTATAAAACAAAAACACTTGGTACTGGATTTAACTAACACCTCAAGGAAAAATAGACATGTTCTATCAAAATTCCTTTTAAAAAATTAAACACTTATTGACATCCTGTCATAATTAAAAAAATTATCAAATCAAATTCCTTTAAGTAAATTGAATAGTAATAGATAAGGTGACCTATGAGAGACCCATCAAGTCAAACTGGGTTCATTAGAATGCAACCCAATAGTAGTTGCTTAATTATTAAGGTTTTAAAACACCTGTAACGGGTTAAATTATAAGAAACATGCCCTAACTGACCTACTTGGGCCTAGTTGCGCATTTAAGAAGTTAATCACATGATCTATATTCCCATGAGATAGAGTCACATGCCTTTATAAAGGCAATGATCAATAGTTTAGAATTCACCCTAAATGGGTTTTATCTGATAAGCTTAAATATAATAGTTGACCTACTAGGGTTGAGTCACATAAGAAGGTCTATAACAAACAATTAAATTTAGATCAAAATAGAATTTCCTTTACATTTATAACCATTTCAATATATATTATTTTTATAGGGATAATGGTTTGATTATATGGGTTGTCATCTCTGGATCTATAAATCACCCATACACTTTATAGACCACATAATAGCTCCCATTTAACCAAAACAAATTCACTTTAAAATTTAAACTTTAGAAACTTTTACATTTTAACAACGGTATCTAGACATATATAAGGGTCCATAGATGGTTCAAGCACACGGGTTACCTTTTCCCAACTATAAGGAACCCATACACCTTACAATTGAAAACTGGCTCCCATTTAATCACAACCAATACATTTAGACCATGCAACCAATTATATAAAAATGAAATTATGCATGATTTCATAAGAATTAAACACAAATGAACATTTTATAAGCACAAAATTATGATATATAGGAAAGACATGCTAAATAAACAGACATCATGACATATAATCACCTAAGAATGTTGTAAAAACCCAATTCTTCCTTTGAGGTATGGATCTTCTCTTTTTACGTTGTGCCTAAGTAAATGGGGGGGGGGGGAGAGTGTTATAGACTATGCATTTTCTAGTACATTCCGTGTAATATGGGTACACACCCAGTACTTCCCAGTACACACCAAGTGAGGTCTAGCCAGGACCAGTACAAAAAAAGAACCTACATGGCATGTGGTAGCCAGTACGTGTTGTGTACTTTTCTTTTCTTTTTCTTAAATTAGGTATTAGTGTTGTTTTATATAGACAGATAGAACCCTCATTCTGGGTTCATAAACTACAGTGATGAGGGTTGTTTTTTCTCCTATTTTTCCATCTTAACTCTGATTCAAACACTGTCAGATACATTGGAACCCAATTGGTAAGATCTTGATTCCCCTTGATCCATTCTTCATGATTTATTCTATCTACCTAGTTATTGAGGGTTGAGTGTTTATGATCATTTTTTAGATATTCTATGTTCTATCTCGAATTAGAGGTCGGTGATGGATGAAGAGATTTGTACTAGCATGAGGTAGGCGGTATCATGCGTTTTTCTAATTATCAAGTTGATTGTATGTGCTGGAGTGTTGCGCGCACATTTTAGGGTGTCATCTTAATTGATAATTGAACTATGTTATTACCTATTGTTGTTTATGTAATTGGTTAAGTGATTAAAATCATGAATTATTTTGTTACCTTGAATTAGGTCCACCCCATGGGTGTGTTTCCATTCGATGACCATTTATGGCCATTTAGCCTAGGATTCCTTTGAGGCATGCCTTGTTTTCCATTATTGGGTTGTTATGAATGAATTGAATTTATAATGGAATTTAAATCATGTTAAATTGTAATTAAATTGACTAAGGGTTTGGGATTTTGGATTTTCTCCTTTTCCCCATGTTATGAATATGCTTGTTTAATCATGCTTGTAATGTTTTGATCCAATTGTGAATGTGCCCACATGAGTTAATTATTGCTAATCCATGTAATAGTTTAATTTACATGTGATGTTTGTTATGAAAATTGTGCCCATGTGAGTAATTGAAAGGACAAGCCTTACAAGGTTGGTCCTTGATTGAGATTATTTTGGATGATTTTGGTTTTGACCTTGCATGCCTAATGAAATGCTTAATGAAATATTAAATAGTAAAGGGTGATCCATAGCCTTAGGTTAAAAGGAAAGGTCGGGCTCATGTGAATATTATTTAATTAAATCTTAATTGATTAAAGTGGTAAATAGAAATGAGTGATCCATAGCCTTAGGTTAAAATACAAGGTCGAGATCATGTGATTATTTCACCTTATATGCCTTGGGTGAGCTATTGTCTCAGTTAAAATATCATGGATGGACTCAAT
Source organism: Viscum album (assembly GCA_963277665.1). NCBI lineage: Eukaryota > Viridiplantae > Streptophyta > Magnoliopsida > Santalales > Viscaceae > Viscum > Viscum album. The sequence continues at coordinate 1,056,798,859 of OY728134.1, read as the reverse complement.
AAGGTATTAATATGTTACGCCATGATCGATCCATGGATAGGTGTTCATGATCATGGAGAATTTATATAAATTCCAAGAGAACTTTGAATCCAATGAGGGATATCAAGGACAATCTTTATTGGTAGCTATTTATATGTCATGACTCAAAATTTACTTATAAATTGAATATTTAAATAGAATAACTTATGATGTGTCTACCAAGAAAAATGAAAAGCTTGGATTTGGTCTTCTCTATACTTGTTCAGATGATCTTCTGAGACATATTTTATGCTTACTTCTATATGAAAATCTTTAGGCCTAGGTTAGATTCAGAAACTTATATAATTCAATGTAATTTAATTGTTAATGAACATGAAATGATTGTAAATGGAAACTAGTGCTTGTAGGACTATTTAATTTTGATTACTTCCTAGCTTACTAATTTCATTATTGTACACTACCTGTTATATATATTCATTGACATATTGGCACAGACCTTGGGTGGTTTCCTATTTGGATTTAGTCTCACACCCCGTTTGGGTCATGGTTTGGGCCCAAATAGATTATATGATTGTTGGTGTTGATCAGGTAAAGTTCCCCTTTCCTGGTACTTGATATTTTGTTTAGGAGTAGGAGCGCATGAGACCGATCCAAGGCTTGTGATACTTCTTAGCTTCTTTTGTTCTTTTGTGCATTTGGTACTTATATATTGTATTACTACAGTGTGACCTGTTTTGGATGTTTTCTTGGAACACGTGACATGAAACATCATCCTCTGTATTCTATGACATCTAGTTATTTATATTATTAGTCTTCTACTATTTAATTCAATTATATGGTATTACTGCCTCCGCTATTGTTATATTACTATATTCAGTTGTGTTGTACTCTTCCAATGAGGGCATAGTTTCCCCACTATCACACCTAGGACCTCACTACTAGTCAACAACCTGTGACATTTAGGTAAATGCACTTAAGGCCATGTGGAAAACCGAGTATGGGGCACATTTGGGTGGCATCTGGATCTGGGACATTACAAAGTGGTATCAGAACATTTCTTTTATAGATTTCTTTATTGTTTGGTGATAATAGAAAGAGATTAAAATGAAATGGGATTTGGTAATAATTTTTTCCAGGGAGTAGCTACCTCGTGTATAGAGAAAATACAAATTACCTTGAATTGAATTGTGATTTCTAGATTTTGAGCTATTACAAATGATTTTATTTCACCGTTGGGTGATGCATTTGTATCGTGTTGTTATTATTGATATCATTGTGGTTATATTTTGTTGCAACCTAATGATATGAGGTTATTACATATCATGCATCATATAGAAACTTATTATAAATTGCATGCCATGTATTCTTGCCATGCCATTTATAGAGAATTAATGATTTCATACTGTTGTGATAGGTGTCGTGCTATATATGCATGTTGTTGTGATATGTACCATAATAGATATGCTTACTGTTGTGATAGGTGTATTGGCATGTGCTATGGTTCTATTAGGATGGATGCCAAGCTATGGTCCCTAAGGTGTATGGGACCTCTTGGATTATAATTTGGTGGACCATGTTTTGGCCTTGTATTGAATCATGTTATGATATACTATGGATAGACACCAAGATTTGGTCCTTTAGGTGTATGGACCCTCTTGGATCGGAATTTAGTGGATCATGTGGCTCATTTAAATTAAATAAAAATGTTATGTGTTTTATTTGGATGTCAAACTTTGATTCGCGGGGAGTATGGGCCCCCACAGATCAGAATTTGGCATACCCTTGGGTTACTTTTCAAAAACGGGGGTTCCAGAGAAGTTTCATAGGTTCGGAAACCCAGACAACATAGCATGTGGTTCTATAAACACACACCATGTGTTCTTCTATTCAGGAAGAAAACTTTTCTTAAGTACACACCGTGTACTATGTATACACGTCGTGTGGTAAATTATTGTGTGTATAGACGTGTGAAGAAAGAACATGGAATAATGGTCTTGTAAAAGTATATGACCATGTAATTTTGGTACACACCATTTATTCTTACATAGGTAGACCCCATGTGAATCCGACTATGTAAAAGTACATGGTCAGGACCAGAGACTTGGGTACACACTGTGTCCTAGCCTTAAATGTCATGTACCTGGGGTGTTTACACGCCCAGTCCGGCTGGAGTACATGAACATGTAAGAACTTGAGGGTACATGCCGTGTATGGTTTCTACATGCTGTGTACTTCTATTTTATTAACTTTGAGGGTATTTTCCTATGTTCCCCCTCTGTCAGTTTTGGACTTGGGAGTAGTCCTTTCTGAGTAGTTTTCTACGTAGATCATGATGGTGAAATCCGTGGAGCATTCTGAGGACTCCTAATGTGTGTTTTGGGGATTCTTTCTAAATGGATAAATTCTTACCATAGTTATCATTTCCAGTTGTCTCCTAAGAGTGAGACCAGAGTGTGAATGATCAGTTGGGTGTTCGGACCAACCTAGTATAGAATTTCTAACTGAGATGATCTATGAGCTATCTCTTGTGACCTATGCTTTGAGGACGTATCCCTTGCGAGATGTTCCCTTTTGTTCTATGAGTCTGTGAGAATTGTTTCTTCCAATGATCCCTTTAGGTATTCCTTTTCTTACATGATGAACTAGGGAGTCCCTTGTAGGATCCATCGCTTGTGTATTGTTTTGAGGATCCCTGTTATAGGATGCCTCTGTTGTCTATCATTCAAGAATTCTGTGTAGGATTCCTCCATTTCATTTTTAGATAAGGATCTCATGTAGGGTTTCTTCACTCGTGTTTACCTGGAGGATCCAAATTAGGATTCCTCTCAGTGTTTGACTTGACCAGACCCGACCTTAGTAGTGTGCTTTTGGTAGCATCTCTCATTGTTTAACACATAAACCTGACCGATGGGGTAGGTAGGGGGTGAGTGCTTAGAGGAAGGTGTTGACCCATATTGTTTTTACATATGCACTTTTGAGTTGTGATCTTTGTTATATCTTGACCATTAATATAGGAACGAGCATTGAGAAATGATCATTTCAATAGGTTAGACATGACTTAGGCATATTCAGCTGCTAAGGAGGTTGTGTGAACACCTCTTTCATTATGTGATGGGAAACTTAGTGCATCGTCATCTGTCTAAATGGTTATGTAGATTATTTGATTTTGATCCAGTTTCTATGTGATCTATCTGGTATTAGGATTCATAGGGTGGACACGCTATTAATAGTACCCAAAATGTCTATTTTTCTCTTGTAAACTCAAGGTAGTATATGTTTACATACACAGTAATCGTCGAGTGTTAAATGTTAAAATGAACCATTTAGTTTTGTTAAATAATTGAGCTTTGAGATATTGTATATGTTCTCAAGTTATATTCAGAGTAGAGTGACTTGAGTGTTATAGAACCAAGTTTTTCCCATTGATCAGGAGGAATTTCTAAGACTTGGGTGTTTTGATACACCAGTCAGTTTATCTTTTTATCTTTTATACCATGTTTTACATGGTGATCTTGGTTCTTAGAATGACACTCGTGCATTTAAGTTGGTTTTGTACTAGCATGGATGAGAGTGGTTTTTTCTTCTTCTCAAAGTATAGGACACTCCTAAGTTGGGAGTGTCATGTTGGTTCTGTTTAAATGGGTCCTTATAAGTAGACAAATAATAATCAGGGACCATTCAGAAATGGTTGTTTCTACTCGAATGCTAGTGCGGAACTGATGTTCATGGATGGACCTCGATTATTAAGTGTGATCTATCACAAAAATGCCTTGGGATAAAAATCATTTTGGTCAGATAAATGATGACGTGTTTGAAAGTGAATCAAAGTTTCTTTCATGAGATCATCCAGTAGTTGTTTGGATTTCCTTTTATGGTAATCCTTGAAATCCTCTTAGTGTGCTCTTTCTTAAGAGACGAGCATGTCCCCTATCTTATCGTCTTCCTGGATGCACTAAGAGAGCATCAGTTATACTCCATGCTACAATTGGAAGTTGTTGGGCTAGTTCGTGATCTCTTTCTGTGTTGTATGCTGGATGTGTGGTTTTCAATGAGGCTTGGTTAATCATGAGTGATATTTTTTCCATATAGGAATTCCTTGGATGGACTCTGGATGCCTGCCCTTTTCTTTGACATGACCACCAGGTAGATGCCACTCTGGGTTTAGTTAGTGTTATTATGTGAACTTTTGGCCTTGTAACTGTCTCACTTGTAACAGGGAGTATGGAACACCTTGGTGAGTTCCTTGGACTCTGGGTTGATGAATATGAGGTTATCTCAGAATTGTAGTTGGTCTTGGATGTGATGCTTTAAAATGGGGTAATGATTCCAATGAGGTGGTTCTGGATTATGCTTTTACTCATGTTGTGGCATAACCTTTTAAATGATCAGGGGATGGTTTGACAAAGGAGCATCATCAAGAGATAGGTATGGGTTTCGGTGAACGAGATCGTTGTGAATGCATGGTACCTTGGGAGAAGGTGTTCTATTCTTTTGTAACACACTGACCTTCTAAGCTGGGAATTTCTATGATAAGTCATCTAGTGATGGTTTAACTCATTATCCTTCTTGTTACTCGTGTATGGGTCAAGTGAACTGGTTTGAACACTCCTACAGTTTAATTTGGGTGTGGTTTGAAGATTCTCAATGTATTTCTAAAGAAGATTGTGTGACTGGTTTTGATGAGGTTGATCAGGGTTTGACCGTTCTTGCTACGAGGCTTCTGTTATGACCTCAGTTGTGTTCGTGTTCGTCTAGTTAAAAGAAGAATCACGCTAGTAGCATCTCAATAACACTCAAGGGTGTGATTTGTGGAGTTTTCCAATGGTGGAGGTTGTTAGGTCGGAATATACAAATATATACAAGAGGGTGGTGAATTGTGTCTTTTTCAAAAACATTCACAATTATTCCTTTTGATTTTAACTGTAGATTAAGAAGATAAGCAATGTTTATCTTCTATATGAATGTATGAGTAGTAGATAAAATATAAATACAGAACAAGGATTTTTATAGTGGTTCGAGGCACAAAGATCCCCTTGTCCACTCCACCATTTACTCTCTCTATGAGTTTGGTGAATTTCACTAGTCATGTCCTCATATCATAAGACCAATCCACAACTAAGTGTAGGTAGTTGACACCTTTACAAATAAGGCTTAAAAACAGAGTCTTCTAGTTCTTTAATAGAGAACTGAATTTCCACAGATTAGATCGAGAAGCTGATACTCCACCACAACTGAGTACAAGAAGTTGAAACTCTTAATAAATAGATATTGATTTAAAAAGGTTCTAATTAAAATTCACAGTTGTAATAGCAACTGATAGTAGATAGATATTCTTCTTCAGAAAATAGTTTTTCAAGAAAGAGTAGTTCTGAAGCAACTCGGTTGAAATAGATCTTTGAATAAAAGCAATAATTATTATCAGTAGTATACTTACAAAAAATACAAAATTCAAAACATGTATATCTCCAAAGTGTATCCTTTCCTATAGATAACAGAGTCTAATCGATTGTTTCAGTAGATCTGTAAAATATCTTCATAAGAATGCAGTTTCAATAGCAATATGTGTCACAATATGTATCTTATCTTATTTTAATCACACAAACACACACATATATATTGAACAAATACACTGATATAATAAATAAAGCATAGAGCCTACTTCACAATTTTAGATCCAAGAAAATCACCTGATAAATCATGAGAATTCAATTTTATAATATAGCTTAGAGTAATCGTAAATTCCCTTAATAATAGGAGAGAATTTATCCACTGAATATGATTTTTTAAATCAATTATAATGAGATTTGAAGCATTTGAAAATGATCTTAAAATTGGCATGAAATTCCTCAAATACCATTGCACGAAACTCTAATAAAATCGTAAATTCAAATATCCGATGTTTGAAAAGTCAAATGTATAGTTCCTTCATAAAACTAAAAAATACCAAATGTAGGGTTTAACCATGTAGTGTTCATTCTCTAAACTTATAGTTGACAATGTAAGGTTGATCACAAAAGCAAGGTAAATGATCCATACATTTTCTTCTCAAACGTAGGGTTCCATACTTACGTAGGGTTCTTTAACCATACTTTTTCTCTTTGTCAAATGTAAGGTCCCATCCAAATGTAAGGTTCTTTATCCATAATTTTCTATCAACATAGGGTTGATTAACCATACATGCTGATCTTTCAACATAAGGTTTAATAAAAACGTAGAGTTTGTTCCTTATGTTACGTTCTTCAACGTAGGGTATGAAAAATGTTTCCAAAATACACTTAAGAGAATTCCGAACACTTTAATGAATATTCCACATGAATAATAATCTTGAATATAATTCCAAAGTAAGGATTATAAAGAATATTAATTTCCTGAAATACACTTAAAGTAATATCATTAGTAAAATAAACAAGGGTATTTGTGATCATCAAAATCAATAAGATTTATTGAGAATTATTGAGACAATACATGCCCAACAATCTCCCCCTTTTTGATAATCACAAAACCCATACAATTAGTAACTGAATTTAGAAATTTTCAAACATTTATAAAAAATTCAAAATTCGATTTGACGGAATTATTTCGATAAAAATAAATGTTTTGTTTATCCAAATTTCTCCCCCTTTTGTGATATCAAAAATAAAGTATAGAAAAAGATTAAAACACGTTTAATTTTTCACATATCAGTAAGTGAATGTTATAATAATCTGTTTAAATAAATAAGACTGAATTTTTGGCTGGAGACATAAACATAAAAGAATATAAAATAAAGCATTGTAAATAAGAATAAATAAATTTTATTGATCAAAAATTGTATGTGTACAGTAGTCAGTGTGACTGGGAAACAAGTTAGTCAATTGATAAAGTTAGGATAGATGTGGTTGGGAGGATTTTGAGACTCCTAAAACATATCTTTCAGCTCTATCATCTATAATTGCAACTTTCTCATAATAATGTATCCTAACTTCATAATTAAGACTTTGGAATATTGACTAATATGAAAATTTTCAACAAGATTTACTTTCAAAAAGTCATGAAAACTCTCCTCTTGCTTCATAAACTGGTCTAATTTATCTATGAATTTTTTCAGAAAAAATCTAATACATGGTTCATTCTGAGTCAATTGGTTAAATAGAAATTTATGATTGTACAAAAAAACTGACAAAGGAGAACTATTGTACTATAGATTTTGTAGACGATCATTCATGTCAGCCATAACTGTTGTGATTTCTTGAAACCTGCGAATCAGATCTAGAGAGGTAGTAGGAGCATAGGTAGATGTACTGGTCTGACTAAAACTACTTTTGATTGACTCAAATTGACTCCCCAAATACCACTTTATATCTACAAATTATGATTTAGAAACAACTTCAGACTTTATATTTATACCCTCATTCAACAATTCTCTCTTGAAATCATCAAACTCATTTTTGGAAACTGAATTTTATTTAAGATCCTGCAACTTTTTCCTTTCAACTTTGAGCTCCTGCCAAAGATTTAAATTTTCTTCCTTATATTTATTGAACTTAATCACAAGTTATTCAACTTTAATAGTTAGGGAATAATATGTCCCTTCATCTAGATGTTGTAACTAATAAACTGCCATAATTTTTAAAGATCTTGAAGTAATCTTCTCCATAGACTTCTCCACTGGTTTTTCAACTGATTTTTCACCTGAACAAGATATACTATCAATAACTTCTGTATTGTTTTTAGAAACAGAATGATATCTCTCACCCAAATGATCAAAAGTAGAGTAAACAAGATTCTCAATTATTTATGTAGCCACATTTTCTGATTTGAGCACCTATTGTTCTTCTTGAATAGCTGGCTCTTCCTCCTAGACAACTGGAATAACAACACTTTGAAAATCTTGAATTTGACTGTCAACATGTTGTTCCTCCTCAAGAATAGGTTCTTCCAAATGAACCGACCCAGTAGATTCACCTAAACCCAACACTGGTTCTTCAGTAGGTGGATATACTCTTTTACTTGGTTTTATAACCAATTCCTATAACACATTATCTTCTTCCTCTTATTCTTAAATAAAACTTAATTTTCTCTAGGTAGGTTTGGAAATTCCTTCACCTCTAGTTTCTCCAATTCCTTCATTTCCAACAGAACTTTGTTCCCCATGAGTAAAATCTCTAGAACCCTATTGTTCGTTAGCACCAATAGGTAACAAGCTACCTTTCACAGTAATCCAGAAAAAACATAATTTCCTAATGTGATGACACTTTATTCGAGAATCAATTAATAGAATCATATTTTTCTTAAATAAAATATAAGAAATTATCCCTCCATAAGGATAAAAATTCATCCTTGTATCTGGTTGACAGCAGTATTGAAGATATCTGAACATATACCTTGGAAAATTCAGTTTTATCTCACTTAAAAATAGAAACATGATATACATGTTTGGATACATAATTTTCTCCATTTCATCCATCCTTGGAGCAATTCCAATTTGAATAAATTTAACCAAAATTTTATGGTCTGCCTTGAGATATTTGACAAACATTTTCCGTATGTTTGTTGAACTAAAAAGAAAATACATAATGACTTCAGACTTATGATCCTTATCCCCAATAGACCATATATCAAAATGAAATACTCCCTCATGAGGATAGTTCAAAATTTGGAAAATTTCAGTAGAAGAAATGGAATAATCCTTATCTTCTATTCTCGCAAAAACAATATCTTCAGAATCACCTAAAATAAATTGTACGCTGTTGTAGAAAATTTTCAGTTTTACCTTATAGAGAAACTCTGAGTTCACTTCATTGAACACAGATTTCAAACCCTGAAATACTAACACCTGCTTCAGGAGAAGATTTTTCTGGTAGAGCCATTCGAAATCTATTACTTTTCCTTGAAGAATATTTCTTCCATAAACTCATTGTCACTTCGGATCGCTGGCTACACCTTCTTAGATTTTATTGGTTTTTATCATATCTAAGAAAAAAATCTCTGAGGTTCTCAAGTTCTAGGGTTTCGAAGGTAGACAAAGATAGATGAAGAGTTTGGTATTCGAAAGGGGTTTGAGAAATGAAAAGGTAAGAGAAGTTGAAAGGTTTCTGAAAATACCTTATTTACCATATCATTATGTAAGATAATAATGATTTAAAAAAATACTCAGCATGAATAAACTTAAGATAAAATAAATTAACCAAAATATATACCAAAATAAAATAGATATTAAAACAGATCAGATTTAATGTATTCCGAAAATAAATTTAACATAAGTATATTGGAATAAATAAATAAATAAAAAGAATTTAAATAAAAAGATAAAAATATTAACATTTATTTAAAAATTTAATAAACTTAACCCCCCCTTAATAAAATAAAAACTTACAGGGGGAAGTGGTTTAGTAAAAATATCAGCTAGTTGATATTTAGTATTGAAAAATTATAAAGATATATCCTTTTTAAGAACATGATCTCTTATAAAATGTTGCCTGATATCAATATGTTTAGTTATTGAATGAATTATATAATTTTTTGAAATATTTATAGCACTTGTATTATCACATAAAATAGAAATACTATTAAAATTTAGTCCAAAGTCCACAAGTGTGTTTTTTATCCACAATACTTGTGCACAACAACTGCCTGCAGATACATTTTATGTCTCAGCTGTTGACAGGACAACTTAGTGTTGTTTCTTACTTGACCATGATACTAAAATTTTTCCTAAAAAGTGATAGGTTCCTAAGGTACTTTTTCCATATAATCTACACCCTCCAAAATCAGTATCTAGAAATGATATTCAATTAAAATCATAATTTTTTTGATAAAGAAGAGATTGGAAAACAATTTTTTTAATATCTAAAAATCCTTTTGACAGCAATAAGATGGGATTATTTACTATTTGTTTGAAATCTTTCACATAAACATACAAAATACATAATATTAGGTCTGATAGTGGTAAGATATAATAAACTACCAATTTTACCTCTATATAACTTATTGTCCATTGGTTTTCCAACTTCATCAAAATCAAGTTTTATATTAGTACGCATGAGAGTTGTATATATCTTTCTATTCTCAAGACCAAACTTTTTCAATAAATCAATAATATATTTACTTTTTTTAATATATTTTCATAATATTTTTGATAAATTTGAAGTCCTAAAAAGAAATTTAATTCTCCTATCATACTCATTTAAAATTATTTTTGCATGAGTTCTGAAAAATCATTACAAAGTTTTTGATTAGATGAACCAAAAATAAAATCATCAACATAAATTTTAACTAAAAAAGTATTAGAAAAAATAGTTTTATTAAAAAGAGTTAGATATAAAAATCCAACAATAAATCCATTTTTCAAAATAAAATAACTTAATCTTTCATACCAAGATCTAGGTGTTTGTTTAAGGCCATAGAGAGTTTTAGTAAGTTTAAAAACAAAATCTGGTTTTTGATAATTTTAAAAACCATGAGGTTGTTCAACATAAAATTACTCCATTAAATAACCATTTAAAAAGGCATATTTAACATCCATCTGATATAATTTAAATTCCATATGAGATGCACAATCTAGAAGGATTATAATTTCTTCTAATATAGCTATAGGGGAAAAGGTTTCATCATAATCTATACCTTCTTTCTGATTATATCCTTTAGTTACTAATCTATATTTGTTTCTAGTTATAATCCCTTGATCATATTGTTTATTTCTAAAGACCCATTTAGTTCTTATAACTGGATAATTTGATGTTCTTTCAACTAATTTCCAAACTCCATTCCTTTTGAATTGGTTTAGATCTTCTTTAATTTCTAACATCCAACTCTCATATTCTAAGACTTCTTTAAAAGATTTAGGTTCTAGTTGAGATACAGAGGTAGATAATTTAACTAGGTTTCCTTTATTTCTTCTAGTTCTTATTATTATGTCTAGGTCTCCAATAACAGTTTATAAAGGATGATCCTTTAGGGTTCTAGACTGTCTAGGTAGAACACTTTTAGTTCAATCAGTATCATGTTCTTCTGAATTGGACTGAATTTTATTTAAATTATTTTCAAAATCATTTTTCAGGTTTCCAAGTCTCATGTTGTCAAAAGAGTCAATAATTTCTTCAGTTTGATCTTTCTCTTTAATAAAATGGTCAGTTTCATCAAACTTCACATGAACTGATTCTTCAATAATCCTTCACTTTTTATTAAACACTCTATAGGATTTATAGGTAGTAGAATATCCTAAAAATATTCCTTCATCATCTTTTGGATTGAACTTACCAAGATTTTCCTTGGTGTTCAGGATATACACCTTGCATCCAAAAACTTTAAAGTACTTTACCTTAGGTTTTCTGTTATTCCAAAGTTCATAAGGTGTATTTTTGAAAATTGGATGAATTAAAACTCTTTTCATGATATAGCAGGCTATTCTTACAACTTATTCTCATAAGTAGGTAGGAAGACTATATTCATTCAACACAGTCTTAACCATATCTTGAATAGTTATATTTCTTCTTTCAAAAATTTCATTTTTTTGAGGTGTTCTTGGTGTAGATAAGGTGACTTTAATACCCATATTTGAACAAAAGGAATTAAAAACCTGATTCTCAAATTCTCCACCATGATCATTTCTTAATTAAATTATCTTAAAACCTTTTTCATTTTGAACAATTTTACAGAAACTTTCAAAAATAGTAATAGATTCACTTTTGAGTTTTAGAAAATAGAATCATGTAAATCTAGAATAATAATCAACTAAAACATATATATATAGTTTTCCAACCAAACTTATTACTCTTGATGGTCCAAACAGATCCATGTGGATAAGTTCTAGAGGTTTTGATGCAGAAATTTTGTTAATAGATTTTAAAGAATATTTGTGTTGCTTGCCAATTTGACATGCATCACAGAATCTATCACCATCAAATTTAAGACTAGGTAAATTAGAAACTAATTGTTTATTGAATAATTTGTGTAAATAATAAATATTACAATGACCAAGTATCATATGCCAGATCCATGACTCATTTATCTTAGCAGTTAAACAATTCACTTTCTATTTACATAAGGAATTTAAATCCAAAGTATAAACATTATCAGTTCTTGATCCTCTAAACTTAATCAATTTAACTTTAAATACAGAGTATGAATTATTTGAAAAATAAATATAATATCCATAATCAAATAGTTGAGAGATACTTATCAGATTGTGCTTCAGTCCTTGTACATATAGTACTTTGTTGATTGAGACAGTTTTTGGGTCTCCAATGGTTCCAAGTATAATTATTTTTTCTTTGGAATTATCACCAAAGGTGACTAGACCTCCATCTATTTGAGTTAGTGTGTTTAAGTTTGATGAGTTTCCACTCATATGCTCAGAGCATCCACTATCCATATACCATATATCTTTTCTTTTTCTATGAACTTTTTCCTACAAAGGCAATTTAGACAAAAGTTTGTTTTGGTATCCATATCCTCTTGGGTCCAGCAGTGTTATCTAGCAGAGATCTAGGAATCCATATCTTCTTTGTTTTTCCATAACTCATATCATTTACTTTAGATAAAATTTTTGAAATAAAATCTCTTTGAATTCCACTTATTTTAGGATTTATCAAATAACAGTTTTTTGTAATATTTTTTTCTATTCTATAAAAATGACAAATAATAGTTTTTGATTTGGGAACAAAATAATTCTTATATAGTTTATATTTTTCACACTTACTTCCTATACCAAATATTTCCTTTTTAATGACAATTTTACCAAGAATTTCATTCAGAATATTTTCTCCTTTTGTAAAGAAGAGAGAAACACTTTTGTAGGTTTCTACTTCATCTTGTAATTCTTTAATCTTATTTTCATGATCAATACAATTTGTGGTAGATGAGTTAAAATTTTCAATTAACTGCTGATGTTGTTTAAGTAAGGTATCCCTTTCTCCTAAAATAGCATTATGAATATTCTTTAAATTTTTTTTCTTCTTTAATAAAGAGTCGTATTTTTCTTCTAGAATTGTGCAGTAGGCAGCCAATTTATCATTTGAACAACTAGAATCAGAATTAGAATTATAGGAATAATATGTTTGTACCTTATCTTATTCAACCATGAAGCACATATTTTATTTCATATTTGATTCCTCCTTTTCTAAATCAGATTTTGATGAGTTTTTTGAGTCTTCAGAAACACTCCAAGTAGCCTTCATCACTCTTTTACCTTTTTGTTCATAATCATCATTTTTCTGATATTTCTTTTTTATCTTTCTCTTTTCACATTTTAGCTGACGACAGTCAGGTCTTATATGAACTAATTTCTTACATTCATGGCATATGACTTCTTTTGAGCCTTTCTCATCCATTTTTAAGGGTTTTCTAAATCCTCTTTTCTTCTTATAAAACTTGCTAAACTTTATGGCTAATTGATCCAGTTCTATTTAAGAATCAAATATATATGAATTCTTTTCTTCTCTAAATTCTTGCTTTATTCTTATTCTTTTCTTATGAGATGTTACCTTTAGAGTAGTATTTTATTTTTTCACTAAGACTTTATGATCTCCAGCTTCATCTTGTATTTCAGATTCATACATCATTAGTGTCCCAATTAATTTTCTCATTGTTAGATTTGTGATTGGCGATGATTTTCAAATTGCAGCTGATATCCCATTCCATTTAGTAGGTAGTACTATCAGTACTTTCAAATCTTGATCTACTTGTTTGATAGGATCACCTAAGGATATAATATTATTGATAATATCTATAAGCCTTTCATTCATCTAAGTAATGATCTCTCCATCAAACATTCTAAATGTGTAGAATTTCATCTTTTTTGTTTCATACCTCATTTGTCTTATATTATCTGTTCCTTCATAGTCAACTGCAATGGTTTTACACATTTCATAAGTATTAGGACATTGGGAGACATGACTGAATTCATCTGGTCCAAGACCTCAGATAATATCATTCATAGCTTTAGAATTCGTGTCATACTCAGCCTTTGTAGCAACAATCCAAGTTACAGGATTTTCTGGAATTTTATAAGGAGTAATGATCTTTGAGTAGACTTTAAATCCCATATTATTAAAATAGATAATCATATGCGATTTTCAGCATCCATATCTTTCACTATTGAAATAAGGAGCACAAACCATTGATATTACTTCTCTTTGATCAGTCATTACCATCTTTTGTATAGAACTTATACTTTTATATTTTTATAGCTTTTTACAAAATATCTCATTTGATACCAATTGTTAGGTCAGAATATACAAATATATACAAGAGGGGGTTAAATTGTGTCTTTTTCAAAAACGTTCGCAATTATGCCTTTTGATGTCAGCTATATATTAAGAAGATAAGTAGTGTTTATCTTCTGTATGAAAGTATAAGCAGCAGATAAAATAGAAATATAGAACAAATCTTTTTATAGTGATTCAGGGCACAAAGATCCCCTAGTCCACTCCACTAATTACTCTCTCAGTGAGTTTGGTGAATTTTACTAGTCAGGTCCTCATATCATTAGACCAATCCACAAATGAGTGTAGGCAGTTGAAACCTTTACAAATAAGGATTAAAAAAATTCTTTTGGTTCTTTAACAGAGAATCAAATGTCCACATCTTAGATCGAGAAGCTGATACTCCACCACAAATGAGTACGAGTAGTTTAAACTCTCAATAAATAGATATTGATTTAAAAAGGTTCCGATTGAACTACACAGTTGTAACAGTAACTGAAAGTAGATGGATCTTATTCTTTAGAAAATAGTTTCTTCAAGAAAGAGTAGTTTTGAAGCAATCCTGTTGTAATAGATCTTTGAATAAAAGCATCATAGATTATTAGTAGTATATTTACAACAAATATGAGAGTCAAAACATGTATATACCCAAAGTTTATCCTTTCCTATAGATAACATAGTCTGATCGATTGTTGTAGTAGATCTATAAAAGATCTTCACAAGAATGCAGTTTCAATAGCAATATGTGTAGAAATATGTATCGTAACTTCTTTAAATCACACACACACATATATATTGAACAAATACACCAGTAGAATAAATAAAGTATAGATCCTTCTTTGCAATTTCAAATCCAAAAAAATCACAAGATAAATCGTGAGAATTGAATTTTATAAGATAGCTCAAAGTAATTGTAACTTCCCTAAAGAATTGGAGATAATTTCTCCACTGAATACAATTATTTAAATCAATTATAACAATCTTTGAATCATTTGAAAAAGATCTTAAAATCATCCTGAAATTCTGAAAAGACCATTGCAAAAAACTCTAATAAAATCATAAATTCAAATCTCTGATGCTTGAAAAGTCAAACGTAGGGTTATTTCATAAAACAAAAAAATATAAAACATAGGGTTTAACTATGTATCATTCATTCTCCAAACTTAGGGTTGGCAACGTAAGGTTTATCAAAAAAGTAAGGTAGATGATCCATACGTTTTCTTCTCAAACTTAGGGTTCCATACTTACATAGGGTTCTTTAACCATACCTTTTCTCTTTGTCAATCGTAAGGTTCCATCCAAATGTAAGGTTCTTTATCCATAATTTTTCGTCAATGTAGGGTTGATTAACCATACGTGTGGATCTTTCAACATAAGGTTTAATACCAATGTAGGATTTGTTCCTTACGTTATGTTCTTCAATGTATGGTATGAACAGTGTTTCCAGAATACACTTCAGAGTGTTCTGAACACTTTGAAAAATATTTCACATGAATAATAATCTTGAATATAATTCCAAAATAATGATTATAAAGAATATTAATTTCCTGAAATACACTCAAAGTAATATCATTAGTAAAACAAACAAGTGTATTTGTGATCATCAAAATCAATAAGATTTATTGATTATTGTTGAAAAAATACATGCCCAAAAGAGATGTCATGGTAACAATATCGTGTGAGTTATTTTTGATAGGATCACGAAGGTTTCACTTTTCCTATCGATCAAAGAGAATTTTGGTGTAGATTATCTTAGAAGGTTGTATATCTGAGAGATGGTATTACTACATGGGATCCCACACACTATCATTTCAGATAGGGATGCCCGTTTCATGTCTCGTTTCTGGCAGAGTTTTCAAAGGGCACTGGGTTCACAGGTGTATCTAATCACAACATACCACCCTCAGACTGATGGTTGGTTAGAGCGTATGATACATGTGCTAGAGTAAATGTTTCAGGCATGCATCCTAGATTTTATGGGTTCATGAAAGAGAAACATACCCCTGGTTGAGTTTTCCTATAATGATAGCTTTCATGCTACTTTTCAGATGGTGAAATATGAGGCTTTATACAGTAGACCATTCCAATCACCCCTGTGTTGGATGGAGGCATCTATGTTGGGACCTCATCTTTTCTAAGAGACCACTAAATAGGTTCAGGTGATTCAGAAGTGGATGAATACTACACAATATCGTCAGAAATCTCATGTCGATCGCCACAAATGACCTTTTGATTTTGAGGTCAGAGATTGAGTTTTCCTACGTGTTTCACCGAGGTTGGGACACAATAGAATAAAGAGATAGGGTAAGATTTTTCCGAGATATTTCGGGCCTTTTGAGATCCTAGAGAGGGTTCGAGTCAGTTTCCTATTAGTTGTAGTTACCACAGAGGTGCAGGCATATGCACGACCTCTTCTACGTTTCTTAGTTACGACATTACTTTTTAGAACCATCTCAAACTTTTTAGCCTAAGGAAGTTGAGTTACAATTAGATGTGTCCTTTTAGAGGTATCCTCTATGAATTGTTGATCGTAGCATGAAGGTTATCCATGGTCAGTTTTTTTCTTTAGTACAGGTTCTATGGCAGAACAACCAAGTACAAGACAAGACCTGGGAGAGAGGGGTCGATGTACCATTGCAGTGGATAGAGTTATTCCCAGATGTTTCTTCCCCACCCTTAGAAGGGAAATTCATGGATGAATTGATTTAAGGGGGGACTTTATAAGAACCTGTTTCTTCCTTTGAGGTACGAATATTCTCTTTTTACGTTGTGATTAAGTAAGTGGGGGAAAAGAGTGTTACACGCCATGTATTTTCCATTACACACCGTGTAATATGAGTACACACCTGATACTTCCCAACACACACTATGTGATGGTTTGGCTAGGACCTATATGGAAAAGGAACCTACACGGCATGTAGTAGCCAGTACATGCCGTGTACTTTTTTTTAAATCGAGCAGTAGCGTTGTTTTCTCCATACGTACAGAACCCTCGTTCCGGGTTCACGAACTGCAGCACCGAGGGTCGTTTTTGCTCCCGTTTGTCCATCTAAACTCTGATTTGAACGTCATTGGATGTGTTGTAACCCAACTGGTAAGCTGCTGATTCCTCTTGAGTCATTCTTCATGATTTCTTCTCTCAACCTAGTTATCGAGGGTTGGGATTTTATGCTCATTTTGTATATCTACTCCGTTCTAGATTGAATTAGAGTTTGATGCTATATGAAGAGAGTCGTACTAGCATGAGGTAGGTAGTCTCATGCCTTTTGCTAATTGTCAAGTTGATTATAGGTGTCGGAGTGTCGCGCACCCATTTTAGGGTGTTTCCTTAATTGATAATTGACCGATGATATTGCCTATTATTGATTAGGTAATTGGTTAAATGGTTCAAATCATGAATTAGGTTATTACCTTGAATTAGGGTCACCCCATGGGTGTGTTTCCCTTATAAGAACATTTATAGCCATTTGCCCCAGGATTCCTATAAGGCATGCCTTGTTTTCCCTTATTGGGTTATTATGAATGAATTGAATTTATAATGGAATTGAAATCATGTTAAATTGTAATTAAATTAACTACGGGTTTGGGATTTGTGATTTTTCCCTTTGTCCCATGTTATGCCTATGCTTGTTTAAGCATGCTTGGAATGTTTTTCTCCAATTGAGAATGAGCCCACATGAGTTAATTATTGATAATCCATGTAATAGTTTAATTTACATGTGATGATTGTTATGCAAATTGTTCCCATGTGAGTAATTGAAAGGCTAAGCCTTATGAGTTTGGTCCTTGATTGATATTATTTTGGATGATTTTAGTTTTGAACTTTCATGCCTAATGAAATGTTTAATGAAATCTTAAATAGAAATGGGAGAGCCATAGACTCAGGTTAAAAGGCAAGGTCGAGATCATGTGACTATTATTTAATTAAATATTAAATGATTAAAGGGGTAAATAGAAATGGGTGAGACATAGCCTCAGGTTAAAAGGAAAGGTCGGGATCATGTGACTATTGAACCTTATATGCCTTGGGCAAGCCATGGTTTTGGTTAAAATATCATGGATGGACTCAAGAGTGTATTAATATGTTATGTTGCGAGTGAGTCATGGATGGGTGTTCGGGATCATAGAGACTTTATATAAATGTTGAGTGAACCTTGAATCTAATGAGGGATGTCAAGATTGAGATCTATTGGAAGCCGTTTATATGTCATGAGTTGACATTTGCTTATAAATTGAATATTGAAATGGAATGACTTATGATGCATCTGCCAAGACAAAGCACGAGCATGGATTCGGTCTTCTCTATACTTGTTTAGATGGTCTTCTGAGACATATATTGTGCTTAATTCTATTCTGAAATCGTCATGCCTAGGCTGAATTTTGAAACTTATATAATTCAATGTAATTTAATTGTTAATGAACATGAAATGATTGTAAATGGAAACTAGTGCTTGTAGGACTGTTTACTTTTGAGTACTTTCTAGCTTACAACTTTCATTATTGTACACTTCCTATTATATATATTCAACGACAAATTGTCACAAACCTTGGGTGGTTTCCTACTAATATTTAGTCTCACACCCTGTTTGGGTCATGCTTTGGGTCCAAAAAGATTATATGATTACAGGTGTTGATCATGGCAAGCAACCCTCTGCTGGTACATGACATGCTGTTTAGGAGTATGAGAGAATGGGATTGAGTCGAGGCTTGGGATGCTTCTTAGCTTCTTTTTTTCTTTTGGTCATTTGATACTTATATCTTGTATCACTACAGTGTGACATGTTTTTCTTGTTTTCTTAGAACATGTGACATGAAACATCATCCTTTATATGATATGATATCTGGTTATTTATATTATCAGTATTCTGTTGTGTTATACTCTGCCAATGAGGTTATAGTTTCCCCACTATCGTACCTAGACCTTGTCTACTAGTCGATAGCCTCTGGCGTTTAGGGAAATATTCTTGAGTCCATGTGGCCAATTAGGTACGGGGCACCTTTGGGTGGCATCTGAATCCAGGACGTTACACATATTATACAACAGGCATGATAAAGAAAAGAAAGCATGAATAACATTTAAGGAACATGATTTCAATCAGCAAGAATCCTATTATGCAACTACATAGCATGACATATGCATGAAATGTGGATTTTTATGTGCCTATAATGATGCATGTGTTGGTACTTCCTTTACATACTAGACCAAGGGTAAAATACCATAAATTTTATAAATTAATAAGAAGTAGAAAGTACTTAATTAACTCAAGGTGAAATAATCTCAACTGTAATATCAAACAGCATGAACAACAATCTCTTCCCTGACTACTTGGACTTTTCTCCATATGTGGGTTGATCACTCCCAGACACGACTATATACCAAGTGTAGACACATTCTTAGTCTCCTGTCTACCAACCCAAAATAGTAAGATAAAGGAAAAAAGAAAGCTTTGATACCACTTTGTAAAGTCCCGGCCCGACCAACCACTAACAAGTAGCCGGACTGGTGGGTCACAGGCCTTAAGCACATCTCCCTCTATGCAAAAGGTTTTTAACTAGAAGTGATGATCTAAGGAGGTGATAATGGGGAGACTATACCATCATGATCAGAGTATAATAGATGTATATCAAAGGAAATAAATATCAAACAATTACAGAAGAAGTAAATAAAAAGACAAAGCAGTGGAAGAACAATAATAACTGAATATAAAAGATGGACAACACCAATGTACAAATATGAATTCATGTCCAGATGTTGATTCAAAACTAAACAGTATACATACAACATACAACATGATAAAATACAATACAAAAATAAAGAAAATGAACAAAGCGCTGAGGGATATCTCCATAAGAATCCTGATCTCCAGCTCAATCTGGTGCTCCTAACTCCCAAATACAAGCTAAACAACAGAAGCAATCATCTATGGTCCTGCAAATATAAGGTCTACTTAGGTACCCCAGTGCAATGGTGGCCCGAGAAAAAATACAATTTATATTTATCTCACTCACTAATAGATAGTGGTAAGCTAGATCGATCCACAAGAAAAGCGGGTGAGATGATCCTAGGGCCTTATTAAATGTCCTAAACAACTAAAATTTAGAATGAAAATGATGATTGATTAAGTTAATAGTATTAAAAAATGATGGTGTGAAATGCGGTGTTGATTTTGTTAAGAACTAAACTATGTTAAAGATAAGATACATGAGAACAAGATTATTAAGAGGAAATTCACTAATGTAGTTTTAAGATAAATGATGTTCAAGAAAATAATTTTGATTCAACAAGAAACTGATTTGTTACAAGTGTCGTAATCTCCCTCTAAAATTAAAACTACTACCATCAAATGACATGTAGTTACTCAAGATATATAATTAAAAATAATGAGTTGTAGTTCATTGGGAAGGAATCAAGAACATAAAAACATTGACAAGCTTAAACAATTAATTTTCCCTTAATCAATTATGCACAATGCATATTTCAACAGATGGAAAACATGAGAAAAATAAATTGAGAAACAACAGAAGAAAAATCAGAGAAAATAAATCTCATCTCTCAAGTTGAAGTCAATCTCTTTTTGATTTCTCTCATCTCTAGAAATTCAGTGTCACCATCGGTACCAGAATGCATGTGTTAAAAATTGGTCATTTGTCTCTTTAATGAATTAATTCCCCTTCGCCCCTTTTTTAAAGATGATTTGTTCTTTTATGACAATATTCAGACTTCCCTGATTAAAAGCAACTCTAAGGCGCTGTGTCAAAATGGAGTAATTCTTGCGCTAAGGGAAACTCCAACCCAAAACGCCATTTTGAAGTAACTTTACTTCATTTTGTAGTATGAACAGTAAATTTCTCTCCAACCCACTTACTTCATTTTCCACTTCAAAAAGAATATTCTTTGAATATTATTCTTTATATATGTCTTATTATTACTTTTATTTAGCACATTATATTAAAACTAATATTTTTGATAAAATTAAACAATATGATATATTATGATATTTAATAAGCATAATAATTAAAAAAAATGATATTGATTAATAATTAAATTAAATTAAATTTGATATCTTTATTTAACAATATCAATTTAAATATAATAAATTATGCTTTATTCTCATTATACATTAATATAATGTATTTTGTTTTTTAATTTTTATTTATTATGTATCATTAATTTTTATTGATTTATCTACAATATAATATTAATTTATGACATGTGTATTTTGAACTAATTATATTATTATAATTTTAATTATAATTACACGTGTGTGATTTGATTAATTAAGTGAAAACATTTTTAAATAGTTATATAACAATTATTTATTTATATATATTAAAAAAAAGTTTAATATAATAATAAAATTAACTATGTAATTAATTAATGATTAAATTAAATTAAAATTGTACTCGTTATTTAATAAAATAAAATAAAATAAAATAAAACTGTATGATATTTAAAATGATATTCAATTAAAAATGCAGAAAATTACAATGGATAGTCGATTACAATTAATTTTCTAAATCAGAATATCGTTGCCATAGATGTTCGATTAATGCATTGCGAAGTGCGATATGAGCATCCTTATTCTTGATTCTTCTATGCTGACTGGGTAAGTGTTGAAATAGAACATTGTCATCTGTCGTTATCTCAACAATTGGAGCTGGCACTTCCATCGCATCAATAATTGGAGCATTAAAATTACATTCATCCTTGATTATCATGTTGTGCATGATGATGCATGTAATCATTATATCATGTAATTCATGTTTTATCCAAAAATGTGTAGGTCCTGTGATGATTGAAAATCGTGTCTGTAAAACTCAAAATGCTTGTTCCACATCTTTTATACATGATTCTTGCCTCATTGAAAAATATTTCTTCTTTGTACTACGTGGATCGTGGATACTTTGCACAATTGTGGACCAATTTGGATATATATTATCAGCGAAATAATATCCCATATCATATTATTTTCCTTGAAATACATAATAAGTAGGAGGAGCAATACCTTGAGCACGATTAGAAAACAAATCAGATGATTCAAGCACATTGATGTCATTATTGGTACCTGGAATACCAAAATATGCATGCCATATCCAAAGATCATAATCAGCCACTGCTTCTAGAATAATAGTTGGGGATCCAGAACGTCCTGCATATTGTCGAGCCCATATTGTAAGACAATTTTTACAATTCCAATGCATAAAATCCAAACTACCTAACATTCCTGGAAAACCATGTTCTTGTCCAATATAAATCAATCTTGAAATATCATTTTCATTAGGTGATCGAAGGTATCGCTCTGAAAAAATCTCAACAATAGCACGAAAAAATCTTTTTAAACATTCAATTGTAGTAGACTCACCAATTTTAACATATTCATCAGTAGCATCAGCTGGGAGGCCATATGCCAACATCCGAAACGCGATTGTTAATTTCTGTAGAGTTGATAATCCAAGTCTACCAAGCCCATCACTTCTTTGTTGAAAGTAATGATCATGTGCTTTAACTGCATAAAAAATATGAAGAAAAAGACTTCGAGACATTCTATATCGCCGATGGAACAATTCCGCATTATATCGTGGATTGCTAGAAAAATAATCATCATACAAATTACGATCTGCAGCATCATGATCGCGATTGATAACTATGTTCCATGGGATGGATCCAGTGTGAGCAGACTGATCATTGTATTCACTATAATAATGCACCATCATCATATTGTTCCTCTGCACTGCTCGATGTACTGCTTCTTGCATCTCTTCAAATGATTTTTTTGCCGCATCATTAGACGAAGATGAAAAGGAAGATGGCGACGATGATGATGAAATTTTAAAATGAATATCAAGAGGATATCCAATATTGTAATTCATTTTGGTACTCTTATCGAGCATCTATTATCAAGAAGTAATACAATGATACTTATATATAGAGAAATCCAATGGAATAAATATACAATCATGATAAGGTTGGATGATGATGAAATCCATCCAACGATTGAGATCAAGATGAAATCCATCCAACAGTTAGGATAAATATGCAATCATGATAAGGTTTGATAAAGATAAAATCATCTGATGGCTACGATCAAAATGAAATCTAACGGATGGATGAGATCGTAGTAATATTATGATAAGGTTGACATAAAGATAAAACTCATCCGGTGGTTCATTTCCAAATGAAATCCATCCAACGGTTGGGATGTAGGCTCAATCATGATAAGGTTGGATGATGAAAAAATCCATCCAATGATTGAGATTACTATAAAATCCATCTGAAGATCCAGTTTTTATACTTTGAATGTTAAAAATAAGTGAAATTTAATTAAAATATGAATATATCAAAAAAATATTAGAATAATGAATAATATTTGTTAATTAAATAAATTTGAAAAAAAATTAAAAATGAATACTTAAAATAAAAATGAATACATATATTATTTATGAAAATTAAATATATATTAAAAACATGAAATGTTAATCAATAAATATTTATAAATAAATATTAAAAATGTATATGAGACCATTATAAGGTTGGATAAGGATGAAATCCATCCAACGATTGATATCAAAATGAAATCCATCCAACGGTCGGGATGAATATGTGATCATGATAAGGTTAGATAAAGTTATAACACATCTGACGGTTGTGATCAAAATGAAATCCATTTCTATGGTTGTGATTTCAGTGAAATCATGATAAAGTTGACACATAGATAAAATTCATCTGACGGTTCATATCAAAATGAAATCCATCCAACGGTTGAGATGAATGTGCATTCATGATAAGGTTGGATGATAAAGAAATTCATCCAACGATTGAGATCAATATGAAATTCATCCAACGGTCTATTTTTTATACTTTGGATATGCATTATCTATCATACTGCCTATAAATAACTATCAATTTCATTCTACTCAAATGCTCATTCTCTTCGTTTCACCAATACCTTCCTAAAATTATCTTGTTTTAGAAAGATATGGTTTCTTAGTCTTCTAGCTACTCTATTGGCGAAGATATACTCTTATGCGAGGTGTACATAAGCATTTCTCAAGATCCTATTACTGGTGTTTACCAGTCATCTGATTGTTTTTGGTCTCGCATCAAAAATGTATACAACGAAGGCAAGAACGAGGGCTGGGAACTTCGAAGTAAAAAATCATTGTAGTGTCGGATACAAGCTGTTGAGAAGGCTGTGAAGAAATTAAACGGATGCATCAGGCAAGTTGAAAATATGAATCCCAGTGGTGCATCAGAACAAGATATTGTGAGTAGTTTATTATTTTTCTCTTTTATGTTTATATATGTAAATAAATAACATTAACATTGAAAATTTTCTAGCTAGATCGAGCCAAAATATTACTCATGCAAGATCCCACATGCAAGAAAGGATTTAGGTTTGATCATGCATGGAGCACTATAATTTTTTTTGAAAAATTCAAGGATGGTGCAAGTACTGCAAGATAAAAGCCTCGAAAATAGAACTATGTATCATCAGAGTAGGATAATCCAACTCCTGAGTCTTATCCATCCGACTCTCCTGGTTTTTCATCATTTTCACTGAACATAAATGATGATGATGTTGGCGGCTCATTTTCTACACGACCCATTGGAGTGAAGAAAGCTAAGTTAAAAAGGAAAAATGATGAAAAGTCACAAGGGATCATTGAAACTTTGAAAGAAGAAAATCAACGACTTTTAGAGATGTTGGAGAAGTCAAGGAAACAACAAATGGAAATTGAAGAAAAGATAATGGATTTCAAAGAGTTTAAAGAGGAAAATAAAATTTTGTCACTCGATCTGAATAAAATCAGTGATCCGAATGCCCGTGATTTTATTCAAGGTGAACAAGCACGAATTATATAGAAAATTGGAGGACAACTTCATCAACCACCAGAGGCTCCTTTGAAATCACCTTCAACATCCAATCTTTTTGAATATTTTAACATCGGGGGAAGCCATGCCAATTTATCAGATTATTAGATTGTCATTTTCTATCTATATTTTTCGTAAGGCAGTTGAGCGCTGTTGTTGTAATGTTAAATTTGTGTTATCTACTGTGTTTGATGTGTTATGTTTTGATTATTGCACATCATTATGTTTTTTTGATTAATCTTGTACTTGTTTGTGTAAACATGTATGTTTGTATCTTGTCCCATTTTTGCAAAAATATACTTATTATAAACACATATTGATATATATATATATATATATATTAATTTGTTCAATTCCAATGAATATTTTTTTTATAAACCAATATTATATAGTATTTCAACTTTCAATTTATTTAATTACTATATATTATTAATTTAAATTAACATAAATGTAATATACAATTTGTTATATTATATATGTATTTTGCACTAGATATATGATTATTAATATATAAATTTTATTATGTATATATATAAATAACCAATTAAATAAAATAATTATGAATAAATAATTTATTTATTTGATTAAAAATTGCAAAAAAAAAGATGAATAATAATAATATTTTTCACATATTAAAAAAATATTAATAATATTGTTGAAAACAATTTAACAACTGAATATTTAAATATAAAAATTAATTAAATATAGTAATTAAAATATTTAGTATTCAAATACAATGAATAAAATAAATATAATCCATTTATTATAAAGATAAAATTAGTTGAAATTAAAAAAAAAGCGGAAAATGGCAGCTACAATATGACGCTCCACTGTAGCAAATTAGCATTTTGACACTGGAAATGGCGATGGGTTGGAGTCCTATTTTACTCCAAAATTCCGTTTTTGGCACTGCGTTGGAGTTGGTCTAAAATAGAATAGATATAGTGAGATCAATTCCAACGAGCCCTATATTTTGCGCTAAACCGCTAAAAACAGCGCCAAATATAGCGATTTACTATTCAAAAACGCTATTTTGACGTTGGGCCGGAGAGGATTTTCTACCACATTTTAATGATTTCACTTCATTAGAGAGTGGATTGGAGATGGTCTAACCAATGCATTCCAAACATATATTTCAATTCAAATTTCTAAGACAATACAAAAAATATAAGAAAATAAAACTAAGGATCATTTAATCAATTAATTACCAAAAATACACATTTTCAAGAGAATGTTAAATAAATTCCAATTTCAACATAAAATCATCCATTATCAAGTATTTACCTTTAAAATATCATTAAGACAGAAAATCATGAAAATGATGTGGCGAACATATGTAAAACTAAAGCCGCATCAAATTCTCTAACAATTAAACACCGGTTGTCCTCAATCAATTCTTTATTTAAATTCAATGATTGAAAATAAATCAAAAAATCAAAAAATCAAAACACTTAAATGCCACAAAGAATTGATTAAGATAAATGATTCCCCCCCATGGTTCCTCTTTGAATGTGTGAATGCCCTCTTAAAACTACATTTTTTTGGTACAAGATTTAATCACTGTTTTACAAAAAAGATTGTTTTTTAATTTTTTTAATTGAATTAAACAAACATCAATATGAATTTAACTCAAACTTCTAAACTTTTTTTTACCTTCGGTAAGAAGATACATATTTTAACACACAACTAATTTGACACAACTGTATAGATGAGTGATTTCAATAATTATAAAGAAGCATAAATAACGAATCCAACCATTTTAGGTTAGAGAATAAAAGAAATAAAAGAATGAAGGAAAAGAGGTCCAACCTGTATTATGATTTTCAAATCATAAACATTTAAATTCATTATTTATAAGTTTGATTCAAATTAAAAAGTTTCAATTCAATGATACTTGTATAACACGCTCTTAAAATCTGACTAAGAAAAAATGACTTCAAGAGGGTGAGAAATTAATAAACCCAATTGAACTCATGGGGGGTAATAAGGTATAACCTCTTCAAAATGGCATCACACCTTTCAAAATTTAGAAAAAATTTCACCACTGAAAAATTCTTAAATGATGCTTAAGAAACTCACAATTTTTTTTAAAAAAATATTAAGGGTTTTTATGGGTTTTACATTAAAGCAAAATTTAGCTCATTTAAGAACACCCCCCCACACACACTTAAAATCCAACAATGTCCACATTGTTAAACCTAAAGGTGAAAGAAGACAATTAAGCATTTTAATACAAAATAGATTTTTAATAAACAAAAGTTTAAAATAATGGTTAAAGGGTCACAAAAATGTTCAAGAAGCATGCTGCCACAACTTTCAAGTAATTGAGTCAATAAAAAATTGAATGCACATGCGTTTTTTAATAGAATAAATTATTTTCAAATCATATCAATAATGTAGCACACTAATCAATGATGTCCATAACAAGAAAAATTTCAAGTCTAGAAGAATTTTTAAAGGTGTAAAGAAAGATTTCAATTTTTTAAAAATGAATTTTCCTTAAGCAAGATTTAAGTAAGCATGACACCCAATAATTTCCAGTAGACTCACAAAATCAATTTTTAACGTCAAAAAATTTCCACCACACCTAATTAATAAACAAGGGCACAATTCAGTATGTAAATTCTAAGGAAGCATGCAATGGTTTCAAAAATTAATATTCATGAAGATCACCACTACTACAAATTTGATTTTATCAATCACTAGCCTTTATCAGCGCTAAAAAAACACTGATAAAGATCAATGATGATAAAAAAATGCGGATAAAAGGGGATAATTATCAATGCTATCAAAAAAGTGTTAATAAAGGGGGCCCTCTATCAATGCTTTTTTATTAGTGCTAATACATGCCCCCATTTATCATCTCTTTTTTACTAGTCCTCATAAATTTTATATTTCATAAAAAAATTGTATGTAATTAATAATAATATGTTAGTATATAAATATTTTTATATTTATATAAATATAATATATTTTATTAAATATGATTTATATAAGGGTAAATATGTATTTTCACTTAATATATAAGATATCTAGTGAAAAATAAATTACAAAATAATTTAAAAAAATTAATTAATAATTAGCTAATTTTTATCGAGTAACAGTAATTTAATAACAATTGGATGACATAAAAGTTCAATAAACTAATGAACTATCTAAGATAAGTTGAAAACATGACTTGAACTTCAGACGAATACAAATTTTGATTCAGGTGTCCGTTGGAGCTCTATCACATATCAAATTAAAGCGTACAAAGAAATCTACGTCGTTTTTAACCCTGAGGGATCTTAGTAATAATTTTTTCAACGTCAAAAAACCCTCATAAAGCCTCCAAAATTTAGTTTTTAGTAGGGATACCCTAATTTTTTAATATTAGATAGTATTTTACCTTTGTTTAAGAGAGTATTTTTGTCTATTTTCAGTGGGATTGAATTTATTTTCCAGGTTTACATTTATATAGATATTATCATTTTGAAATTTTATAATTTTTCATAATGTAGTTTTATTTATAATTAAATACACACATATTTTCTTATATCTACTTATAATAAATCAATTGTGTAAATACATATTTAAACATATTTAAATAAAAAATTATTTTTAAATATATAAACCAAATGAAAATAAATATTTATTATTCATTTTATTTAAAGTAAAAAAATTATCTATTTTATTTACCTTATAAAAATGAATTAATATATATATATATACCTATACAATTAATGTTTATGTATAGACATGTGTGAATCAATAAACAAATATATATTTATATGAATATTCTAATATATGTAAATAGATACATATATATGTAAATATTTGTACATGTATGTGTAAATATGTGTGTATGTATACATTTATCAATATTGTGTATAAACAACATATATAAATGTATTTTTATAGATGCATCATTATCATTAAACCTAGTATATAAATATATTTACAGTAAATATTTATAAATACATTATAAAAATTTATATCTAAATATACAATTACATGTAAATATGTATAAATATATATGTAAATATATAGAAATATAAATATATATGTCATGTATAAAATTTATATCTCAATATATAGATATATTTTAAAAATTCATTTAAAAACAATTATATAAATCATATGAAATTAATCATTATCCATTTTATTTAAAATAAGATCTAACCATTTTTTATACATTATAAAAATATACGAATATATATATATACTTATACAAATATATATATAATGTTTATATATACATATGTGTGTATTAATAAACATACATATATTTATACTTATATTCTAATATATATATAAATGAATATTAATATATAATGTATTTAAATAAATATAAGTGTGTAAATGTTTATATCACTCAATTCTAAATATATATGAATAAATAGAAATATTGTAAAATATAAAATAAAACATGGTTGGTGGCGGAGTGGTAAAGGGCATTGAAACATTGAAGGAGGTCACATGATCAAGTCCCATCACAAGTAGGTATTTGGGGAAGCCATTCTAGCACCGAGGAAGGGTGTATGTGTGTCTGTGTGTTTGTGTGTGTGTGTGTGTGGGGGGGGGGGTTCGTGAGCACTGATCAGGGGTTGGAGAGTGGAAGGCGATGAGAAAGGGGGCCGCGAGTGGTGAGAAAGGGGGGTGTTGTGGTGCATGAAAAATAATAATTTTTTTCATTTTTTTATCAGCATTAAAAAAAAGCATAGATAAAGGAACCCTTTATTAGCTCTTTTTTAGCATTGATAAAGCCATCCTTTATTAGTTCTTTTTTAATATCATTGATAAAGATCATATTTTAACATCACTTGCAATATCAACACTTTCTAAATTTTGATAAAACCGCTTTTTGCACTGTTAAAGGTCGAATTTGCAACAGTGAGTGAAAAATTAAAATCCCCTTAATATTGTTTCCTTATTTCCTTAATCTTAGTCAGTGATCACCCTCTTTATCAATTTAGCTACACTTAGTCTCTCAATGAAAGTAACTTCAAAGGTAAAATAAATTATTCATTAAATCTATACACTAGTGTAGAAAACGTTTTTAATGTCACCATTTTTTACATCGGTTATATATAACTGACGTGAAAATCTGTGATATGTGGTTTTTTACGTCAGTTATAAAATAACCGATGTAAAAAATACTGAGAGTAAATTTTTTACGTCGGTTATTTGATAAATGACGTAAAAAATGAAGTATCTAACGAATTTTTTATGTCGTTTATAAAATAACCGACGTAAAAAAGGCGGCATCTAAGGCCTTTTTGACGTCAGTTATTTGATAACTGACGTAAAATCCCAACCCGTAGAATTTTTTATGTCGGTTATATTATAACCGACGTAAAAAACCAACACATGACAGTTTTTAGGTCAGTTATTTTATAACTGACGTAAAAAATGTGGTTTCTGATGTGTTTTTTATGTCGGTTATAGAATAACCAATGTAAAAAACCAACACGTGACTTTTTTTACGTCAGTTATAAAATAACCGACGTAAAAAATGCGGTATATGATACATTTATAACGTCAGTTATTATAATAACCAACATTATAAATGTAATAAAAATAGTTTATAAAGTCAGTTATTAAATAACCGACGTTATAAAACGTTTAAAAAATTTATCACGCCCCATGGATTGTCATTTCTATTTTTTTGATCGACAGACCTGCGACTCGTCTCTCTCACATGGAAAACCTAGAATCGACACTTCAATCTCGTTTCATTAAACTCATTTTGACATCATCGTTTATCATCTTTACTATCCTCGGATCTATCATCTCCACTCGCAACACTCAGGTAAGCCTCCCACGACTTTATTTCGTTCATTTTTTTCCCGGATAGTCTATATTTACGTCTTGCAATTTTTTTGTTTAAATTAGGTAAGATTCTTCGATTTCGAACCCTCTTACCTCGTTTTTCCATTATCATCTTATTTATTATCACCAGATCTATTAGATCGACTCACAATATTCAAGTAAGCCTCACCTACTTTTATTTCGTTTGTTTTTGTTTCGCGGATGCCCTGCATTTATGGTAATATTTGTTGTCATTGACAACTAATGATCTCATTCACCTATATTATTGCAATTTATATCTAAACCATTGTGATAAACCCATTCCGTGTACCAGTGTGATTTATTTTATAAGTATATATGGTTTTTCATGGTGGAATGTTTGTTTTGGATCCTTGGTTGTTTCTATTTTGGGTAGCACTTTTTGTTGTTCTATAAACTATTTACGTCTCTTATTTTCGTGGACTATTATAAGTCTTCATATGCTATTAAAACCCAATTCATTGAAAAATAGAGAATTTTAGACTAGTAGGAGATACAATTCATGGTTTTCATTTTGAATAATGATATGATACCAAAACTAGTATCTTGAGGTTAAAATACCTAGATATTCCAAAACTAGTATCTTGAGGTTAAAATCCCATGGTTCTAGGCGACTTTCTAGAGGGTTTGGGGCTGTCCAGGGGGTTGGGGGCTGTCCAGAGGGTTGGGGGCTATCCAGGGTGTCCATGGAGGTGGGGGGGGGGAGTCCAGGGGGTGTGTGTGTGAGGGGGGGGGGGGGGGCTGTCCAAGGGGGTGGGGGCCTGTACAGAGGGTTTGGGGGGTTTTCCAGGGGGTGGAGGGCTGTCCAAAGGTTTGGGGGGTGTCCAGGGGGGGTGTCTAAGGGGGTAAGGGGTGGGGGTGGTGTCCAGGAAGGGTGGGGGGTGTCCAAGGGGGTGGGGGGGGGGGGGGTGCTGTCTAGAGGTGTGGAGGGCTGTCCAGGGGTGGGGGGCTATCCAGAGGGGTGGGGGCTGTCCAAGGGGGTGGTGGTGTCTAGGGGGTGTCCAAGGGGGTGGGGGTGGTGTCCAGAGGGTTCGGGGGGCTGTCTAGAGGGTTGGGGGGTGTCCAGGGTGTCCATGGAGTGGGGGGGGGGGGGTAGTCTAGGGGTGTGTGTGTATGTGTGTGTGTGTGTTTGGGGGGGGGGGTCCAAGGGGGTGGGGGTGTCTAAGGGGGTGGGGGGGCTATCCAAGGGGATGGGGGCTTGTCCAGATGGTTTGGGGGTTGTCCGGGGGGGGGGGGGGGGGCTATCTAGAGGGTTAGGGGGTGTCCAATGGGGTAAAAGGTGGGTGGTGGTGTCCAGGAGGGGTGGGGGTGTCCAAGGGGGTGGGTGGGTGGGGGGGGGGGGTGGTGTCCTGAGGGGTGTAGGGGGGGCTATCAAAGGGTGTGGTGGTGTCCAGGGGGTGTCCAAGGGGGTGGGTGGGTGGGGGGGGGGGGGGTGTCCTGAGGGGTGTAGGGGGGGCTATCAAAGGGTGTGGTGGTGTCCAGGGGGTGTCCAAGGGGTGTGGGGGGGGGGGGGTCCAAGGAGGTGGGGGTGTCGAAGGTGGTGGGGGGCTATCCAAGGGGGTGGGTGGGTGGGTGGGGGGGTCTGTCCAGAGGGTTGTGGGTGTCCAGGGGGTGTCCAAGGGGGTGGGGGGGGGGTGGGGGGTGGTGTCCAGGAGGGGTGGGGGTGTCCAAGGGGGGGGGGGGTGTTGTCTAGAGGGGTGGGGGGCTGTCCAGGGGGTGGGGGGTCTGTCCAAGGGGGTGGTGGTGTACATGGGGTGTCCAAGGTGGTAAGGGGTGGTGTCTAGATGGTTCGAGGGGCTGTCAAGAGGGTTGAGGGGTGTCCAGGGTGTCCATGGAGGTGGGGGGGGGGGCAGTCCAGGGGTGTGTGTGTGGGGGGGGGGGTCCAAGGGGGTGGGGGGTGTCTAAGGGGGGTGGGGTGTCCAGGGGGTGGGGGGTGGTATACTGGGGGTGGGGGGTGGTGTCCAGGGGTGGGGGTGCTATCCAAGGGGGTGGTGGTGTCCAGGGGGTGTCCAAGGGGGTGAGGGGTGGTGTCCAAGGGGTGTGGGGGGGGGGTGTCTAAGGGGGTGGTGGTGTCCAGGGTGTGTCCAAGGGGGTGGGGGATAAGTGTCAGTTGGGATTGACTGTTGCATTGTGGTTTGTGAGATTATGACATGATGATTGTATTGTTTCATGGATACTAGTGTTGTAATATGATTCTATTTGGTTATATATATATTTTAACCAGTCATCATCTATGAAAAAATTATGAGTTATGGGGGAGACCATGTAGTGGTTTTCAAATATGCGTAGTTATCCTGACCTCATTGTGCCATGATGATTGGCTTTACATTGTGATTTTCTCCATCCGAGTTTTTATTTTAAATTTGATTTGATTCTCAGGTTTACCCCATCTTCTCCAATTTTCTATCAACCATTGGAGGCCCCATGGTTTTCTTTGATTCCATGGAATTTAAAACAGTTATATCTAACTATATTTTCTTTTTAAAATCACATTCATGCATATTTTTTTAAATACGCATAGATTTGTTTTATATTTCAAAATTGTTTTACATTCAAATTATTATTTTTTTCATATAAATATATATTTGTATTATCTTAAAAAGATGTCTACTTTTGATATTTGTTATAGGTAATAATGAGTCAAAGTTGGATTACACAACATCGAATGAGAAATGAATATGAGGAAGGTGTTGATTCCTTTTTGGAATTTTCTAAATGAAATATTCCAATAGTGAAATTTTTTTCTATCCATGCCTGAAATGTTTGAATATGAAGAAGTTGAAAAGTAGAGAGATAAAAGATCATCTGACTTGTCATGGTTTTAATCTGAGTTATAGTCCTTGTATTTGGCATGGTGAAACTAGACGGAATGTCACTGATGATGTTGATTTTCAAGATGGTGACTCCAATGGAATTGAAGAAATGATTCACGATATTACAGCAGAACAAATTGAGATAGAACCGATAGTTGTGTGTCTATATGGTGATGCTGAAAAACCATTATATCCTGGTTTTACAGATTTTACGGTTTTGTCGGCGGTGTTAATATTGATTAGCCTGAAGGAGAAACATGGATGGAGTGATAGAAGTTTTACAGAGCCACTACAATTGATGAAATACATTCTTCCAAAAGATAATGATCTTCCAGATTCACATTATAAGACCCAGAAAATATTATGCCCGATGGGATTGGGATATAAGAAAATACATGCCTGTTCGAATGACTGTATGATATATAGGAAGGAATATGAATTTATGTAAGAGTGTCCTAAATGTGGGACATCATAGTATAAGGTGAAAGAAAAATCACAGGATGATGTAGATATTACAAAGATCCCTTCAAAGGTATTTTGGTATCTTCCTATAATTCATCGTTTCAAACATTTATTTGCTAATTCACATGATGAAAAAAGGTTAAGATGGAATGCTAATAAGTGGTTATGTGATGGAAAAATACGTCATCCAGCTAATTTTCCACAATGGAAGAAAATTGATGATAAGTATCCTACATTTGGAAATGAAATTAGAAATCTCAGACTAGGGTTGTGCAGATATGGAATGAATCCATACCGGACCCTCAGTAGCACACATAGTTCATGGCCTGTTTTATTGGTAATTTGTAACCTCTCTCCTGAAGTTTGTATGAAGCGCAAATATGTCATGTTGAGTATAATGATATCTGGTCCAAAGCAACCCGACAATGATATTGATGTTTTCTTACCACCGTTGATTGATGATTTGAAACTTTTATGGGAGGATGGTATTAGGGTGTATGATTCTTATAAAATGGAATATTTTCAATTGCATGTAGTGCTTTTTTTTCACTATAAATGACTTCCCAACATATGGAAATTTGTCTGGATATAGTGTTAAAGGGCATAAATCATGTCCAATTTGCGAACAACAAACGTCATATTTTCAATTTCATCATGGGAGGAAAATAGTGTGCATGGGTCATCGAAAGTTTTTGCCTATGGATCACTCTTATAGAAGACTAAAAAAGGCATTCAATAGCTCACAAGAATTTGATATTTCTCCAAAACCTTTATCCCCTGATCTATATTTTGAGAGGGTGAAAACCCTTGATGTGACATTGGGAAAGACACAGAAATCTAGTAATGATAGACATATTTGGAAGAAAAGGTCAATATTTTTTGAGCTATTATATTAGAGATATCATGAAGTTAAACATAATATTGATGTCATGAACGTGGAGAAGAATATCTGTGATAGTTTGATTAGAACATTGTTAGATATTAAAGTAAAGACAAAATACGGGTTGAATGCAAGATTAGACTTACTATCAATGGGAATATGTTTGGAGTTAGCTCCCACTCCTAACGGAAGACGAACATTTATTCCCCCGACTTGTCATACATTATCTAAGAGGGAGAAAATTAGCTTTTGTTAGTGTCTTCATGATATCAAAGTGCCTCAAGGTTATTCTTCAAATGTAAAAAAATTTATCTCATTGAAGGAAGTGAAGTTGATTGGTATGAAATCTCATGATTGTCACGTCATGATGCAACAAATTCTACCAGTTGCATTGTGTGGAATATTGTCCATCTATTTTAGAAAGACTATAATTAATTTGTGTTATTTTTTCAATTCAATTTGTAATAATGTGATTGATGTGAATGCTTTGAAAATTTTGGAAAAGGATGCAATTTTTATACTTTGTCAATTGGAAATGTATTTTACTCCAACCTTTTTTGATATAATGGTGCATTTAATGATTCATCTGGTTCGAGAAATAAAACTTTGTGGACTTTTATATCTTCATTGGATGTATCCTTTTGAAAGGTATATGAAAATATTGAAGGGGTATGTTAAGAATCGATATCGACCTAAAGCCTCCATTATTGAAAAATATATTTCTGAGGAGGTTGCAGGGTTTTGTACGAGCTACTTGGATACAATGCAACACATAGGTTTGCCTCCATCTCACCATGAATGAGTTAATAATGAGGGAAAGAGGATTCGTGGCTTGAAAGTCAAATCATTTCCAACTGAACAAATGAAGAAGTTATAATCATACATCTTGAATAACATAGCTGATGATCAACCGTATATCACATTGCATATTAATGAGTTGAAACAATGTCATCCAAAGAAGAAATAAATGTGGATTTTCAATGAGCACAACAAAACATTTTTGTCATGGTTTAAAAGGACCTTGCTTGGTAAATCAAATGTATCAGAGACATTAAAATGGATAGTGGGCGGTCCATGTTTAAATGTGATAACATGGTCCAATTATGACATTAATGGCTATACATTTCATACGAAAGCTCAGGACAACATAAGTGCAGTTCAGAATAGTGGTGTATTGGTGTTTGCAGAAGCAATGCATTTTTCGAGTGCTAAGGAAAAAAACCCAATTTCTGCATCAAGTGCATATTATGGAGTGATTAAAGACATATGGGAGGTGGATTACTTTAAAATTAAAGTTCCTGTTTTTAACTGTAAATGGTTTATCGGTAACAATAGTTTCAAACACGATGAATTTGGAATGAAAATTGTTAATTTGAATAGATTGGAAGACACAACTGATTCTTTTATAATAACAACACATGCAAAACAAATTTTCTATGTAGTAGATCAATCAGATATGCAGTGGCCTGTTGTTTTACAAGAGAAAAAACAATATATTGGTGAGGATGAACTTGATGAAGATGCTGATTTATGTTAGATCCCTACTTCCATGGAAATATTAACAGAACATAATGATGAGCATGTTGAAGACATGGATTGTGCCATAAGGAATGATCACAACGAAGGAATTTGGGAAAACAATTCATTTATACATTCCTAAAATTACAAGTAACATTTATTTATTTCTTGTTTACATTTATTATTTTTATAAAATGGTAGATATTGTAAGTTTTTTCTTTATTAAAACATGTATTAAAAAAAATAAGTATAAGTTTTTGTTTGTTTTATTTTTTTTTAGTTTACTTTATCATGTTTACCATTACATTAATTATATATCTATTGTTTTTGTTTAGTGACAATTAGTTTACAATTTTTACCATGTTTACCAAGTTTACCAAGTTTTAATTTTGTTTAGTTTACTGTATCATATTTACCATTACATAAATTATATATCTATTATTTTTTCAGTGACAATTACTTTACCATGTTTACCATGTTTACCATGTTTACCATCTTGACTATCTTTACCATCTTTACCATTGTTTAACATGCTTACCATATTAACCATGTTTACTATTACATAACTTAGTACAATTTTCTATTTTCTGATTAAATTAGTATTAAAATATTTGAATTTGTATATTTGTGAACTAATGTTTGTTTTTTTGATTTGAAGGATAATGAAAGATCAATCAGTTGATCAACCACATGATTCTGGAGATGAGCATATTGGTCATACCTCTCGGTAAGAACATTCACATGCTCCTCTTGATGTTCCCCAATCTTCCTCATGTGCTCCCATTACTACAAAGAGTTCAAGAGTTGGTAAACGTGGGTGCACACGTTTACCAAAATTATCACTTTCCCATACATAGGATCAGAGGATACTCATTGAGTTTGATGAGGATGATATTCCTAGAGGTCCAAATGGAAAAGTTTTTAAGAGTTTTGTATCCACTCAGGGTAAGATCAAAGTAATCATTTTGTATGATGACTGAAGAAGTGTGGACAAAACGATAATCTCTCAGTTATGGGAAATGATTTTGGTAAGATCTTTTGATATTGTTTGCCTATTCTTTAAATGTTTCTAGTATATATAAGATGTTTAACCTCTTCTTTATCAGATGACATTTAATATTCCTGACACAGGAGGAGTCAGGAAGAAATTCTTATCGATGACTTCCAGGAGATGGAGGGATTTCAAATCAACCCTCACATATGATTTCATTTTTGGTCATAGGATTCATGACAATCCATGTCATATATATCCTTTCATAGATGAAGACACATGGAGACAATTTGTTGAAAGTAGAAAAAAAGAATCATTTTTGGTAAGGGCAATGTAAACTTTTATAAGCTTTCTTATATAAATGATCTTATTACTGTTTTGTTAATGATTTATTATTCTTAATTTATAGCAAACAAGGAAATCTCATCAAGAGATCCAATCTAAAAATGTATACCCTCATAGTTTATCTCGGGGAGGGTATACATTATTGGAAGAAAAAATGATGGTGGAAAAATTACAAAAACTAAGAGCTGAGTCTTCAAGCTCTGGAGAGGTGGCCCCTCCATCCCCTCCATCTAGACATGAAAAATAGAAGAGAGCTCAGATGGGAAAAAAGGGAAATATCTTTCAAAAGATTTTAGAATTGTAGCTGAGAGGATTGTAAGATATCTATTTTATTTATTTAAGTTAACTATTTTCTTCATATAATTTAAATGATTAAAGAAATGTTCAATTAATTAATATAGGATTCTCTTGAGGATCAGAGATCACAGGGGGTATTTACAGCTGCTGGGAGGCAAGATATTTTATTTGCAGCATTGGGAAATCCCGAACATCCTGGTCGTGTATGAGGATATCCAGCAAGTGTATCGGTAAGAAAAGTGTTTCCACATTCCTCAACTACCTACGTTGAGGGTGTTTATAAAAAAAAATAGAATCCTTGGAGGCTGAAGTTCATAATATTAACGCGACGATGGAGGAAAATATTAGAGAGTCAGTACAGTCTATGTTTGCAGACATGCAAAGACAATTTCAGAGTGCAACTCCCACTTCTCCACCTCCCCTTGCAGACCCCATTATTTATCCTCCAACTCTGCCAGTAGCTCCCACTCCCCCACCTCAGCCCGTGGACCCCATTTTTTATTCTACTCCTCTGCCGCATCTTCCTACTTATTGCGAGTTGTATATTGATGATCCTCAATATCATATAGTTGCATATGGGTTGGAATATTGTATAGGAGATATAGTTCATCATCAACAATTAGAGGTAGAGAATCAGAGGGTCACTGTACAAGATATTATAGATAGATCAGCTCAAGTACCATTACCTACATATGAGGTGATGATAGTTGGACATAATATCAGACATTTTTTAATTGGTCCATCCAAACTTCTTCGACTCATTATCATAGAGGTATGTATGTTATATCTTATAGTTTTTTTTATTAAAGTTGTTTTATCATTTGAAAACTAATATATTTTTCTATTTATTTTTACAAGAATACTTCAAAGGTAAAGAAATACTGTATAGACAAAAACAAAGAGAAATGGCTATGACATCAGATACAAATTCTAGTAGTTTTGACAGATTGTCAAGATATTCAAATTTGTTGGCGGATCATTATGAATTTCCAATGGAAGCTCATGTTTGTGGACATGCAATAACTGTGTGGATTATGAAAGCTGATATCATGAAACTTGTTACTGGAGATAAGTTGGGAATCAACGTGGTGCATATTTTTTCCATGTAAGTCTTAACACCTTTTCCCTACATTATATTTATTAAAAATGTATACTTATGTCTGTTTTGTATTAGGTATCTTTATAACATTTGTGAGAAGAATGAGCGGACAGATGTATATGGGTTCATGGACCCGCATTTGATTTCCCCTAAAGCATGTGCATTGGATGAGGAACAAAGAATGGTTTATATTGCTGAAAGACTTGAACAGAATATAGTCACACAATGTTGGATGATACCTTTTTGTGAGAGGTATGAAACACATCTCTCTCAAAGAGTTCATTATCTTTTAACATAAAAACCCACTAACCTTAATTTTTTTTATCAGTGATCATTGGATATTAAAGGTTTTTTCCCAAGGGAGAAGACACTTTATTGGATATGATCTATCCATGGTGATGTACGAGAAAGTTTTAAGAAAATGTTGAAAAATTAAGTTTCAATTTCTCAATAGTTTTCTATATTATAACAAATTTTAAATTTATCCCATTCATATTATTTTCTAATAGAGGATGGGTCTACTTTCGAAAAAACACAAAGAAAAGGAGTGTGAAGATCAAATATGTAAATGTAAAGGTAAATATCCATTTATAATTTGTACTATTTGATTTATTACATACAAATAATATATTGAATTTACACTCATTCAAACAGAATTTTCATGAACAACAAGGCATCATAGAATGCAGATATTATATGTTAAGATTTATGTATGAAATAATAACAACTGGGACAATTGTGAACTTTGACCTGGTAAGATTTCCTTTTAAACTTTTCCATAATATTTCATTTGATTTATTCATTATACACGTTAACTACTATCCTTTTAATTTGTAGCTATTGTATGACCCTCAACCCTATAGTGCTGAAGACGTCAAACACTTACAAGTGGAATGGTCAAATTATTTTACAGGTTTGATTGATTTTTAGTTGTTTGTAGTGTAAAATGTAATTTTGAATACTATCATTGTAATTGTGCATTTGGTAGTCATTTAAGTTGGATTTAGTTTTTTTTAAGTTGACATTGTAAGTTTGAATTTTATATATGTGAATGTTTAATTTTTCTCTACTTCTTGTTTTGGTCTACTTATGATGGTTTTTCTGGTATGGATTCTGGTCTGAGGGGGAGGGGTTCCAAGGGTGTGTGTGTGTGTGGGGGGGGGGGGGGGGTTAATAAGGTGGGGGGTATGTAGGGTGTGGGAGGGTAGTCTGGTGGGGTGGGGGGGTATCCTGGGTGTCCGTGAGAGTGGGGGGGGGGGGGGCAGTTCGGGGGGGGGGGGTGGGAGTGTTTCCAGGATGGTGGAAGGGCTATCCAGGGGAGTGGGGGGGGGGGGTGTCCAGGGGATTCCAGGGGTGTGGGGGTATCCTGTGGGGTGAGGGGGGTTTCTAAGGGTGTGGGAGGGCTATCTAGTGGGGGGGGGGGCTATCCAGTGGGGTGGGAGGGGGGGGGGGGTCCAGGGTGTCCATGGGGATGGGGGGGGGGGTCTAGGGGGGTGGGAGAGGAGGTGCCACCATCCCTCGGGGTGCTGAACACCACTGGAAGGTACTCATCACTCCCACATGTGAAACATTTTGAGATCTCAAGCTTTTCATGTGGGAGTGATGAGTACCTTCCAGCGGCATACCCCCTGAGGGATGGCGGCGCCTCCTGTCCCAACACCAGCTATCCAGGGGCTGTCCAGGGGTTGTCTAGGGGGTGGGTGGAAATCCAGGGGTGTGTGTGTGGGGGGGGGGGGGGGATTTCTCAGGAGGGTGGGGGTTGTCCAGGGGGTGTGGGGGGGCTATCCAGGGGGTGGTGGGGTAGGTCCAGGGGTGTGTGATGTGTGTGGGGGGGGGGGTTGTCCAGGGGTGTTAGGGGTTGTACAGGGGGTGGGGGGGGGGGGGCAGTCCAGGGGGTGTGGGGGGGGGGGTGGTGGGGGTTTTCCAGTGGGGTGAGGGGGTTCTGGTCTGTTTTTTTGGTAACTTTTTGGTCTGTTTTAGGGGTGTGGAAGGGCTGTCCATGGGTGTGGGAGTGCTGTCCAGGGGGGTGGGGGGGGGGGGGGTATACAGGAGGGTGGGGGAGATGTCCAAGGGGTGGTGGTGATGTCTAGGGGTGTGGGGGGGGGGGTGTCCAGGGGTGTGGTGGGGGCTGTCTAGTGTGGGTGAGTGGGTTCTAGTCTGTTTTTGGTAACTTTTTGGTCCTATTTCAGGGGTGTGGGAGGGCTGTCCAGGGGTGTGGGAGTGCTGTCTAGGGGGGTGGGGGGTATACATGAGGGTGGGGGGGTTGTCTAGGGGAGTGGGGGGCTGTCCAGGGGGTGGTGGGGGTGTCCAGGGGTGTTTGGGGCTGTCTAGGGGGTCGGGGGCAGTCTAGGGGTGTGGGGGGGGTGTCCAGGGGTTTGGTGGGGGGGGCTGTCCAGTGGGGTGAGGGGGGCTGTCCCCGGGGGTGGTGGGGGCCTGTATAGTGGGGTAAGTTTTAAATGTTATCTATGTAAATGATTAATTTTTCTTTGGTTCTTGTTTTGGTCTACTTCTGTTTTTCTGGTACAAATTCTTGGTTTGGTTTCTGGTTGTTTCTGGGGAGAGTAGAGGACTGCTTTCTATTTAAAAAAAACTTGGTTTATCACATTAGTTATTTTAATAACCGATTCCATAAACACCCCCGCACTCGTTTATCACGTTGGTTATTTAATAACCAATGTGATAAACACCCCCGCACTAGTTTATCACGTCAGTTATTAAATAACCGATGTGATAAACCCCCTGGTTTTCCACATCGGTTATTAATAACCGATGTGATAAAAGCCTGGGAAATTGTTTATCATGTCGGTTATTAAATAAACAATGTTATAAACACCACGATGTTTTGTTTTTTTACATCTATGTTTAAATAACCAATGTAAAAAACAATATTTATAACGTCGTCTGTATTAACTGTCGGCTAAAAACCAACGTAAAAAATAAAAAATAATCGACATAAAAAACATTTTTTGCACTAGTAATACATTGAAAATAAAAAATATGAAACCAAGAGAAAGGTGAGAGGGTGTAAGAGTGAAAATTTTGAGAATGACTTACCAACTCCAATATCAAGAAAATGTGAGCTGGGGTTCATGTGGTAATGAAATATCCAGGATAATGAGGGTTTTTTATTACTAAAAGAAAAAGAAACAAGAAAAAACAAAAAAATTATTTAATGATGGGTAACTTCCCCATACATCGATACTTTTTTATTCCCAAAATATAATTTTCTAGAAGAACTAGCCATAGTCACTAGGAGGATGTGGTTTCCTAACTAGTAACCACTACATGTGCTTTATCCATTTACTTTTAATAAAAATATGAGTTTTATAGAAACCTAAAATTCCAAAACAGATCTCCACTCTCCTAATAGGTGAAAATTTCCCTAGAAAACACCCTTCATCATGAGGTTCTGCTCAAAAGAGTCTTCAAGTAGATTAGAAAATTCATCACCACAAATCCCACTTCGTTGTTGATTTCAAGGCACTCACTTAGGTGAAAAATAATAGACTCCATAAAGATCTTCCAAGAACACTTTAAACTCATCAATAGAATAAATATCCTTAGAATGACTTGGAAGGCGTGCTTTCTAATTCAGAAATTAAATCAGATTTGACGCTTTTAAAATTTTCCATGAAGGGACAGTTGTGGACTGATGTGTTCTTAGATGTTTGACATTATAGTCAAATCTATCTAACTCATTCAAAATATTACAATTTTTGAAAACATGGGTAACAAGGGTATGAGTTTTTACAAAAAGGTTTGGGAAATGGTTTTTCAAAAAGTGATCTAAGAAGTTTTTAAATTAAAAATGAAAAATGATTCATCTTCTATACGACTGTCAACTTCAAAAGAAAGATCAACACTACTGGAAATAAAATATATACCAACAGTTTGAAACCATTGATATAGGCATCAGAACCTTTGGTATACTATATACCAACGGTTTTGCAAACTGTTGGCTAGTAAGCCGTTGCAAAAGGCCTATACCAACGGTTTTTCTCTAACCATTGGTATATGGTACTGTAACCTTCAATATGCCAACAGTTTTATAGAAACTGTTGGTATATATTTATACCAATGGTTGATAAACTGTTGGGATATATAGATTACATGTACTTTACCAATGGTTTGAAATCGTTAGTATATAGTATTTCCAATGGTTCCTTAAAACCATTGGTAAAAATATTCTGGAAATACAATATACTAACAGTTCAAAAACCGTTGGTATAGTGTATTACAAATGGTTTATTCAAAACCGTTGGTAAAACTATTCTCCAAAAACACTTCACCAATGGTTTTTAAAATTGTTGGTATAGTTTTTT
>OY728134.1:1056576793-1056755068 GCA_963277665.1 Viscum album | reverse complement strand
GGGGGGATGCCTAGGGGGTGTGGGGTGTCGAGGGGGGTGGGGGTGTCCGAGAAGATGGGGGGGGGGTGTCTAAGGGGATTGGGAGGGTTTTCCCACATAGTTGGGGGGATATCTAGGGGGTAGGGGTGTCCAGGGGGGTGGGATGGCTGTCCACGGGGTGGCAGGGCTGTCCAGTGGGTACGAGGTGTCCAGGGGGATGGGCGAGCTGTCCACGGGGGTGGAAGGGCTGTTAAGGGGGAGGGGGTGTCCATGGGGTGGGTGGGATATCCACATTGGTGGGGGGGGGGGGCTATCTAGGGGTACGAGGGTGTCTAGGGGGTGGGGGTGTCCGGGGGGATGGGGGGTCCGCGGGGTGGGGAGTGTCCGAAGAGTGGGGGGCTATCCATGGGGTTGGGGGGATGGGCTGTCCAGGGGGTAAAGGGTGTCTAGGGGGTGGTCTGGCTCTCCATGAGGGTGGAGGGGTTGTACAGGGGGTACGAGGTGTCCAGGGGGTGGGCGGGCTATCCACGAGGGTGGCGGGGCTATCCAGGGGGTAGGGGGGTGTCCAGGGGGGTGGGCAGGCTATCCACCGGGGTATGACTGAGAGCTATGAGATTTAATTGGGTTGTCATTCATTT
Source organism: Viscum album (assembly GCA_963277665.1). Lineage (NCBI taxonomy): Eukaryota > Viridiplantae > Streptophyta > Magnoliopsida > Santalales > Viscaceae > Viscum > Viscum album. The sequence goes on along the minus strand of OY728134.1, from coordinate 1,056,754,451 downwards.
TATAAAAAACAAACGATGGGTGTTAAGGATTAGAATAGTATTTTTTAGTAAAAATACAATTTGGTAAGATTAGTGACTTGATAACATGATGGTATCAAGTTTGCAATTGGGAAAAAGTTGGGGCATTGGATTCTAAAAGGATCCCACAACCTTCCAAGGATATATTCTTTCTAGAAAAAATGTGTTGTGGGAGAAGTAATTAATCCTATATAGTTGATGTCACTTTTAGATAATGTGATGTCTTACTCATCAAGATGACTAGACAAGAACCAAAACCAAAGAGGCCTCAGACCAATCCAAATCTCTAGAAGTGATGACCTCCCAGTGCTTATTGGCGAACTATGGTAGTGATGACTTCCCACCTGCACATCCCCCCTCCCCACCTCACCCCCAGCAGATTCCCCCTGCACATCCCTCCTCTCATCCACTGATTCCACACCCCACCTACCAGCACCCCCACTTGCACAACCCCCCTCCCCCACCCCACCTACATAACCCGCCACAGCCCCCTCCCATCCACCCACTGCACAACCCCTCTCCCCCCACCAGCACAACCCCCCTCCCCCACCCCACCCCACCCCACCCCCACCTGTACACCCCACCTTACCCCAACAAACTCTCACCAGCCCAACCCACCCCCAAACTACACACTCCCCTCCTCTACCCACTTGCATAGCCCCCCCCCCCCCCAACTACACCCCCACTTGCACAACCCCCTCCCCCACCCCCAACTACACTGCCCCCCTACCCCCACCCTCACCTATACAACCACCCCCACCTCACCCCCCCAATAGACTCCCACCTGCCCAGCCCACCCCCCTAACCTACACACTCCCCTCCCCCCACCCACTTGCACAACACCCCCCACTTGCACAACACCCATCCCCCCACCTCACCCCCAACTGACTCCCCCCCACTACACACCCCCCAACTGCACATACCCCCACCTAAACACCCCCACCTGCACACCCCCCTCCCCCCCACCCACTACAACCCCACCCACTACACCTCCCACCACTTGCACCCCCTTATTTAAAATAAATTTGATTCACACATGACAATTGAAATGAGGAAAAAATACAGAAAATAAATCAAATTGAAATTGTTGCGTATAACATACCGCACAAGCCTTGGGTTTAAGACAAATCAAAACAGAAAACAAAAAAAATAGATGAAAAACATTAAACCTAAGATAATACTTACATATTTGAAGTGTAGAACAAAACAACTTTGTGATTGAAGATGGATCTGGTGGATTATTTTTTTGAGTGAGAGAGATATTAGGTCTTGGTTTTAGGCATTCAATTGCATAGATGGGGGATTAGGTCTGCTGGAAATTTAGGGGAAAACTTTCCCAATGGTTTTAAAAAACCATTGGGAAAAGGTAAGATTTACCAACATTTTAAACAAACCATTGGGAAAGCCTTCCTAAAATTAACATATCCCAACAGTTTTATCAAACCATCAGGTAAAAGTCATCTAAAACTCATATATCCCAACAGTTTGATAAAACCGTTGGGAAAAAGTATGTTCACACCCCTATTCCAACGGTTTATGAAAACCATTGGAAAATTTCATTGGTATGTCCTCCATTTACAGTAGTGTCAATTGCCCAATTTTTGAATTAAATAAGTAAAATATTGTTTGAAAATTGGTCAAATATATCCATTTCAACCTCTCCATCAAAATTAAATCCATTAAAAGAAATTAAAAAACATCATTTTTCACCACTGGTCGTGTGAGTACTTCTTTGACCTTATAGAAATCAAATTGAAACTTAAGAATTTCAATAAATTTCCCATAATCCCTTAATTTTGATTCCATGATTTCAATTTCTATAAGTTTATATTGATAAAGTGAAATAATAGAATTACTAATAGTTTTTCATATGTTCACAGTGTTCCAATTTTTTCTCAAAAATAGCATCTCAATAATTAATCCATTGAACATTCTCTTAAAAAAATTTATCAAACTATTTTTCCATTAAAACAATTTTTTATTACCGAAGTTCATAGCCAACATAAATACATCAGCTTATAACTCATAATTTTCAAGTAGGTCACTCAAAAATTATTTTTCTATGAAAGAACAAAAAAATATTCATTTTTTTATTATAATAATAATTTATTTTTCTTAGTTTTTAATTTTTATTTGATTTTTTAACCCTAGACACTCACGTCAAACCTTCCCCAGAATTAGTGCCAAAATTTTGATTGATTTGGTCTTTGATTTTCCATTAAAATTACAATTTATATTTTCTAAAATCAAACTACTACCATAACAACAATTAGGGTTGATCTACTTGGAAAGTGAGTGAGATGATCCTAGGGATTTATTAAATGCCCTAAACTGGTAAAATAGATAATGAAAAATTATGATTGATTAAGTAAAAAATTATATGAAAAATGATGATGTTAAATGCTATGAATTTTGTTAACAACCAAACTATGTTAAAGAGAAGAGATATGTGTACAATATTATCAATAGGAAAATTCATTGATGCATCTTTAAGAGAAATGATGTTCCGAAAAATAATTTTAATTCAAAAAGGAACTAATTTGTTAGAAGTGTTGTAATCTCCCTTATAATTATACCTACTCCCATTAAATGTCATGTATCCTCAATATACATAATAAAAAAAGAATGAGTTTGCAGTTGAGTGGGAAGGGATCAAAAACATAAAAGTATTTACAAGATCCAATAATTAATTTTTCCCTAAACAATTAATTATAGTTCATGTTTCAATATATGGAAAACACAAGAAAAAGAAATTGAGAAACAATAAAAGAAAAAAATGGAGAGAAGAAATATCACCTCTCATGTTGAAGTCAATCTGTATTCACTTCACCTCTATCTATTTCCCATCTAATGAAGATCTTTCTTATGCTCATGATGAAAAATATTTTCTATTAGCTCTAAAGATTCAATGTTAGCACTGGTACTAGAATATATATATCAAAAAATTGGTCATATGTCTCTCTAATGAATTAATTACCTCATCAAAAGTTCTCACCCCTTTTTTAATAAAGTTTCCCACTAAATTAGTTTTTCTAGTCTCACTAATTAGTCATACCCAACAATTTTTTTCCTTTAGAAATTGTTCACAATGCCTATTGAATTATAAAATCTCTCCAAAAAACTCATCCACCAACTTATAAGTCATTAATTTCCCCCATATATCTCCATAACTTAATTTATTAGTTATTTTTATTATTATTTTGAATGTATTCAATTCCAAATTTTTGAATCCACATGTCAATTATTTATGCATCCTTTAAATCTCCCAGATTCCAATATGTAACAGATTATAGCCCAATTATCAGCAGATTGAACTGCCATAAGGAGAAAAACCAGTGAATAAAATCCTTCTACTTCATCCATAATTTCAAACATCTTACTAATTTCACCCATTTTCAACAGTGTTGTCTTGAATAGTAGAACTCACTGGAACAATTTCAAACTTTGTCAAATTAATACCCTCTCTCAAAATAAATTAAAATGGCCATAGCTTATTCTTATTTGAAAAGATTTGGGCTATGTCAATTGAGCATGGGTTTCCATCTTCCTTTGATCATGGGTGACTCAGTTCAATCTCAACAAAAACCCACAAATCTTATTCTTCTGAATTCAGCTAGCCTACCTTTAACCCTAAACATGAACCCCCAATTTTTTATGGTCTCATTATTTCATTAATAATATCGGGTTCAGTTGCACAATCCCATGTTTCTTTTGGGGCGCGGAGCCCGACGTCGTAGTGGAAGTCTTCATTGCAGAAAACACACAAGAGAAGTGAAGATTCACCTGAAGGCCTTTTCACACCCGAAAGCAATTTATCACCCGAAGGAATTTTAAACATCATCTGAAGGATTTTTAACACCACACTCGAAGGAATATTTACAATGAAACACTGACACCATGAACATACCATTTTTGTTGTACCACCAATCATCACAACTGGGACACACCGCTTGATCTCTATAACCAAGAGGACTTTTGATACATGGCATCTTCATGAATCTCTTTGCACAACGTCGCCGAAAATTATCTCTCCATCATCGCACGCCATCATCTTCACACACACAATTTTATTCTCCATCATTGACATTCCTTCATTGTCAACATCATCACTTCTACTTCATTCTCACCATCTTCGCTTCACATTGGTTACCGCAAATGCGACAACCCCTTCCTCGTTTTTCTCTTGGCGGCTACATCTTTGCCAGCCCGCATTCCAAAACATGCTATCGCTTCTTATTATATAGATACACAACCCATATCTCCAATAATGAAATCAACATTCATTATTATATCAATTAATATTGGGAGTAACTCTTCAATAATGTTGAGAGAAAATCCTCCATTAATGTTGAGAAAATCCCTCCATTAATATTTTTCTCCCTCTCCATTATTTAAATTTTAAATGAAAAATCCCAACAATATCCAACTTGATTTAAAATTCAAATAATCCACATTCACCTCCACCATCTGGGTCAATTTTATCACCGAATTCACCAAGGTTTGAATGTCACCCAATGAACGGAACACACCCATGACACCTACAACCATGAAGACTTTTGATATTCCAGCAACACTTTTGATACCACTGTCATTTTCCGATGACATCCAAGTCCTTGATAAGCTGCTCCACCAGATTCTTGCCACCATGTTCTACAACAGAGCACTTCAACCAATCACTCTGATACCACTGTTGGGTCGTAGAGCCCAGTGCTACAACAGAATTCGTCATTGCAGAAAACACACAAGAGAAGAGAAGATTCACTCAAAGGCCTTTTATCACCCGGAAGAATTTTATAACCTGAAGGAATTTTACACATCACCTGAAGGATTTTTAACACTACACCCAAATTAATTTTTACAATTCAAATCTAAAACCATGAACATACCATTTTTTTGTACCGCTGATCATCACAACTGAGACACGCTGCTTGATCTCCGCAACCAAGAGGTCTTTTGATACATGGAATCTTCATGAATCTCTTTGCACACCATCACCGACAATTATCTCTCCATCGTCTCACGCCATCATCTTTGCACACACGCCTTCATTCTTCATCATTGACACTCCATCATCATCGACATAATCACCTATTCTTCATTCTCACCATCTTCGCTTCGCACTGGTTACCGCAAACGCAAAAACCCCTTCCTCGTTTCTCTCTTGGAGGCTACATCTTTTCCAGCCCACATTCCAAAACATGCTACCACTTCCTCTTATATAGACACATAGATAATATCTCCAATAATGTGGTCAACATTCATTATTCCATCAATTAATATTGGGAATAACTCTTCATTAATGTTGAGAGAAAAATCCTCCATTAATGTTGAGAAAATCCCTCCATTAATAATTTTCTCTCTCTCCATTATTTAAATTTTAAATCAAAAAATCCCAAAATTTTCAATAAATCTTCACCCAACTTCAACATGTATTAGATTCACTTGAGCTTCAACCATGGTAAGAAATCCCTTCAACACCTTGAAAAGCTTCAACTTCAGGTCGACTAGCTCGATCAAATGAAACGAATTTTTATCCACAATCAAATTCATATTCTTCGATGTCAAACCTAACCAGTCCTTATTTGAGATTCCCCAAGCTTGTTTTGAGTATTCTCCATTAGTGAAGAATATGAAACCCTATCATTATTTCTGATATTCAAAGGTGAGGTCCAATTTCTATAACTCAAAAGAAGATCTCCACATGGTTCATCCAGGATGGGTACATTTCTCAACCCATGTTACCTTTTCCAACACTCCCTCTCTCTCTAATTATCCCATTTTGTGCCCATACCTATTCATTTCTCAAAAAAAAGTCACCAAAACTCTATTCTCTCGGCTGGATATATTACATTTTGTTACAAAAAAATAAAATAAAAAAATATAATACCGGTTTGTATTACACAACATAAAATTGTAAGTCTTAAATTTTAAAAAAAGAAATATATATTATAAATTGGTAATCTACACTGCTAAAAAATAATATAGCAGTTTGCAACCTCGAAACAAAAAAAAACACTTCACTCTTCCAGATATTTGCATCTGTTTTTCCATAAACAAATAACATGGTGAATGAGTTTTCACAAGCTGTGATCCCAAAGATGACGAAAGAGATTTACGATAATAGGTGTATTCAAATGCGTGCCCTCCTTGGCACCGAAGATGTCGTGGATATCGTGGAGGTAGAATACACCAAGCTAGAATCCAAAGCAGCGGAGGCTGCTCTACCAGATGTTCAAAAGGATACTCTTCGGGAGAAACTAATGGAGGACTATAAGGTAAAATTATACATTTATCAAGGTCTTTATGAAGAGACTTTCTAAATAATCACTTCTTCGAAATCATCAAAGGAGATCTCGGATAATCTTCACAAAGCATTACAGGACATCGACATAGTTACACAGATTCATCTTCAATCTTTGTGAGGTGAGTTTGAATTCATATTTATAAAATCTTCTCAGACCGTTGTCGAGTATCGTACTCATGTTATGGTTTTGGTGAACCAACTGCAAAGAAATGGAGAAAATATTATCCACATGCGGGTATGTGAGAAGTTTTTGTGATCCCTTGATCTAAAATTTGATTATATAATCAGTTCTTTGGAAGAAAAAAAGGATCTGGAGATGATTTATGTAGAAGAACTCATGGGGTCTCTTCAAGCCCATGAATTGAAGGTGAACTGATGGAGCGATATGAATGGAGTAGAGTATACTCTACAATCGAAGTTGTACCTCAACACCTCTAAAAAGGAGAAAGGGGGGACATCTAGAAGAACCCGAGGAAGAGGATTTCATGGACACCGATTTGATCCAAGAAGAGGAGGATGAGGTGGAAGAATCCTAACTCAAGGAGTTCATGAATATCAAACCTATACTCCACGAGAATGTGGATGAGGAAGAATGGGTTGATTCAACAATCGCCAACCATAAAAAAGAAATGTTCAATGCTATAATTGTAAAAATATGAAAATTACAATAATGAATGTTGGTACAAGAAACCCATAGAGAATGACACCAAGGAGGCATATATCATCGAAGAAGAATATCCTTTTGGAGAGTCCCATGTGTTGATGGTACAAACATCGACACAAAATCAAGGTATGTGGTATCTTGACTATGGAGCTAAAAACCACACGAAATGGCACAAACACTTATTTATGAACATTTATGAGAGGGTTCAAGGATATATTTCATTTGGTGACCTCTCAATAATATTTTATTATGGAAGAAGAGATATTATGATCAAGAAAAAAAACAATAATCACGCTTTCATCTAAAACGTCTACTATGTACTCAACATGAAGATAAACATCTTGAGTGTTGGGTAGTTGGTGGAAAAATGCTTTCACATAATCCTATAACATAAAAAAATTGTGATTGTTGATGACAAAGGTAGGATGATCACAAAAGTACTAATGGAGAAGAGCCAAATGTTTCCACTTTTGATCCAACCCGACGTACTACAGAGTTTAACGACGATACATGATGATAAAGACTGGCTATGGAATATTAGGTTTGGGCATTTAAAATTTGAAAGTTTAAGATTATTAAGAAACAATAATATGGTGAATGGGCTTCCTATCATTTAACTCCTGAATCAACTTTGTAAAAGTAGTGTTATAAGAAAACGGTAGAGAAATTACTTTTTAACGATTTCCAATTAGAAAGGTGCTACGCCACTCGATCTAGTTCGCACCGATGTGTGCAGACCATTGAATCGAAAATCAGAGGGACAAAGGAGGTATTTTCTGACATTTATCGATGATTATAGTATGAAAATATGTATATATTTTTTCAAAATGAAGCTAGAAGTATTTTTCATCTTCAAAGAATTCAAGGTGCTGGTGGAAAATCAAAGTAAGCATCACATACAAACATTACGATCTGATCATGGTGGGGAGTACACCTCCAATTTTTTTCAAGAGTACCTTCATATAGTATGGAATTCAGCCCCAACTGATGCCATATTAATCACCCCAACTCAAATAAGTATCCAAAAGAAAAAATCACACTATTCTCAACATGGAGAGAATAATATTGAAAGAAAAAGGAGTGATTGTGATTTTCTGGGCTGATTTGGCCTTGGGTAAAATGTATCTACTCAATAGACGACCAACCAAGAATATTAAAGCAAATAGACCTTATAAATCATGGATTACTCACAAGCCAAGTGTGAGTCATCTTAGTGTTTTTAGTTCCGTTGCCTATGTTAGGATTCCAGAGACAAAATGAACAAAGATCAATGAAAAAGGAGTGAAGAGTACCCTTATGGGATATAGAGACTATGCAATGGGATATCGTATGTATAACCTAATCACTAAGAATATTATATTCAATAAATTTGTTATCTTTGATGAAAAAGAGACGTGGAAGTGGAATTAAGAGGATAATTCAAGAGAGGTACAACTCACTCTAGAATATGAAGAAATCACTGATGAAGTGCCATTGGACATTGAACAAGAAATTTCTCATATAAATCTTTAAAACATTCAAAGACTTACAGATATATATGAGAGAACAGAACCAATAGAGGAGTATGTAAATTTGTATTGTCTCTCGGAGATTTCCAATATAGCTAGCTTCGAGGAAGCTAAAACCGATGAAATGTGGAAGAAAGTGATAGATGATAAAATCCATTCCACCAACACTATAGAATGCTACAAGAAAAATGATGGTTTTAACTATGGTAAATTCATTGGACCAGTTGGTCAGCCCTCTAGATAGGATGAAAAATGATGAGTTGCAAGGAAAACATGTTTAAGTGGGGTTGTTGGATATTAAACAGGGTTTTCCTTGGTTTGTGCTCACCTCCACTGTTGGAATGGAGGCATGAAGAATTCAAATGAAGGTACCTTGATGTGTGGATCGAGATACTTGGATGATATCTACTGCAACCAACTGTAGAATTTTTATTTCCTCTGTTTTGATCATTTATTTTGCCTATACGTTTTGTATCTCTAAATATAGATGTGTGGTGTGTGAGTTGTACGACAATACGAATCTAAAGAAATAAACCTTGTGTTCCAACTGCTTCTATTTTTGTTCCTGTAAAATTATCATGATCACCTTCAGTGATCTGATTCCGCATGTGTTTTTGTTTTCCATTATGAGACCTCCATCGGTGGTATCAAAGGGGGAATTGAAGTTGTATCCACCATTTGTTTGAGAATTCTATCAGCTTCATGAAGGTTGCAGTGGAGGAAGGGGGTGATGAATAGTTTCTCCCATGATTGAAGCCCATGTCCTATTGTACTTTTAGAAATGGGTAAAGGTTTTTTTAATGTTTCTTTTACCCCACATTACATTCCCTCTCTCTCCAATTATCCTCCTTTGTTTCCATGCCTATTCATTTATCAACCCAAGTAATCTTTGCCAGCACACCCTCTCTCTCAATTATCCCCTTTTGTGCCCATATCTATTCATTTATCAAATAAAAAAGGCACCTCAATTCTATTATCTCGGCTAGACATATTACATTCAGTTACAAAAAAATACAATACCCTTCTGTATTACACAAAATAAAATTTTAAGTCTTAAATTTACAAAAAAAAGGAAATATATGTTGTAAATTGCTAATCTTCACTGCTAAAACCAAAAAAATATAAGTTTGCAACCATGAAAAAAAGAATACTCCACCCTTCCAGATATCAACATCTATTTTTCCATAAACAAATAGCTTGAAAAATGCATTTGCATAAGCTGTGATCCCGAAGCTAACAAAAAACAATTATGATATTTGGTGTATCAAAATGCAAATGCTACTTGGTGCCCAATATGTCGTGGACATTGTGGAGGATCGATACACTGAGCTGAAATCCAAACCAGCGGAGGCTGCTCTACTAGATGTTTAAAAGGTTACTCTTTGGGTGAAATGAAAGCCAGAATACAGGGTAAAATCCTACATTTATCAAGGCCTTGATGAAGAGACTTTTGAAATAATCAATTCATCAAAATCATTAAAGTAGATCTGGGATAATATTTGCAAAGCATTCCAAGACACCAACAATGTGAAGCAAATTTGTCTTCCATATTTGTGAGGTGAGTTCAAATTTCTATTTATGAAATCTTTTGAGACTGTTGCTGAGTATCATACTCATGTAATGGTTGTGCTAAACCAACTATGAATAAATGGAGAAAATATTCCCGACATGTGGGTATGTGAGAAAATTTTGTGATCCCTTGATCCAAAATTTGATTACATAGTCATTGATTAGGAAGAAACAATGGATATAGAGATTGTTTCTATTAAAGAACTCATGGGGTCTCCTCAAGCCCACAAAATGAAGGTGAACTACCAGAGCGATACCAATGGATTGGAGCATGCACTGCAATCAAATTTGTACCTCAAAAAATCTGAAAAAGAGCAAGGGGGGACATCTTATGGAACCTGAGGAAGAGGATTCAGCTGACAAGGATTTGATCCAATAAGAGGAGGATGAGGTGGTAAAAGCCAAACTCAAGGAGGCCATGAATATCAAAGCTATACTCCATGAGAATGTGGACAAGGAAGAAGGGGTGGATTCAAAAATCGCCAACTAGACAAAAGAAATGTTCAATGCTATAATTGTAAAAAATATGGACATTATAACAATGAATGTTGGTACATGAAACCCATGGAGAATGAAATCAAGGAGGAACATATCTTTGAAGAAGAATATCCTTCTGGCAAGACCCATGTGTTGAGGACACAAACATCAACACGAAATCAAGGTATGTGGTATCTTGACTCTGGAGCTAGAAACCACATGATAGGGCACAAAAACTTTTTTACAAACCTAGATGAGAGGGTTCAAGGAGAGATTTTATTTAGTGATCTCTCAATAATATTTGTTTATGGAAGAGGATATATTAGGATCAAGTAAAAAAATGACAATCATGCTTTCATCTCTGACATCTACTATACACCTGACATAAAGACCAACATCTTGAGTGTCGAGAAGTTGGTGGAAAAAGGCTTTCACATAAGCCATCAAAATTAAAAAATGGTGATTATTGATGAAAAATCCAGGATGATCACAAAAGTACCAATTTAGAATAACCACATGTTTCTACTTATGATCCAAGAAGACGTACCATAGTTTTTGACAATGGTACATGATGATAAAGACTGGATATGACATATCAGGTTCGAGCATTTGAACTTTGAATGTTTAAGATTATTAGGAAGAAAGAAGATGGTGAATGAGCTTCCTATAATTCAACAACCGAATCAAATTTGTGAAAGTTGTGTTCTAATCAAAAATAATTGAAACAGATTTGCAATGAAGGCCAACTGGAAAGTTGCTGCACCACTACAGCTATTTCACACCTATGTCTGCGGACCATTGAATCCAAAATAAGATGAAAAAGGAGGTATTTTCTGAAATTTATTGATGATTATAGTAGGAAAACATGGATATATTTCCCCAAAATGAATCCAGAAGTATTTCACATCTTCCAAGAATTCAAGGTGTTGGTGGAAAATCAAAGCAAACCTTGTATACAAACATTGCGATCTGATCAAGGTGGGGAGTACACCTCTAATTTTTTTTAATATTACCTCAAGCAGTATAAAATTCAACACCAGCTGATACCGGGTTACACACCCCAACACAATGGAGTAACTGAATGAAAAAATTGCAATATTCTCAACATGGAAAGAAGCATGTTGAAATAAAAAGGAGTAACCATGACTTTTTGGGATGAATCGGCCTTGTGTGCGGTGTATCTACTCAATATATTCCCAAGAATCTTTAATCAAAAAAATATCATGAAGCATGGAGTAGTCACAAGCCAAGTGTGAGTCATCTTAGAGTTTTTGGTTCCATTTCTTATGTTAGGGTTACCGAGAAAAAATGAACAAAGATCAAGGAAAAAAGGATTGAAGTGTATCCTTAGGTGATACAAAGGCCGAGAAATGGGATATCATATATATAACCCCATCACCAAGAATATTATCTTCAGTAGAGATGTTATCTTTGATGAAAAAGAGATATGGAAGTGGAATCAAGAGGATGATTCAAGAGAGGTACGACTCACTATAGAAAATGAAGAAATCCTTGAAGAAGCGCCATTAGAGGAATGAGGAACTGAAGAACCATTAACGCCATTACCTCATACTCTTACATATGTATACATCAAAAAATAACTTTCCCATATATGTCCTCAAAATGTTTTAAGCCTTGCTGATATATATGAGAGAACATAACCAATGGAGGAGTGCGTAAATTTGCATGGTCTCTCAGTGATTTCCAATCTAGTTAGCTTTGAGAAAGATAAAACCAATGAAATGTGGAAGAAAGTGATAGATAAGAAAATCTATTCCATCTAGACCACTGAAGGATATAAGAAAAAGGAAGGCTTTTACTATGGTAAAGTCATTGCACCGGTTGGTCAAGCACCTGTAGAGGATGAAAAATCACGGGTCGCAAGGAAAACATGTTTAAGGGGGGATGTTGGATATTAAATAGGTTTTTCCCTTTTCTGTGCATACCTCCATTGATGGAATGGAGGCATAAAGAATTAAAATAAAGGTAGCTTGATGTGTGTGGATCCAGATGATTTGACGACACCTACTGTAACCAAATATGGTCTTTTGATTCCTCTATTTTGATCTTTTATTTTGAAAATACATTTTGTATCCCTATGTATAGATGTGTGGTGTGTAGGTTTAATGGAAATTTGAATCTGAAGAAATAAACCTTATGTTCCCACTCCTGCTATTTTTTTCCTCTAAAATTATTAAGATCACCTCCAGTGATATGATTCTTCATATGTTTGTGTTTTCCACTATGAGACCTACATAAACGGTATCAAAGGGGGCATTAAAGTTGTATCCTCTAGTTGTGTGAGAATTATGTCGGCTTCTTGAAGGTTGCAGTGGAGGAAGGAGGTGATGAATAGTTTATCTTGTGATTGAATCCCATATCCTATTTTTCTTTTAGAATTGGGTAAAAAAATTTAAAGGTTTTTTTCCCCATGTTACATTCCCACTATCTCCAATTATCCTCCTTTGTTTCCACGCCTCTTCATTTCTCAACCCAAGTTACCTTTTCCAGCACTCCCTCTCTCTCCAATTATCCCCTTGTGTGCACATGCCTATTAATTTCTCAAATAAAAAGGTATCTCAATTATATTCTCTAGGCTATCCATATTACATTCGATTACAAAAAAAAATACAATATCCTTTTGTATTACACAAAATAAAATTGGAAGTCTTCAATTTAAAAACTAAATAAATATATATTATAAATTGGTAATCTGTACTTCTAAAACAAAAAAATTATAGTAGTTTAAAACCACAAAAAAAATATTAGAACCTTCCAGATATCTACATATGTTTTCCATAAAAAAATAGTATAGAGAATGCATTTTCATAAGCTGTGACCTTGAAGATGATGAAAAAAATGATGACAATTGGTGTATACAAATGCATGCGCTCCTTGGAACCCAATATGTCATGGACATTGTGGAGGAAGAATACACTAAGACGAAATCCAAAGTAGAAGAGGTTGATCTACCAGATGTTCAAAAGGCTACTCTTCGGGTAGAACAAAAGCGGGACTACAAGGAAAAATCTTACATTTGTGAAGGCCTTGATGAAGCGGCTTTCGAAATAATTGTTTCATCAAAATCATCAAAGGATATCTGGGATACTCTTCACAAAGCATTCCAAGGAACCCATAAAGTGAAGCTGATTCATCTTCAATATCTTTAAGGTGAGTTCAAATACCTATTTATGAAATCTTCTAAGACCGTTGCTAAGTATCATACTCATCTAATGGTTGTGGTGAACCAACTGTGATGAAATTGAGAAAATATTGCCAACATGCGGGTTTGTGAGAATATTTTGTGGTACCTTGATCCAAAATTTGAGTCCATAGTCATTTCTTTGGAAGAAACAAAGTATCTGGATATTATTTCTATCTAAGAACTTGTGGGGTCCCTTAAAGACCATGAATTAAAGGTGAACCACCAGAGTGATACCAATGGAGTGGAGCATGCCCTAAAATCAAAGTTGTACCTCAATAACTCTGTATAGGAGCAAGGGGGGACATCTCAACAAACCCGAGGAAGAGGATTCTGTGGGAAAATATTTGATCTATGAAAAGGAGGGTGGGGTGGAATAATCCTTACTCTAGGAGGCTATGAATATCAAACCTATACACTACGAGAATGTGGATGAGGAAGATGGGGTGGATTCAAAAATCCCCAACTAGAAAAAAGAATCATTCAATGCTATAATTTTAAAAAATATGGACATTATAGCCATAGATGTTGGTACAAACAAGCCATGGAGAATGGCACCAAGGAGGTACATATCATCAAAGAAGAAGATCCTTTTGCCGAGTCCCATGTGTTGATAGGAGAAACATCAAACAAAAATCAAGGTATATGGTATCTTTACTCTAGATATAGTACCACACGATAGGGAACAAACACTTGTTTATGAACCTGGATGAGAGGGTTTGAGGAGATATTTCATTTGGAAATATCTCAATAATATTTATTTATGTAAGAGGAGATATTCTAATTAAGCAAAAAGGCGACAATCAATATTTCATCTCCAACATATTCAGTGTCGGGAAGTTAGTGGAAAAAGGCTTTCACATAAGCCTAAAAAATAAATAAATTGAGATTATTGATGACAAAGGCACGCTGATCACAAAAGTACCAATGGCGAAGAACTTGATTTTTCTACTTATGATCCAATACAACGTACCACAATGTTTGAGGATGGTATGCGATGATAAATACTAGCTATGGAATCTTAGGTTTGGGTATTTAAACTTTGAAAATTTAATATTTTTAGGAAGTAAGAAGATGGAGAATGGGCTTCCAATCATTCGACACCTAAATCAAGTTTGTGAAAGCTATGTTCTAAGAAAAAAATATAGAAATAGATTTGAAACAAAGGCCAACTAGAAAGCTTCTGTGCCACTTGAGCTAGTTTACACCAATTTGGGTGGACCATTGAATCCAAAATCAGATGAAAAATGAGGTATTTTTTGACATTTATCAATGATTATAGAAATACAAAATGGATATATTCCTTAAAATGAAGTCAGAAGTATTTGGTGTCTTTAAATAATTCAAGGTATTGGTGGAAAATCAAATAAAGCATCACATAAAAACAT
The DNA here is from genome assembly GCA_963277665.1 of Viscum album. Lineage (NCBI taxonomy): Eukaryota > Viridiplantae > Streptophyta > Magnoliopsida > Santalales > Viscaceae > Viscum > Viscum album. The sequence continues at coordinate 1,056,739,321 of OY728134.1, read as the reverse complement.
TACGATCTGATCAAGGTAAAAAGTACACCTCTGTTGTTTTACAAGAGTATATTAAGTAGTATAGAATTCAACACCAGATTATGTTTCCTTAGACAACCCAACTCAATGGAGTATCTGAATGATAGAATCACACTATTCTCAACATGGTGAGAATCATGTTAAAAGACAAAGGAGTTCCCATGACTTTTTGGACTGAATCGACCTTGTGTGTAGTGTATCTACTCAATAGATTCCCAACAAAGAATATTGAAATAAATACACCTCACGAAGCATGGAATACTCACAAGCCAAGTGTGAGTCATCTTAGAGTTTTTGGTTCCATTGCCTATGTCAAGATTTTGGAGACAAAATGATCAAATCTAGAGGAAAAAGGAGCGAAGTGTATCCTTTTGGGATATGAAGACTAGGAAATGGGATATATTCTGTATAAACCCATCACTAAGAAGATTATATTCACCAGAGATGTTATCTTTGATGAAAAATATATGTGAAAGTGGAATCAAGAGGATGATTCAAGAGAGGTTTGAATAAATCTAGAATGTGAAGAAATTGTTGAAGAAGTTCCATTGAAAGAATGGGTAAATAAAAAACCACTAACATTGTTACCTCATACTCCTACATCTCAAGACATCGAATAAGAACTTTCTCACATATGTCCTCAAAATGTTTGAATCCTTGTAGATATATATGAGAGAATGAAACCAATAGAGGATTATGTAAATTTTTATTATCTCTCAGCGATTTCTAATCCAGTTAGCTTCAAGGAAGCTAAAACCGATGAAATTTGGAAGAAAGTGATAGATGAGAAAATATATTCCATCGACACCACCATAGGTTACAATAAAAATGAAGGTTTTGACTATTGTAAAGTCATTGCACCGGTTGGTCAGCCACCTAGATAGGTTATAAAATCACAGGTCACAAGAAAAAAATGTTTAAGGGGGGATGTTGGATATTAAACAAGTTTTTCCTTGGTCTTTTCCTACCTCCACTATTTCAATATAGGCATTAAGAATTCAAATGAAGGTAGCTTGACGTGTGTGGATCCAGATGCTTGGATGACATCTACTGAAACTGACCTTGGACTTTTATTTCCATTTTTTTGATTTTCTTTTCTTATAAATTTTTAATCCATATATATAGATGTGTGGTATGTGGGTTGTACAAAAATCCAAACCTGAAGAAAAAATCCTTGTGTTCCCATTATTGATATTTTTGTTCCCATAAAATTATCAAGATCACCTCTAGTGATTTGATTCCACGTGTGTTTATGTTTACTACTAAGGGACCACCATTAGTGGTATCAAAGGGGGTGTTGAAGTTTTATCTGCCAATTGTGTGAGAATTTATTTGGCTTCATGAAGGTTGTAGTGGAGGAAAGAGGCAATGAATAGTTTCCCTTGTGATTAAAGCCCACGTTCTATTGTGATTTTAGAGTTGGGAACATTTTTTAAAGGTTTTTTTACCCCATGATACTTTCCCTCTCTCTTTAATTATCCTCCTTCGTTTCCACACCAATTCATTTCTAAAATTATGTAAACTTTTCTAGCACTCCCTCTCTCTCAAATTATCCCCTTTTATGCCCATGCCTATTCATTTCTCAAACAAAAAATGCACCTAAATTCTATTCTCTTGACTATCCATATTACATTCGGTAAAAAAACTATAATACCCTTTTTTATTACACAAATTAAATTGATAGTCTTAAATTTTAAAAATAAATAAATAAATATTATAAATTGTTAATCTACATATCTAAAACAAAAAAAAGTAGTTTGCAACCTTGAAAAAAAGAAATACTCTACCCTTCTAGATATCTGCATCTATTTTTCCATAAAAAAAGAATGGTGAATAAATTTTCACAACATGTGATCCTAAAGGTGACAAAATACAATTACGATAATAGCTATATCCAAATTCACACACTCCTTGGAACCTAAGATGTTGTGGACATTATGGAGGACAGATACACTGAGTCAGAATCCAAAGCAGTAGAGGCTACTATTCTAGATGTTCAAAAGGGTACTCTTTGGGAAGAATGAAAGTGATACTAGAAGGAAAAATCCTATATTTATCAAGGCCATGGAGAAGTGACTTTAAAAATAATTTCTTTATTGAAATCATCAAAGGCGATCTGGGATACTCTTCATAAAGCATTCCAAGGCTCCGAAAAAATGAAGCGGATTCATCTTCAATCTTTGCGAGGTGAGTTCGAATCCCAATTTGGGAAATCTTATGAGACCGTTGCTAAGTATCATACTTGTGTAATGGTTTTGGTGATCCAACTACAAATAAATTGAGAAAACATTGCCGACATGTGGGTATGTGAGAATTTTGTTTGATCCCTTGATCCAAAATTTGATTACATAGCCAATGATCTAGAAGAAACAAGGGATCTGGATATGATTTATGTTAAATAAATCATGAGGTCTCTTTAAGCCAAAAAATTGAAGGTGAACCGCTGGAGAAATACCAATGGAGTGGAGCATGACCTGCAATCAAAGTTGTACCTCAATAACTCTGAAAAGGAGAAAGCGGGGACATCTCAAAGAATATGAGGAAGATGATTCTGTGGGCATGGATTTGATCCAAGAAGAGGAGGACAAGGTGGAAGAAGCCCAACTTGAGGAGGCTGTGAATATCAAACCTATACTACACAAGAATGCGGACAAGGAAGAAGGGGTGGATTCAAAAATTGCCAAACAGAAAAAAGAAAAGTTCAATTCTATAATTTTAAAAAATATGGAAATTATAGAAATGAATGTTGTTATAAGAAACCCATAGAGAATGAAACCAAGGAGGCACATATCATTGAAGCAGAATATCCTTTTGGTGAGTCGCATGTGTTGATTGTACAAACATCAACACTAAATCAAGGTATGTGGTATCTTGACTCTAGAGATAGAAACCACATGATAAGGCACAATCACTTGTTTACAAACCTAGATGAGAGGGTTCTAGGAGAGATTTCATTTGGAGATATCTCAATAATATTTGTTTATGGAAGAGGTGATATTCTGATCAAGAAAAAGGACGAAAATCATTCTTTCATCTCTGACATCTACTATATACCCGAAATGAAAACCATCATCTGGAGTGTCAGGCAGTTGGGGGAAAAAGGATTTCTCATAATCCAAAAAAATAAAAAAATGGTGATTTTTGATGATAATGGAATTCTGATCACAAAATTACCGATGGAGAAGAATCACATGTTTCTGCTTAAAATCCTACCTGATGTACCACGATGTTTGATGATTGTATGTGATGATAATGACTGGCTATGACATCTCATGTTTGGGCATTTAAACTTTGAAAGTTTATGATTATTAGGAAGCAATGAGATGGTGAATGGGATTCCTATAATTATACACCCTAATCAAATTTGTGAAAGCTGTGTTCAAATCAAAGAACATAGAGACAACTTTGCAAAGAAGGCCAACTGGAAAGCTGTTGCGCCCCTCAAGCTAGTTCACCCCAATGTGTACGAACCATTGAATCCAAAACCAGATGGACAATGTAGGTATTTTTAGAGATTTATCTATGATTATAGAAGAAAAACATGGATATATTTACTCAACATGAAGTCAAAAGTATTTTACGTCTTTAAAGAATTCAAGGCGCTGGTGGAAAATCAAAACAAGCATCATGTACAAACATTGTGATCTGATCGAGGTGTGGAGTACACCTATGATGTTTTTAAGAGTACCTAAAGCAATATAGATTTTAGCACTAGAAGAATCCATCTTACACACACCAACTCAATGAAGCAGCTGAAATAAAAAATCATACTATTCTCAACATGGTGAGAAGCATGTTGAAAGACAAAGGAGTGCCTGTGAATTTCTGAGCTGAATCAGCCTTTTATGTTGTGTATCTACTCAATATATTCCCAACCAATAATATTAACGAAAAGAAACCTCATGAAGCATGGAGTACTCACAAGCCAAGTGTGATTCATCTTAGAGTTTTTGGTTCCATTTCCCATGATATGATTCCAGATGTAAAACAAACAAAGCTTGAGGAAAAGGAGTGAAGTGTATTATTATGGGATAGAGAGACTAAGAAATGGGATATTGTTTGTATAACCCCATAACTAAGAATATTATCTTCACCAGAGATTTTATCTTTGATGAAAAAGATACATGGAATTTGAATCAAGAGGATGATTCAAGAGAGGTACGTCTCACTCTAGAATATGAGGAAATCATTGAAGAAGTGACATTGGAGGAATGAGGAACAAAAGAACCACTAACACCCTTACCTCATAATACTACATATAAAGACATCAAAAAATAACTTTCTCATATATTTCCTCAAAATGTTTGAAGCCTTGCAGATATGTATGAGAGAATGGAACCAATATAGGATTACATAAATTTGTATAGTCTCTCAGCAATTTCCATCCAGTTATCTTCAAGGAACCTAAAACTGATGAAATGTAGAAGAATGCAATAGATTATAAAATATATTCCATCTATATCACCGAAGGCTACAAGAAAAAGGATAGTTTTTTTGATGTTAAATTCAATGCACCGGTTTTCAACCACCCGGATAGGATGAAAAATCATGGGTTGTAAGGAAAACATGATTGAGGGGGATGTTGGATATTAAACATGTTTTCCTTGGTCTCTGCCTACCTCCAATATTGGAATGGAGGCATGAAGAATTAAAATGAAGGTACCTTAATGTGTGTGGATTCAGATTCTTGGACGACGCCTACTACAACCAGCCATGTAATTTTATTCCCTCTATTTTGATCATTTATTTTTCTTATACGTTTTGTATCCATATATTTAGATGTATGGTGTGTGGTTTGTATGAAAATCCGAATCTGAAGAAATAATCCTTGTGTTTCCACTGATGCTATTTTTTTCCCATAAAATTATTAGTATCACCTCTAGTGATCTGATTACATATGAATTTGTGTCTGTCACTACGAGACCTCCATCACATATCGGGTTCATTTCAGGTTGGCATAACCCCACATCTCCATTAAAGCTTCATTTTCTTTAACTTGGGTTTCAAAATTTATCTTACATTTAGGATGGAATTTATCTTACAAGAAGTGTAAGATAAATATCTTACGATCCGTACTTGAATTTCTTTTATACTCAACTTAATTTTTTTACAGAGGTGATCCCAATTATCTAACATAGAGGCAATAAGTTGAAATTTAACTTACGTGAGGTTAGAAAAAATTTATCTTATAAAATTTACTTTTTAGCCTAAATAAAATTACTATCCACCAAAAAAATAAAATAAAAAATAAATAAATTGATATGAAAACAAAATAAATTCAGAATTAAAATGAACCTTAAAAATACATGAATCAATGAATTTATAGTTTTAACAAGGTTTATTAAATGTAAAATAATTTTTATACAAATTAATCAAAATCAGAAAGTGGAACTTTAATAAATTCCAAACTCAACACCCGATGCATTTCAAAACATATATTTCAACTAAAAATTTTAAAACCATAAGAGATTTGGTCCTAAATAAATAATAAAAATAAAACCAAGGATCATTTAATTAGTTAAGTACCAAAAAACACATGATTTCAAGATAGTATTCAATAAATATTAATTTTAACATAAAATAATCACTTATCAAGTATTCACCTTTAAAAGTTCATTAATACACAAATAATCATCAAAATATCATCAAAATGATATGGAAACGATATATAAAAATAGATATACATCATGAAATATTAAAATTTCAAGAATAAAACTTTATTAAATAGCAATATAGTAATCAATTATGATACTTACCTTGTATTATTTTGTTTTTATTGATGAAATTTAATGATTATAAAATAAATAATTAATGTGATATAATTAAAACCATTCAATGTTAAAAAGATTTATTTTTCAAAAAAATGTTTTTGAAGTGTTGTGTATTTTAATAAATTGATCTCTTTTAAAATAGTTCAATTCATGAACTAATAAATTAACACTCAATGAATTAAAAAATGACATGGAATAATATTAAGAACACTTGATGTTTAAAAGTGTCATTTTTCCTATAAAATTAGTTTTCCTTTATGTTTAATATTTTTATCAAACAAAGAATTTCATAATATATATATATTTTACATGTAAATATAATTAATTATTTAACATATATAATTAGAAAAAAAAACAAATATAAAGTTATACACTCATAATAAGATAAATTGTTTTATTTCTAAATAAATTATTTTCCTGCGTTATATGGTTTAATTTAAAAGTTAAATTTCAAAATTTCAAAATTTTAATTTAATTAAATGAACATTATTTTTGGATTCAAAATTTAAAATTTATCTTAGTATTAATTTTAATTATTTTCTAAAAGTAGTTGATTTTTGGGTGAATAGAGAAAAATGTCGATTTTTGCAAAGTTACAATTTATTTTCTTCAAATAAAATAATTTAAAATTATTATTATATTTTGGATTTTGTTTTTAATTTAAATAATATCCATTTTATTAAAAATAATATATTTAATTTTATATGAATAAATATTATATTTTATTTCAGTATAAGTTTATTTTTATGCTTAAAATGCATTTTTTTCTAAAAACAGATTCTGTTGCATTTTGCATTCTTATTTTAAAATTAATTTATGCCACTTATAGAAATTTAATATTATAAAATGGTTCCCATATTTTTAATTATCATGTCAAAATTATCTAAGGGTTAATTCTTTATATTTTTCTAATAAAATTGTTTTGTAGTAAATAGAAAAATATACCATTTTTACATATACTTTTATCGAATCATCATAATATAATTAAAAGTTAAATGTTTATAATTTTTTTTCAACTTGAAATTTATTTATGTAGTTAAATAATTCATTTAGAAATATTAAGTTGAATTTATAAAACTATGTTAGAAATTTTGAATCCAAAGTTATTTTTTATTCAAATAAGAAAACTATTTTTGATTCTTTGTATTAAATTAAGTGGTTCAATGATTAATTTCGGTTCTGTAATGGTTATAATGTCAAAAAAACTTCATTTATTTAAAAATTCATCAAAAAAATCATAGGAATCATCACTCCTCAAAATTATTTGGCCTTAATGATAAAATAATACATATTTCAACCCTAAAACATCCCCCTCCTCAAGTATAAATACTCTCTCTCCTTTACCTTGTAAAACCAATTCTCATTCACCTTTTAAAGAAAACAACCTACCCAAATAATCTACTATCATCCCTATAAATTTTATATATGTCTTGGTCTCACTGAAAGTCCAATCCTAGAAGGCTTCTGGTGTAATCCAAAGGAGGTCTCTCAAAGAAGAGGTCTTACCCAAATCATTAAATGTTTATATATTATTCTACTTCCTATAAATATATTGTATCCATGCTTAAATAATGAATCTAGTATCATAAATAAACTAATATTTTATTATGATTATGATAGAACCATTTTCCACCTCATCTTTATTAAATGGGAAATGAAAGTATCGCTCAAGCATTTGTGTGGACTATCACATCCATGTAAAGATATGATTAATTTTAAATAACCACCTTAAATTTATATATTTAACAAATATATATGATATTAATGATATAATTATTATTTTTAAGGATAAAATATATATCTTTATATCTTTATTTTATTACAGAACTAAAGCAACATTCATGCGTACGTACGAACAACTGTCTCTATAAACGGTGTAATTCATTTTTCTATCTCTTAATTTTCTAAATGAATCTAAAATTCATATAATGAATATATATTATATATATATATCATGATTAAAATTAATTATATTATTTAACGCTGATCAATATGCAAGGACCATAACTTTTGAATTGAAACATACAAGAAAAATGTAGTCGTTAACACCTAAAACAATGATGATAATGAAAGATTATTAATGAACGAGTAATAAGATGTTATAAGTAAACCATTTATGGTATTATAAGTATGATTTTTATATTGCATATAATTATAATAATTTTTAATTTATTGTTTATGAGGTTAAAATCACTTACAAAGAAATCTGGACCTGAGGTAAGGGTTTATTCTAAAATCTCATTTTTTCAGGGTTATTTATATTTAATTGTTTAATGAAGGTAATTATAAGATATTCATATTTTAAACTCCATATATTTTATTATCCTATGTTTATATGTGGATTTTATATTTTTTCCTTTTATTTTACTCTTTTTGGTACATAATATGATCGAGGAAACTTTTTTTATGAAAAGATGACCTTATTTTCTATTTAGTCGACAAAGTTTTTCTTCCATGTCCATGTTTCTTAAAATATTTTCAAGAATGATATTTTCTATGATAAAATGATTATTTAAAGTAATTTTAAAATATATTTTAATTTATTTAGAAAGGTTTAAAAGGAATCTTTTATTTTTTTCTGAACAAGTTACCTTTGAATTTTTACCAAAAAACATGAAGGGAATATTTGTTTTAACATTTATCAAATGAACAACTTTTATAGTTGTCATAATTATTATTTTCTTTAAATTTTAATTTAAATATATCCATGGATATCTTCAAAGAGATTAATTTTCTCAATATTCTTGAAATATTTATTTAAAATGTTATCAAAATAAAAGGGTATTTTTATCATTTTTTTAAAGAAAGGATTAAATGTTCTTTTAGAGGTATTTTTATCTATGTCAACATAATTTGATGATTCTTATAATTTATTAGGGATATACTATAATGATTCCATACACATTATTTCCCTAGACGATGTTTGATAATTTTTTATTTCTATTTATTGACTAGGGAAAATATTGATATTCTGTATACTTGTTTTCAAATATGGAATTTATGTTGATTATATATCATATTTCTTATTCATTCCTTTAATATAATGGATGAATTGGAATTAGTAAGTGAACAGGTGGATCCCACTATAGATATCCACTCAATACATTGGTAGGTCACATGAGACAAGCTATCTTGGTTATTTGGTGTATGACTTACCTATTTACATTGGCATGAGGCCCTGAAAGAAAGATTATAATGCCCAACATTATGCATTATGTCATTATGAAACTAGTTATTGTTATTCATGTGATTATTTACATCGTTATGATATCCACCAAAATATTACTCTTTCTGATATTAGTTATATGGAATATTTTATTATTGTTTATCTCTTCTATATTATTCATGCTTTACTTATTCTATGATAGATTATATAATAAACGTTCCCTTAATGAGCATATGAAATCACACTTATTTATGTTTTACTTTCCTCATGATACCAAGAAGGGTTCTATGAATGATTTCAATGATATAGTAAAAAAATAATTACAATCTCATTAAAATATTAAGTTGTATATAATGATTTCAAATATAGTGTGAGAACAATATATGTATCTAGTATCCCAAGACTACTAAACTATTCAACATTTTGGGATAATATCTCTTCTATAATGTGCTATTGTTGTAAGATAACCAATATGAGTCACTAGAGTCAGGTTATTATAGATAGTATCATAGGAAGTATAATAGGACCCTTGTAAAGTAGATTTAGGAAACATAGATTAAATAACATAAACCTATGACAGATTCTATGGGTAATTCTAGGTATAAGATAATATAATGAGGTTTTAGTAAGGTAGAGTATGTGTGATTTCCTAGAAATTACATCTATGTCAGGATACTTGCAAGTGGGTATGGATGTGGTACAAATTCACCTAGGGGTAAACTCCCTAAAACCGCTGATTAAGTATCAACTTGATCTTCACTCAGTGTACAATGAGTGGGCCTAATACTACACACATGGATAGACACTATCAGGCGATATTCTTTTGTTGATTCACATGATCTTTATGAATCATTATGAAATATTTAAAAATATTTTTATGGTATGGAGATATTACCAAAGATACAAAGTTTATAATTTTGATATGAACTATGCATAAATTTTAAAATCATGTTAGGTATTACACCAGATTTAGAAATATACCCCATTATTCACATTGTTGTGAGATAATATAGTTTATTCTATTATTTTGAGATGACACTGAAAGGAAGGAATGAAAAATGTTTCAACACCCATAATCAATGTAAGAATGTTTCTCATGAGAAAGTCAACATGGATGGAATTGGAGCTAAGTATATTATGACTATATTATTAAAGTTGACCCAGGTTATGAACAATAACCATGCCTTTATGGAACAACCTATTGCTTCATAGCATGATTCATTGATGTTAGACTTCTTTATACAGTAGAAACCTCTATGATTTAATAGAACTATTAATCCTTTGATAACTGAACAGTGGATCAAGTATATTGAAAATATATTTCTGGCTTTGATAAGTAATGAAAGGGAGAAGGTTATTATGGTAGTGTATTATTTATAGGATTATGTTGGTTAATTTCTATCATTGATTCAAAATAAAAAAGGAGGATGAGATAAAGAGAATGTAATAGAATAATTTTAAATAGATATTATTTGAAAAATAATTTCCTCATGATCAATGAGATGATATGGAAAGGAAAATCTTTAATAAAATATTAAAGGAAGAGGAAATTGTTGCTATGTATAAGGAAAACTTTACAAGATTATAAAGTCATGATATGGACTATGTAAATAATCTAGAAAGTAATATTGACCATTTCATTGATGGGATTATGATAAGCCTCTGAAGGGAACTAGTCTCTCAAACTTTTTTCATCATATGATGATATGGTATCAAGTTCTATTAGTATAGAGAATTAATTATCCAACTCATATATTTTTAAAGGAAATCAAGGGAAGAAGAGGATGATTGAGAAATAATAAAAAATTAAATTAAGTGAAGGAAAATAAGGGAATGATGAAACTTCGCACATGTGATAATTGTTGAAAGAAACATGATGGAAATTTCTCAAATGGGATGATATTTTTCTTCAACTATAGAGATAAAGACCATTAAGCCTTTGAATTTAAGGGTAAGAAAGATGATTCCAATGTCCAGTGTTTCAACTATAAGGATATGGGGAAATAAACAAATGAATTACCCAATTTTCAAGGTGATTTTCCTAAGAAAAGGTCAAGAAATCAAGGCCATGATTATGCAATCAATACAACTAAAATCTAAATGCCTTATATTGTGATAGAATCTACTTTTATTATAGACTCATATTTAGAAAATAATTAATTTGATTCTCGATCTTTATACTCTTTTATATCTTCTACATTTTCCATAAAAATTAGACATTTCCTTATCACCTTTAAATGGAAGTTATCAATTAATGATCCTAGATGAAATATTATTGAAATAAGGATATTTTAGTCAGATCTCATTTTGACATATAAAAATACCCTATTTGAAAACTTGATTATTATACCTATGTTTGGATTTGAAATAATCCTTATTTTTTGGGTTTAATTAGTTTTAAGTATTTATTAATTAGTATTTGAAGCATATAATAATCAATGATGAACTAGTGGTATTATAATTTAAAGGTTAAATTATTTTAGCATTTCTATGGGTGTTATTATTGATATTTTCGTAATTAATGTATTTCTTATGCACAAGAAGTTTTATTCATATTTGGTATTATATTAACGTGATTTAATCATTTTTTATATAGCTGAAATAACTTGTCTTGATTTTATGGAACTTATGATCCATTAAAGTTCGTTTTTTAGGCTTGAGGCATGGAAAAAATCCTCTTAGTCATTCATTAATAGAATCAAATATGGAAGCTAATAAAAATTCTCAATCGAAGGAAAAAAATTCACTTAGGAAGTGGAAATTAATCAAGTATGTATTTTTCTTATATCCCTTAAATTCTAGAGGAATAAAAATATATTATGCGGAAAACATAACTCAAATATGCACATTTAGAAACTCATTCATAATTATAAGTCTTCTAAAGATACAAATATGGTTTAAGAAATATTTATAATAAGGTTAATAGTCTTATATAAGATAGTGAGATTAATATCCTATTAAAATAAATATATCTCAGTTATATATTTATTATGGATACCCTTAACTTATTTCATTTGTATGTAATAACTGAAATTGTGAGAATTCAATTTATGTATGGTTGGTAGAAAATAATACCCAAAGATTTTGGTATTTATTTGATTTAATTTAATACTATGTTGAATAACTTGTTACACATGTAACACAAAAACAAAATGAGTCACAACATATTACAATGTCAAGAATAAACCTTTAATGAATATAAATATAGTAATAAATTATGATACTTACCTCGTATTATTTTATTCTAATTAATGAAATTTACTAATTAGAAAATAAATAATTTGTGTGACATGATTAAAATCATTCAACGTTAAAAAGTGAAATTTTTCAAAGAAAATTTTTTGATGTGTTTTGTATTCTAATAAATTAAACAAGTTAAAAAGACTTTAATTCTTGAACTAATAAATTAACACTCAATGAATTAGAAATTGATATGGAATATGATTAAGAACACTTGAAGTTTAAATGTTCCATTTTTCTATAAAACCAATTTTTTTTATGGTTAATATTTTTATTAGAATATTAATTTCATAAAATTTAAATATTTTTCATTTATATATAATTAATTATCAAAAATATAATAATTAGGGAACAAAAAAAAAAATATAAAGTTGTTCACTCATAACAAAATAGTTAGTTTATTTTTAATAAATACTTAATCCAAATATTATAGGGTTATATTAAAAAGATAAATTTATAAATTGTAGAATTCTAATTTTATGAAATTAAATTCAATTTTGGATTAATCATATCAAATTTACATTTGGATTATCTTTTAACTTTTTTCAGAAATAGTTTATTTTTTTGGTGAATAGTGAAAAAATGTCAATTTTTTGCAAAATTTTAATTTTATTTATTTAAATAAAGTAATTTAAAAGTTTCATTCTATTTTATATTTTGATTAAAGTTAATTAATATACCTTTGGTTAAATATAATCAAATTAATTTCATATGAATCAATATTATATTGATTTTGGAACAAGTTCGTTTTTATGCTTAAAAATGTATTTTCTTTAAAAACAGTTTTCGTTGCCTTTGTCTGATTATTTTAAAATTACTTGATGCAACTTATAGAAATATAATTTTATAAAATTGTTCCAATATTTTTAATGATAATTTAAACATTATATTAGGGTAAATTTTTACGATTTTTTTCGGAAAAAAACATTTTTTAGTGAATAGTAAAAAAATATCATTTTTACTTTTACTACAAATTTATGACATCATCATAATATAATTAAGACATAAAAGTTTATAAAAACATTTTATCAACCTAAAATTTATTTATGGAGTAAAATAATTCATTTAAAAAAATTAAGTTGAATTTCTACACCTATGTTTAAAATTTTGAAGCCTAAGTTATATTTTATTCAAATAAAAAAACTATTTTTGGATTATTTGTCATTAATTTCTTTATTGAATGATGCCTTTCATTTTTAGAATGTTTCTAATGTAAATTAAACTTCATTTTTTAATAATAAACCAATAAATTTATAGTAACCATCACTCTTCAAAAGTCTTTGGCCTAAATTTAACCCTCAAACATCCCTATCCTCAAGTATAAAGACCCCTATCCTTACCCTTGGAAAACCACTTCTCATTATCCTTTAAAAGACCAAGACCTTCCCAAATAATCTCACATCATCCCTATCCATTTTTTTGAGGTTCGTTTCTCACTAAAAGATCAATCTTGGAAGGATTAAGGTGTAATCCAAACGAGGTCTCTCATAGAAGAGGTAATTTTCTTACCCGACTCTTTAAAAGATTATTTCTTCTACTTCATACTCTAAATATGTTGTATCTATCCTGACATAATAGATAAAATATCATAAATATATTGATATTTTATTATGATTATGGGGAAACTATTTTCCACCTCCTTTCCATCAAATGGGAAATAAAAGTGTTGACCTCCTTGTTTTAATGATCACAAAATCATGTTTATTATGATACTGATGAGTTTCATGTTTTGTGATAGAAGTTTATTTTATAATATAGATTAGAAAAATTTAACTATGTATGAGTCACCATCAAACAATGACTCACCATTAATTTTGAGTCACCACCAAGTATGTCTCACTACTAACAATGTCTCACGGTCGACTTGAGTCACCTTAAGAACGTAATTTTGATAAAGTATGGAAAAGAGTCACCGCCAGCAATGACTCACCGTCGACTATGAAATACCACTGAACCCGAAATTTTCCTAAGTTTCAAGATAACGTACCATTAGTAATGAGTCACTACTAATATGGTTTTTTGGAAAATTATGGAGAATACCTATCATCAGCTATGTGTCACTACAAAAACAAAAATGTGGATAAGTGATGGAGTCATCTGCCACTGAGAAGACACCACTAGACTCTGAGTCATCACCATACTCCGAGTCACCACTAGAGACCTATCACCATTCTAAAAAGTCACCACTATCATTTTAATTTATTTTGAATTCAAAATTTCTAACAACTAGTTTATTGAATTTAATGTTGAGTGTTATCATGAATTCCCGAAGGCTTTATATATATATTTTTATTAATCGGATAATCCCCTTTTATAGGTTGAGGGGTAGCCTTTACAAAGTCGGAAGGCCCAGAGATACTAAGCCTTAATACATGACCATTTTAGGCCCAAGGACCAAATGCCCAATCGAAATCCCCACCCTAGATGTAACTAATTATTTGAAACACATCAATCAATCTAGAAAGATGCTCAACTAGAAATACCAATGCATGAATTCATGGTTCTGGTACTGATGGAAAATCCATACCCTCTCAATCATCAAAACTTGAGAGCATTACTGGTGATTGATCCTTGCTCTACCCTCATTTGGAACTACACTTTGGATCTAAACAAATAATGTTTTTTGAAATCTCCACTATGCTGTCAAGAAGCCGTCTGAATGGTCGAACTGACCATGTCATCTGCTTCTCCATGCCTTCACCTGACCTGCTGACTTTTCCTTATGAAGCCTACTACATCGAAATTCATCACTCTACAACTCTATTCCATCTAAAATCCTTCCTCTATGAAGCCCTCTGCCAATGAATCCCCCATCGAGCCTCCTTGTCGCACTGGGTTCACCGAAGTCTGCCGCTTCACCCCATACATTCCACCACCATCACACCGATGAATCTCTCCCTTCACGTTGACACTGCCACGAGCCCCCTCTGAATACGCCTGCCTAGAAAAATCCCACTAACAAGAGGCCCTACCTCCAGACCATCTCCCACTCCATTTTAACATTTCCCCAACCCCCACGCCAGCTGCTCCACCCACCTGGATGTCGGCCCACTGCCCACCACCTCCCCTGTGTCCTGATAAATCCCTAATTATGGGGCTTTCTGGTTTAGAACCCTAGTTTGATACAGGATTATGGGGTAGCCCTAACAGCTAAGCTAGGAACCCAACTGCTTTAATGTCATGTTTTATTTTAATGATAGTACCTACTTTATTGCAGGATGCATTAAACTCTATGTAAGTTTTCTAGTACAAGGAGCAAGAGATCTGGTTGATTCTTCTTACACAATTCTAATAAAAGAAGGAGAATTAACCTTCAAGCAAAATATCAGGATATACAAAAAGTGAGATGAAGACTTATCAAAATAACATGAAGAGTGCCACTTACTGAGAGAATACATGAAGCATTATTACCTACAACTAATTGTGGAAGACTAAATCATAATGATCATCCAACTTCTTCCAGATAATTAGAATAGAAAGAGTTTATGACACTCTATTCTATAGAAAATTTTAGAAAACTCAACTGAAGCCTAAGTTTATACTACATTCAAGAGTTATGACCTATGGAGCATATAATATAGAGCAACACAATCCTTATACATATTTTATTTTCTTGGTTTTTTTATTTATCATTACATTACGAATAGTGTGTGTATACTCTGTTTTATAAATCACATATCATCTCCTTTTTTAAACTAGAAGATATTAGATATTTTTTCTCAAACTCTTTTACTCTTATTTTCCACATGTTGCAGTATAGGTCTGGTTGTGAACTGTTTTATCTATACTCTCATGATTACTGTGGAAGAGGTCCTTGTGTGTTATGGATATTTTCCATACTGTTGTAACACCCGATCTAGGTTGCAGATAAAAGTTTCTTTTTATATAAACTACTTGGAAGTAGGTAATTTTCAAGTGTATAGTACTACGTCTCATCCTTATACTGAACCTATTGTATTCATTTTCACTGTTTTTTTATGTTGTTTGTTTTATTTCCAAGAAATAAAACCATTTTTTTAAACTAGAAACAAAACCACTACTTTGATAGTTAACCTTAATTAGTTTTTATATAAGATTTTAATTTTGTAAATTGATTTCAAAGGATAATGTAATATTATATATATATTTTTAACTGATACCTAATCAATCATTGAGAATTATTTTAAAAGGTCAATATTTATATCAATCTGCTGTTTTGGTTAATTAGGTCGTATTTAAATTAATTGGGGGATTTTATTTTAAACCTATTTTTAACAGAAATTTTTATTGGGTACTCAAGTTACCCCTATTGATATACTCACCCTGACCAATATTTGGTATAAAATGGTTAACATTTGGTATCAAAGTATTTTAAACTTTTCAAGTGTGATTTTTAGTTTTGATTTAATGTTATTAAATTTATACGATTTCAAAATTTAATTATTTAAATGGATAATGGACAAGAAGGTTATTCTACATACATACCTATTTTTTTAATGGTAAAAATTATTCTCAATGGACGATAAAAATAAAAATTCCTATAGAGAGTATAGGTTTTGAAATTTTGAATGATTTAGAGGATAAATATGAGATACATAAGGCTCCTAGAAGAGACTGGTATAATGATAAAAAGATTAACTATATTAATAATTAAAAATCCATGAATTCCCTTTATTATGCATTAGGAGATGAAGAATTTAATTGAATATCTTCCTATAAAACTACTTTTGAAATTTGGGATACACTAGCTATTTCACATGAGGGAACTAAAAATGTTAAAGAGATGAGATTGAATACATTTACTATTAAATATAACACGTTTAAGATAAATACTGATGAATTAATTTCCTATATGTATCTCAATTTCAATGAAATAGTGAACATCATGATCTCCTTGGGAAATCCAATATTTGACTAGGATCATATTATGAGACTGATCAGATGTCTTCCTGAAAGATGGAGAGGGACATCAGTGTCAATCAAGGAATCCTGTGATATTAGTGAGCTTCCAATTAAGGAATTAATTGGTAAGTTAATGTTGTATGAATAAGAACTCAAATTCAACTAAGAAGAAGATGATGATCCAAAAATAAAGTCAATAACTTTCAATTCTACTACATCTAAACAAAAAAAGAAAGAAAAAGTATAAGATAAAAGTTCCAGTGATAATGACTCATCTTCGGATAGTGATGAAGAGATGGCCCATCTAGATAGAAGATTTAAGAAGTTATATTAGAATTAGAATTTTTTTAGAAATACTAGTTATAAAGGAATGTATGAAAATAGAGGAACTTGGAATAAATATTTGAAAAAGGGTGACAATACAAATGAGATTACCTACTATGAGTGAAATCGTAAAGGAAATATTAAGGAAGACTGTACTAAGATAAAATATAAGAAGAAATTTGCGGAAAAGAAAATAAAATTCAAGAAATCCATGAAATAAAATTGGAGTGCCTATGAGGATATCTCTAATGACTTAGACTCTACTCCTGAACAAAATTCTGACCGAGACAACATGTGCTTCTTGAATTTTTTTTGAGGTACCTGCTATATCTACTGTTTTATATATTACTAATTTTGAAAACTCTAAAAGAAAACACAATGAAGATGATATGTATCAAGAATAATTGTTTGAATAATTTAGAATTCTAGAATACTCATTCAATGAACATAAAGATAAATGTAAAGTTCTGAAAAAATCTCACGCTTTATCTGCTAATACTAAATATGACCTTACTGTTGAAACAGAGAAAAATGATTTGTTGTTAAAGGAGAATTCTGGACTTAAATTTTATAATGAACAAATAAAAAAATATTTATAAATATTCACAAATGGTACATAAACACTTACTAAAATTTTATGTAAACATGTTGCTCCTAAACATGTTTCTTGTATAGATTATCAACCTGGCCAAATAAAAATTGTTAAGATCACATTTGTACATAAATCTAAATATGTAATCTCTATTTCCAGTTAGTTTTATAATGGTCTAGACAAAGTTTTTATTTCAAAAATATTATAGTCTAATTATAAGAGACCTATTAAAAAAATGTGGGTTCCTAAAGCCCTAATTACTAACACATATGAACCCAAACAAATCATGGTACCAAAATCATTCCTTGTATAATTTTTTTTGTAGAAAAACTACTTGAAGAACTCATATAAAAGTATATGGTACTTGGACAATGGATGTTCAAGGAATATGACTGGAGACATATCAAGTTTCAAGAACCACATAAAGTTTGATGGTGGTTATGTCACCTTTGGTGATAATGATAAAGGGAAAATCACGGTCCTTATCCGAACTGGTAACACCAATTCAGTTTTAATTTACAAAGTAATATTTTTTATGGATTTAAATATAAATTTCTTAGCATCTCATAATTATGTGATGATGGTTTTCATGTTAAATTTTAAAATAGTTCATGTAATGTTTTTGATTCCAAAGATGCTTTTGTTTTTATTGCTTTAAGGAATGAGAATGTTTATGCTATTGATCTTAATTATTTAATTTCTTAAAATGTTTCCTCCTTGAGTAACTTTCATAAAGAATCATGGATTTGGAATATGAGACTAGGAAACTATAATACTCACTCACTTAGAAAGATTACTAGGAAATTTTTAGTCAAGGATCTACAAAATATTGTGTTCCCAAATGACAAATTATGTAACCCCTATCAAAAAGGGAAATGACACAAGATTTATTTTAAATCAAAGAAGGAAGTTTCAACTTCTCAACCACTTACGTTGGTTCATATGGAT
Source organism: Viscum album (assembly GCA_963277665.1). Taxonomy (NCBI): domain Eukaryota; kingdom Viridiplantae; phylum Streptophyta; class Magnoliopsida; order Santalales; family Viscaceae; genus Viscum; species Viscum album. The sequence goes on along the minus strand of OY728134.1, from coordinate 1,056,720,381 downwards.
TTATTTGGAACATCTAGAGTTTCTAGTCTAAATGGGAAGCAATATTTTTATGTTTTAGTAGATTATTTTTCTAGGTATACCTGGGTATTCTTTTTTAGCACACAAAAGTGAAGCCTGCTTGTAATTTACTAAGTATGCTAGATCTGTAGAAAACATAAGGGGACTTTGAATTAAGGCTTTAAGAAGTGACCATGGCTGTGAGTTTGAAAATTAAGACTTTGAATCTTTTTTCTCACAAAATGTCTATAGTCGTAACTTCTATACTCCTAGGACCCCTTAATAGAATGGAGTTATAGAAATAAGGAATAGAACACTTAAAGAGATAGCCTAAACTATGCTTAATGAATACGACATACCTATCTACTTTTGGGAAGAGGCTACGGACACAACCTTTTATATAATCAATAGAGTTTTAATTAGACCTATCTTTAAGAAGACCCCTCATGAGCTTCAGAATTATAAGAATCCTATGTTTAATTACTTTAGTTTTTTTGGTTGAAAATTATTTATTCTTAACACTAAGGATAACCTTGACATATTTTCCTCCAAAAGGGACGAATGAATTTTCTTAGGTTATTCAGCCTCTATGAAATCATATAGAGTTTTCAATAAAAGAACCAAGACTATGGAAGAGTATGTTCATGTCAAATTTGATGACACAAATCCACATGATCCTAAGAACTCTTTAGAAAACCATGAGGATGATTTATTCAACTTGGATTTATATTCCAAACCTTCTGATTCTACTATGAAATAGTCAGAAAAATCATTTATTTCTAAGGAATTTCTAGAACTTCCAGAACATGAACCTGAATCTATAAATAATCCTAAGGCAACTAGCCCTACTTTTTCTAGAATAGTTAGGACCCTGAAGTACCATCCTTTAGATACTGTATTTGGATAAATAGATAGAGTTACACATACTAGTTATTCACTATGAAATTAGGTTGAACATCAAGATTCTTTTCACAACTTTAACCAAAGAAAATCAATGATGCAATCAATGATGAATTATGGGTAATGGAAATGCAAGAATAATTATATCAATTTAGAAGAAATAAAGTATAAGAACTTGTTGACAGAACAAATACACCTTGAATATATACACTAAATGGGTTTTTAGAAACCTGGTAAATGAATTAGGCATAAGAGTAAGAAATAAGGTTAGACTTATTGCACAAGGGTATAATCAAGAATAAAGAATAGACTACGAAGATAACTTTGCACCTGTAGCCATAATTGAATCCATTAAAATACTGCTAACCTATGTAGCTCATCTAGATTTTAAAATTTATCAAATGGATTTCAAGACTGTATTCTTAAATATGTATATAATTTAGGATGTTTTTGTAGAACAACCCCTTAGTTTTCAAAATCCCCATTTTACAAATTGTGTTTTCAAATTAAAAAAAGTTTTAAATGTTTGAAACAGGATCCAAAAGCTTGATATGATAAGATCAACTTTTTTCTTATTTCAAAAGTATTTTTAAAAGGTATATATGATCCTAAACTATTTATAAAACTAATTTAAATTTTTTTTAGTTGTAAAAATTTATATAGATGATATTATTTTTGGACCTTTAAAAAATTCTTTATGTATTTATTTTTCAAGAATGACAAAAAATGCATTTGATATGAGTCTAATGGGTGAACTCAAATTCTTTCTTGGATTTCAGATTTTTCAAAATAAAGAAGGAATTATTTTAAATAAAATTAAATATACTAAGGATATTTTAAAACATTATAATTGGGATATCTCTAAGAGTAGTGATACTCCTATGAGTACAACCTATAAATTAGATCTTTCTGAAGCTGAGAAACTAGTGGATCAAACCAGTTATAGAGTTATGATTGGAAGTCTTATCTACCTTACAACTAGTCAACCATATATTATGTTTAGTGTGTGTATGTGTGATTGTTTTCAAGAAAATTTTAAAGAGTCACACTTGGTTGCTGTAAAAAGAATTTTTAAATACCTAAAATATACTACCAATTTATTACTATTTTACCCATGAGGAAAAGTTTTTATTTAGTTAGTTATTTGGATGCATATTTTGGTGGATATAATTTTGATAGAAAAAGATCCTCCAGAGCATGTCACCTTTTTTGGCAAGTCGCTTGTATCTTGGTGTAGTAAGAAACATAATTCTTTTGCACTGTCTACTACTAAATTTGAGTACATATCTGTAGGTAGTTTATGTGGACAAATTTTTTGGATGAAACACACATTACTAGACTATAGATACCAATTTTGACATTTCCCTATAAACTGTGAAAACACAAGTGCTATAAATATTTATAAGAATCCTTTATTACATTCTAGAATAAAACATACTGATGTAAGACATCACTTTTTGAGAGATCATTTCCAAAAGGGTGATATCGCTCTAAAATACATTTGTATAGAACATCAGCTTGCTGATATTTTTAGTGAGCCTTTACTTTTTGAGAGAATGAATTACATCAAATATGATTTAGGTATGATTAATTCTGGTTGAACTTAATTTTTTGGGACTCAATATTGATGAATGTATCACATTTGATACATCTCACTATGGAATATTTCTCACAATTGTGAAATGTATCACCCTGGGAAATTCACATTGTTGGTTTTCTATACCTTATCCAATTTTTTACTTCTCCGTTTTTAAACAGCCGGTATTATTTTCTTTACAATTTATTTAATTTATGATTCAATTGAAATGTTTTTCCCATTTTTTGATTTTGAAAATCCCTAAATACCAAATGATATAAATTATATGATTTTTCTAATTCCAATGTTCACTCTTTCCTCATGATTTGTTTCTCAAGACATGTTTTAACCCTTTCTCTCCTGACTATTGACCTTCCTATTTCCTATTCTTGAACTAACTGAGCTGATCTCCATGGACAGAGTGAAGCATCCTTATGAATCTTCTCTAGTCAAGTCACTTCCCACAAAGAAGCAAAAAAGGGAGCCGAGTCACACCACTCTTGTAGAATCAGTGAACCTTAATCTTTCCAATTGTACTATTGTTCCTAAAAATGAAGTACAAGAAGAAGGAATAATTTCAAGTAAGTTACTAGTGATTAAAGTTATACAGAACCAAGTATGGATGCAATGGTTCTATTCAAATGATAGACCTTTTTATCCTAGGTTGGTATTTGTGTTTTACCAGAATATGGAGTTCTATTTTGAAGAAAGTGAATATTGTGTAATAATCCTAGTAAATAACCATAAAATTTAATTTTCTTTAAATCAATGGGATGATTGTTTGAAAGTTCCATATGGTGGAGTAGCAAAATATTATCTGTGAACCATTCCAGATGATGTTGATAATTTTATATATGAATATTCCCTAACCGAGTTAATAAAAGATAATGTTATGATAAAACCAATTTCCTCAGATTTAGATGGAAATTTAAATCTATTTTTCTAGTTCATAGAACATATTCTTTGTCCAAGAAAGGGTTAATTTTCTACCATGTGGTATTAGGATGTCTACCTGGTGTGCTTGATGAAAAGAGGTGAGAAGACAAGCCTATGTAGATACCTTATGATCCACATTTTGTAAATGATCAAACAAACTTCAAGATACAATTATTTAATATAATAAATGTTCATTTATACTTTGATAAAAGAAAATGGTTTAGTTGTTATAGATGAAGAGTCAGTTGAAGATTTTGGTGGGTTTTGAATTATAATAATAATTTTTAGTAGAATGAAAATCAGTTGAAACTCATGGAAGAAGAAAATGGGTAGGTGATAATGAAAATATTTATGATGAATTTAATACAATTGACTAACCTTAAAGACCAAAAGATATTGTAAAACCTAGTATAAATCATGATGATATTGTTTATTATTCTAATAGTGATAAAAAAGAAGAGTCTATAGTTGGAAGAAATGTATAGGAAAACAAATTTTACGTTGAAGAGGGAAGTGGCCCAAATCTATCCCAAACACCTCCTACTATCACATATAGTTCTCCTAGACCTCTTAGGACTCTTTCTGAAAGAGATAATATTTTGAAATAATGAAGTTATGAGGATTAAACTGAAGTTTCAGAAGAAGAGAAATTCAAAATTACATCTAAATCGTATGAGGAAATTGAAAATGGTGATAAAGAAGAGGACGAAGATGAAGAACAAGAAGGAATTTATTAATTTGGAAATGGAATGGAAATAGAGGTTTTTATGAGGATGGAAGTGATGGTGATGTAGATTCTAGACCTGATGGTTCCAATAGAAGAATTAGAGATGAGAATGTGGAAATACCTCAAGTTATTGACCCTTCACCTAGAGGTTATATTTCTAGATTAGAAGAAAGACCCAACCTTGTCTTGGGTGTGGACCTATATACTAGGGATAAGAAATCTATTGTTAAGGGGGAGAAATCCCTATGTATATAGAGTCACTAAGTTGTTTCTGATTATCAAACTATTTTATATCAAGCTGTTGTTGAGTAGAAGAAAGTGGTTACAGCTATTGAGAAGTCAGTTGCTGACCAGAGAGTTTATGAAAAGATGGAATTTAATCTTGAAAGTGTTGAGTAGACAGTTATTGTATAGTTTTCAGATGCTTAGAGATATGTTGAGACCTCTGTGGTTGTACCTATTGTAGTTTTATCTACATTTCTTGAGTCTTCTATTTCTAATACTTATGACAGATTGATGGACTCGATGTATGAAGAATGGGACAAGAATTATGGTAAAGTTGGGAGTCCACCAAAGAAATGTGAATGATATCTTTGAGATTCAAGATATTCTAAGGGATCCTGAGGGATCATTAGTTTATCAAATTGATTCCACTCTCTCACATGTTGTCCCTACTATTCTAGTTGATGTGGTCACAAAAGGTGACATAGATTATTTTGGTGAAATAATTCTTTTATATTTTGATGTGAAGTCGAGGAATCAACATGATTTGGTCACTAAATTAAGTGAATAGGATACGAGATATTTTTTTGAGCCGGTGATTCAACATATTTAGCTGAAAAAGAAGCAATATATCCAAGAAGTTGAAATATAAAACAAAAGGTTGAAAAATGAGTTGGAATCCTTAAAATCCACTATAGAGGAGATGCAAAATTCATTTACTGATTCCATGACAGCCTAATTGGAAAGGATTGAAAATATTACTTCTATTGATTATATCTCTAGTGCTCCTCCTCCTTCTTTTGATATTGAGCTGATAATATCTATTGTTAGAGAAGAAATTCAGGATGCTGCTTCTTCAGGTAGTGTACTCGATCAGTCTCAATAGACTTTGGACAAAACCAGATTTAATAGTTATCATGTAATTATATTGGTTAAAGTGCATGCGAAGGATATGAATTTTGACATAGAAACCATAGAAAAAGATATTAAGTAATATCTATCTAGAAGTTTCACCAAGCATGAGTTGAATGCTCACTTTAAGTTTATGGATGAGAATTTGTGTATGCCTTCAATGAATTAAGCCTTCAAAAAACAATTAAATTAGTTAAAAGTGATGAATCGAGTGATTCATTGTTTCATGGAAGAGAATAATTACTTTTTTAGTGCTATAGAGATAGGTGGAAACATCATTATATATTTCATAAATCTTATGAAGAAGTTTTTACATGTGCATGGAACTACTGTCCTGGACATGAAGATATTCTAGTTACATATCATCTAACTTCCCCTACAATAGAGCTATTATAATTTAGAACAAGAGTTACTAGATAGCCTCATGAACCTCTTTTAGCTTGCTTCAATCCCTTTTCTCTCACTCTCAGGTAGGCATTATAACACCTTAGGCCGATCATTATCCAAGATCCTCAATCTCCTTCTACTATAATTGATGTTCCTCTAGCTTTTTCTTCTATAACAACTTACTATGTTTCTCTAACCTATGCCTATGACAAGGATAAGGTCAAATATCCTATTGAACCTTCATACAATCCCAAATACTATAGATTATTACACCTTTTTTATGGGATATTCTTATGTAAACTTTTTTTATAGATTTTTGCTAAAACTATTTTGGTTTCCCTTTATCAAATATTCTTTATTTATTTATATTCTATTTATCTGATCTTTCTATTATCATTAATTTTTTGATAATCCCAAAAGGGGGAGTATGGATAATATTCCTTTTATCACTAATGTTTCTCTGATACCATATGTATCAAATGTCCTAATTTATCTTTGTTTCCATGTATATAAAATTTCGCGATTTATGATCATAAAAAAGGGGGATATTGTTGATATACTTGTTTTAATGTTCAAAAAATCATGTTTATTATGATACTAATGAGTTTCATGTTTTATGATATCATTTTATGTTATAAGAAAGATTGGTGAAACTTACCTAGGTATGCATCACCATCAGACAATGACTCACTATTGAGGTTGAGTCACCACCAAGCATGTCTCACCTCTAACAATGTATCAATGTCACCTTGAGTCCCTGCCAGAATGTATTTTTAACATAGTATATAAAATATTCACTGCCAGTAGTGACTAACCATCAACTATGACATACTGTTGAAACAGAAATTTTCCTAAGTGTCAAGATGACCTACTACCATTAGTGACTCACCATCAGCAATCAAGTATCATAACTTTTAAATTGAAACATACATTAAAAATGAAGTGGTTAGCACCCATAACAACGATTATAATGAAAGATTGTTAATTAATGAGTGATAAGATGTTATATGTAAACCATGTTTGGTATTAAAAGTTTTAATATGATTTTATAATAAATGATAATAAATTTAAATTTATTATGTACAAGTTTACAATCACTTACAAAGAAAGTTAGACTTGAGGTAAGAGTTTATTTTACAATATCATTTTTTATTCAAGATTATTTATGATAAAATTTTCATTAAATGTAATAATAATCTATTCCTATTTTAAACCCCAGATATTTTCTTATCATTTAGATATATATGGATGTATATGTTTTTCTTTTATTTTACTCTCTTTGGTACTTAATATGACTGAGATTTCTTTAAGAAAATTTTACCTTATTTATTCTTTGTTTAATGAATTTTTTATTCCATGTATATATTCCTTATAATGCATTCAACAATGTTATTTTTAATTATAAAATGATTATTTAAAGTAATTTTTAACTATATTTAACTTTATTTTCAATTTTTTAAAAGGAATCTTATTGTATTATTTTAAACAAGCTGCCTCTGAATTTTCATCAAAAGTGTGAATGGAGTCTTTATTTTAACATTTTTTGAATGACCAATTTTCCCACCAAAATAAATATTATTTTATATGAATATTAATTTAAAATTTCCATGACTATATTCAAAGAAATATGATTTCTCAATATTCTATAAACTTTTATTTAAAATGTTATAAAAAGAAAAGGGAATTTTTCTCATGTTTTCAAATTAAATGCTTGAATGTTATTTCAAAGGTATTTTCATATATGTAAACATTATTTTATGATTATTATCCTCTAATAGGGATGTGATATAATGATAGCATCCACCTTATTTTTTATATCTTATGACCATTTTGTTCTATTTATTTCCTTGGGAAAATATTAGCATTATGTATGCTAGTTCTCAAATACAAATATTTATGTTCATTATGTACTGTATTACTTATTCATTAATTTTATATGATGAATTAATTTGACTTATTATATTTATAGGTGTATAAAACTATATATATACCCTCTATGCATCGACAAGTCTCATGATATAAAAGAGATTGGGTATTTGGTGTATGCCTTACCTATTTACATGTGATATATTAGAATGAGGACTTGACAACAAAATTATGATGTCTTTCATTATGAATTATAGAATTATGAAGCTAGATATTATTATCCATGTGATTATTTAGGTTTTTATAAAATCCCTGGATATATTCAACTTTTTTATATTAGTTATATGGAATATTCTATTATTGTTTATATTTTCCATTTTATTCATGATTTAATTATTCTACGATAACTTCTGTTTACTGGGCATTTGATCTCACCCTTATTTATTCTTTCATCTTCCTAGGATTCCAAGAAGGGTTCTATGAAGATTTTAGGGATATACTATAAGAAATAATAATATTCTCTCTATAATTTTAAGTTGTTTTTAATGTTTTCAAATGTAATGTGAGAATCATGTATTTATTTAATCTCCAAAGATAGCTAAACTATATGAACCTTTAGGATGTGAAATATTGTGTCTTATACCAATATAGTATGATAAGAACCAGCTCCGAGTTATTGGAGGTGGGGTATTACACAAAATTACCAAGTCCCTATTTAGTGGAAAAGGTGAAGGTCTAGAGAGTTTCTTGAGTTGATTCAATCCAATTTGAATATACCATTTCCAGTTGAAGCTAGGGGTGGGTAATCATACTTCATAACTTTTACTACTGAATTTTGTAGATATTTATATGTATAGTTAATGAGGTATAATTCATATTCCTATGAAAAATTCAAGCAATTTAAGAATGAATTTTATAACCATCTTGGTAAGAAGATTAAGTAACTCCACTCAAACAATGGTGAATAATATATTAATCATGAATTCATTGATTATTTATGATAGTTTGAGATTTTATATCAACTCACCCTTCTTACACACCATAATGTAAAGGTGTAAGTGAAAGGAGGAACTACACCCTGTTATACATGGTAATATCAATGATGAGTCATGAGAGTCTTTCCATTATACTTTTGGGGGTATGCTTTGAAAAAAACATAAATACTAAAACTTGTACTAACTAAAGGAGTAACTAGTATTACATATCATATTTGTTATGTAAATAAACATGTGTTATCATATGTATGAGTGTGGTATTGTGAAGAATTTATTAAGGCTATTTCTAGCAATGAACTTGCACCCAGAGGCACTAAGTGTATCTTTATAAGGTATCCTAAGGAAACTAAAGGATATTAGCTATAAAACCCTATCAATACGAAATTTTTGGTTAAAAGAAATTAAAAATTTATTTAATGGGATCACATCACCAAAATAGAAAGAGAGAGTGAGATAGACTTATATGAAGTCATGGACCTAGATAAACATGAGTTTACTCCTGAATAAATTCCATAAATCCCCATGGAATAAGATGTTCTATAGATAAAAGTACTACATAGAAGTACAAGAGAGGATAGAGAAAAAGTAAAATATGGTTTTCTAGTCACAAAATATGTTGACTCATTATTATCTAATAATAATGATCCTATAACTTATAATGGAGAAATAGGTGGATATAATCTATGAATTTTTTAAATGGATTCCATGTATCAAAATTCTAGTTGGATTTTGGTAGATTCTCAAGTTGATGTAAATATTATTTGTTTCAATGGGTATTGAAGAATAAATTGAACATGGCTGGGAAAGTTAGTTACTATAAGGAACGACTCATTGAAAAATGGTTAAAATAGAATCAAGGAATCGACTACAATGAAAAATTTTAACCAGTTTATTTGCAGAAATATATCAAAATTATAATTTCCATAGTATCTTATCAGGACTATTTGATTTGGTATATGGATTTAAAAATAGGATTCCTTAATGGGATCCTTTAGGAAGATTCCAAATATGAAAAAATAAGAATGGTTTTTTACTCTAAAGGATGCTAACAAGGTGTGTAATTTTAGAGATCCATTTATAGATTAAAGAAAGTATATTGGTCATGAAAAATTCAATTTGATGAAGTCGTAATAGAATTTGGTAATCTAAAGTACAAATTTGAGCCATGTGTTTATAATAGATTTAGTGGGAGTGAAATTGTTTTATGAAAAGGTTATGTCTATAACATACTACTTATTGGAAATGAAATAACAGTCTTACAGTTCATTAAATTCATGTTATAAACAAGTTTCAACATGAAGGAATTATGACAAGTATCATATATTCTTGGGATAAAAATCCATCATGATTGATCCAATAGGTTTCTTGGGCTAAGTAAAAGTGTATACATTGACAAGATAACGATAGATTCAGTATGGAACAATCCAAGTGGGGATTTATAAATGTGTCACATGGAATTTATCTTTTCCAGAATATATAACCATAGAAACATGAGGAGAGAGAAAGGATGAAAAGGACCCCATAAACATCAGCCATTGGGTCATTAATATATGTTATGCTATGTAATAGGCTATATTTAATCAATACCTTAAGTATAGTAAGAAAATATCTAGCTAACCCTAGTGACCTCTATTGCATGGAACTCAATAAAATCCTCAAGTATCTAAGGCATAATAAGGATATGTTTCTGGTCTATAGAGGATATGAGAATATTTTTGATATTAGGATTATATTTTCTAAAAAAATAAATATGATATGAAATCTCTTTTGGGATATTTCTTGACTCTTAATAGAGGTGTTTTGAGCTGGAAGAGCTCAAAGAAAGTAATGTTCACTTATTCTATAGTGGAGTATAAGTACATTGTAGCTTATTAGGTAGCTAAAGATGAATTTTGGACATGCAAATTCATCCAAAATATTTATGTGATGCTGAGAAGAAAAGAACCTATCACACTATACTATGATCACGTAATGATTCTTAGAATTTAAGATTATTATTAATAATTTTCAGGAACAAAAATCATTAATGTATAATTGTAAGTCATGATGACATATGATCGCATCCAAGTTGGGTATATTGGGTGTGTCATGAATGATATGCTAATAATAAATAAGGAAAGAAAGTATTTGTCCCTTCTATCTTAATAGAAGTTGATATATCAACCTATTAATTAAAAAAGATCCATCAAATTAAATTCTATGGACATAGTGTATAGATGAGTTCATTTTAGACAGTCATAGAAAGATGTATCAAGTATATAGGTTGATGAAATGGGTGTGAAACCTATTTGACGAGATATAACGACAAAGTGATTATATTACATTGTGAGAATTCATATGTGGTTGTTGTCATTGTGACACATCCTATTCCATTATGGGTGTCTTGAATCATTTCTAGATAGTAATTGTGGACTTTTAGAAAGTCCACCAAAGGCCACTGAGGAAGAGTTCTAGAGGGTCACATACAAAGTGTTTCTATTGATATTAGTTAAATGTTCTTTATTACAAACATTCGGGGAAGGAGACTACAAATCTACAAAAAAACATGAAACACACACATGAAAAAACCAGGGATACTTGAACCCGAGACCTCCTCGACACCCCACAAGGCCCTTTTTTCCATGAAATTAAATATTATTTATATTTAAAAGTTGGGATACATATTATTCATTTGAATGAGAAGCAATATTTATTTTGTATTTATTAATCGATCACAAATATTAAATAAATATTTATTCATGAGGTAATTGTTTAATTATACGAATATATAATATTTATTTATCTCTTGATATTCTCACGGTAATAAATAATTATTTATTCATTAAATAAATATTTTATTTAATTATGTGAATATTTAATAAATATTTATTCACTGGACTATGATATAATATTTATTTATTGAATGCGTAGACTATATTTTGAATAATATTTATCCAAGAATTCAATAAATGTCAAGGGGGATGAGTAGACTATATTTTGTATAGTGATAAATATTTATTTACCAATTTGTTAAATAATATTTACAATTTTTTGGGTTAGCACACACTATGAAATAAAATAATGATATTATTATATTACATGGAATGGGGTTCATTTTGGGGTAAATATAATATTAAGGCCTCTGTGCAATTAAATAAATATTAAAACCTGACCATATTTTTATATATATACTACTGTGTCATTTTCAATGAGGTTAATCATTATACAAAACATTCCTCTCAATTATTACTCACCATCTCTTCCTCTCAAGACCAAGAAGAAGAAGAGAGATTATTTCATGCATGAAGGAATGTTCCGCAATCAATATAATCAATCTGCTGTGCAAGCACCTGACATTTCATTGGTGTTGTTTGGATATTGAAGGAAAATATATTGATCAACAATATCGGGGCTCTACTTTGGGTCCTCATAGTGCATCAATGATACAACAATCAAGTTAAAATGATCAACAACATCAATTAAGAAAGAAATAAAGACTGAGGTACAATTTTTTATTATTTTTTAAATTAATTATAAATTAACATGAAAATATCCACACTTTATTTTGGTGAAAAAATTTGTCAATATTCATTGGAAAAAAATCATGGGTCATGGTCTTCATCATCATGTGAAATGTAGATGAACTATTGAATCCAAACAAATATTAGTTATCTATATGACCAATAGGCTCATCCTCTGCATCTAAAACTAGAAATATCAAAATCCTTAGTTAATTGAATCTTCTTATTATAAATATAATCATTATTGAGGATTGAAACCCGTATTTCATCCACATAAAATAGAGTAATGATAAAATCATTACCATATGAACACTTGAAATTTTCACAAGGTTTTAAAAAAAGTCTATCATATTTAAGGAAAATGATATAAAAAACAAATATCTTATTCCAAAAAAATTGGCACCTATCTGATACCTTATATATGTTTTTTAACCTATGAACCAAAATCCCCTTTTTATTCTTCTGCAAAACCTTCTAGTTGGAGCATATATATTTCTTCGTAAAGATAATTATAGAGAAAAGTTGTCTTTATATCAAGTTTATCTATTTATAAATTGTATATAGAATAAATTTACAAAACTACTCTAATATTCATTAGTCCAACAACAGGAGAAAATATTTTATTGAAGTTAATACCATCCTTATAAGCATAACCATTACCACCAATCTCACACAATATCTTTCACTCTCGTCCTTTCCATTAAAATTGATCTTAAAGACCCATCTGGGTCACCTATATAAATGAATATGTCTCACTATTCTCTATCAGTAATTAATATTAAATATTTCTCTAAGTGACATTAATTGAGTTCCATATTGATGATTTTTTCCCAAGTTTACCTTCTTAGTCCAGACTCAAATAATACTTTATCATCTTCCTCTGATAATGCATCATAAGAAACTGATTCATCTTTTAGTTCACCCTCTAAATTGATTATTTTTGGTTATGTGTTCTTTTTATCCATTCCTCCATCAGTCATGTTTTGAACCATGTTTTTTTAAAAAATTACATCCTTTCTTATGATAAGTTTGTGGGCAGTGGGTTCCACAAAAGACACTCTTTTACACCATCAACATGTCCCAGCTAAATACATTTCATGGACCTCAAACCCAAATTTTATCTTTCATGGTAATTAAATAGTTCATATACTAGATTTTAAAAATCATGTAATCAAGAATAGTTAATGGATTTACCATTCTATATCTCCATAAATGTTTAAGTTTAATCACCGCTGAAAGATACTGTTAGATTACATAACAACCAGTTTTCAGTAATTCTTCCCAAAATGTCTTGGAAACTCCTATAAAACCCAAAACCTTCTCTAAGGTATGAAACGATTTGATGATTTCAAAAACACTTGTACCTTAAAAATATTTTATGTTTTAAGGGTTCATGTGTGGCTTGGGAACATGTTCGATAAGGAAGACTGAGCCTGAAGTTAAAAAAATACAGGTTATAGTCTTCAGGGTGTGAAATGTTATGTTACACCATAAAAGTGGTGAGAAGTACGTCAGATCACCCTACCTTGAAAAATCATGCAATGACACATCTGATCATACCATGAAACCCTCAACTAGGTTTTTTTAATGTTTTAAATAATTAATTTTGTTTGGGGGTGTTTCTAAAATGGGAGAGAGTCTCCCTCTCATCCAAAACCCTTGATGACATCTCCTCCCCTTGGTATCCTCCTCTTAATAGGGTGGATCTCCTCTATTTCCCTATCAAATAAAATGTTTATAGTTGTAATTAGATTCTAAAAGTAAGGATAATCTTTCACCATCGTCATTTCTTGTTCTCTTCCTCTATTATGCATTTTCCCCGTTTATGTGCATTTCTTCTATTTCCAAGGTATTATTCTATGTTTCATATTTCTACAAGTTTAGCAAAAATAAAAGGTTGATAATTAATGATGTTAAGTTTGTGAGTATGTGGTAGGGGGTTTATAACATATCCTAATTATTTTCATCATTTACTGATGTGTGTTTTGTGCGGTCACACTAACATTGTCATGTTTTCAACCTATCTTTATAATGTAAATGGAGTGAAACTTAATAATGAAATAAATCCACTCAATGGGCCAAAAATAAATAATTATAGATTATAATGATATTTTTTATCACTCATGGGGTACACCTAACCTTGGGAAGTGACTTGATAAACTAGTGAGGTGACCCTACGGGTTACACAGACATAAAATGTGAACTTGTGTATGTGACTGAGACATTATCCACCACTTAAGGTTCACTTAACTTGATAATAATCTTGTAATTCATAAATAGGTGGCCTTAAGGGTGAATAAAACATGATATATTAATTTTAATATAATTAGTGATGCCTGATATTTTCTCTTACTTATGATGATTATTTTTATTTTGTGAGACCATAAATAAATAATGTAATGGATATATGAGTGTTTTTCCATTGGGGATTGACTTGGAAAAACTAAATGGGAAATTAAAAGGGAAACCCTAGGGGTTCCTGAGGTTTATAACTAATGTGTATTAAATTAAACAAATCTATTGATGATTTTTCCTATATTTTAGTATTATAATACTTTAGAACACTAAGGTTTTTACCCCTTGGGTTTAACAATGATAGTTGCTACTTTATAATTCCAAGGGTGATACCCCTTGGGTTCAAAAATTATTCCTAATTTCTTTTGGAATTAAAAGGGTGATACCTCTGGGGTTTGATGATGATCAGGATTACTTAGAATGCCAATGGTGATACTCCTTAGGTTTAGTGATGACACCTGAATTCTTAGAATTCCAAAGGTGACACCCCTTAGTTTTAACATTGACACCTGATACTTTGGAATTCCATTGGAGATACCTCATGGGTTCAATGATTATGCCTAATTACTTAAAATGGAAAGGGTGCTAACCCTTGGGTTCCATGATGATTCCTAATACTCTAGAACTCTATTGGTGATACCCCATGGGTTCAGAAATGAATCCATCTACTTTGGATCATCTTGGTGTGAATCCCTTTGGGTTTGAAAATATTTATTGATTAATTTGATTTCCTAGGATCATCTTATTTGGGATCAAAAATATTTCCTGATGAAATATTATTGACAGAGACATCCAGATTAGGCCAAAGCCAGTAAGGTCAATTTTGGGTGCCACTTTAGAACCTGAGCATCAATGGTGGTTTCTTTATTATGTTTGTTCCTTTATTTATTATGCACATTGTCATGAAAATTATTACACATACTAGATATGATTATAGATTTCATCGGTGGTGTCCTACCAATGTATACTCACACCCTAGTCATGCCCCCATTTAGTACACAAGAAGAATTCATGTTTGTAGGACATGATAAGGGAAATCACCTTCTAAGAGATGAATTTTTGGGATGCAAGGATGGAGCATGGGAGTTTAGGACCAGGCAAGGACTGTAGACCATTTTTTATGCAGTTAATTTTTTTTATTTTATCTTTTTGCGTTTTGATGTATATAATATTATATTTATCTATGACTACCTGACATGTATTGTATAATTCATTTTGATATAGCATGTGTTTTGATTATTTATCATCAGTTTCTTGGATATATATTTACTGCTTATCTATGAAGATGTATCTGATTACTTCACTATTTAAATGTTTTTTTACTCTAACATTTGGGTATAATATCCACACTGTACCACCTTAGACCTTGTCTACTAGTCAATAGACTCAAGTATATTTGGAGGCACACCTGAGGAACAATAGATACCCAATCTGGTTATTATTTAGAGTGAACTGGGGCAGGGACATTAAAACTCCTATGGTCTTCAACATTGAATGTGTTCTATTCAACAAGGATCTTTACCCACTCTTTCACTACAATATGGTGAGGAGTGTAAGATAAATAACTGTATCATGATTCCTTCGCATTGAAAAAAATATCAAACTACTTTCTTATAAATTCTCCATCATCCCTCCACTTTTCATTAATAAGACCAATATTTAGTGTGAATTTGTCTACCTATCCTCCATGTTTTTTCACTGATATTTTTATTCAAAAACTATAGTTGTAAAATCATTGAAGACAAACATATCCATGAGGATATTGATTGTGATGTTGATAATGTGCTGATAAAATAAATTTAAAAAAACTTTTTAATGGAACCTTTACACATTAAATATCCACTATTTTTTAACCAAATGTCACGAGTTGAGAGAAAAGAGTATTATGGGTGTTGATATGGTTAGTCACTGATGATGATTCATTCATTTAACAGGTTTTTAATATTTTCTTTAATTTTTTTATTGTGTAGTGAATTTTCCTCATACTACTTCTTTAGAGAATACCCAATTTCCTTCTCCACCATTTTATTTACATTTTTATATAGGACCCCATCAACCAAATACAAATAGATGTTGGAAATAACATTATCATCCATGTTTTTTCATTTATCCTCCATCACACATGTTGTTTTTTCAAAAGTTAGGAATATAAAATTATCATTCCACAACTCTACAGATATTCATGGAATATGGAGCACAACAAAAACAAGATATTTTGGTGTAAAATCTCATTATACGGTGCATGGAATGCGGAAATATTATCTTTAAACACAAAAAGGGAATATAAACATATAAAACAATAAAAATTAATAATTTAGATAAACAAATTATTATTAATGGTAAAAATATTAAAATATAACCGATACTCATTAAATTAAGTGAAAAATTATGTTTAAAAATAATATATTAATAAATAACCATCAGTTATTCAAATACAAAATCAATGAAAATTGATCAAAAAAATAAGGTTGAAGAGGTAGAAGTGTCACCAGTTTCACTCAGTTATTCTGTCAAATTGATGCATCACAAATTTGGGAGAGGATGGTGGGGAACCTATTAACTTACAATAGATAATTTTAATAAATTATTTTTATATGTTTTTCCTTGATAGTTATAAAAGGTGAAAAAATAGAACAAAAAAATTAATATTTGCAATGGCATGTGCTACGCCACACTACATCATGGTGAAAGATCACCTCAAAATATTTGTTTTTTATTAAAAAGGAAAAGTGAGAAACCCAACAAGTACACAATGAAAATCAATCAACATGATATGTCATAGCCGAATCTAAAATTTGAAATTTAAGCCTGTTAGTGATTGTACCTCTGTGAAGACTCCATTGAAGAAAGGTATATTTCTCATCTAGATCCTCTTTGAGTAGGTTTTAGAAATTATATTCCATCATATACCATGTATAAATAAACTCCTCCACAGATATCGTCTGCCATTTGAATCCATCATTCAATATTCCAAGTTATTTTTGGGACCAGTTACACTGCTCCTTGGTAAGGTTACCCTAAAGACGCCTCCCAACCAGCCTGCAAACTCCTCTTGCATAGTGATAACCTGTAAGATTTTATTAGATAATTATTCGTTGCCATCGATGATAGTTTTCCACTCATATCACTCTATCATTTCCCTCCCATTATGGTAGATATCAGATTAAATAGGCCCCTTTCTAGCATGTATCAGGTCACTAACAAAAGATTCCCCTGATGGTGGGTCAAGATCCTTAGTAGACTTTACCTCCACCGGCTTGGACCCTAGAAATATTTATTGTGAAATTACATTCCATGTTTCATTCCATTAATAAATATATGCTTTTATGATCATTTTATAGAACAAAAAATTATTCCTAATGATGTTTTGACCATGAATTTTACCAACATATGAATACATCATTGCTCCATAGCTTCTACTGTTTTACAAAGTTTTATTTAATGATCTCAACATTTTTTTTTATATAAAAGATAAATCAAAGTCACAATCATATTATATCCTCAAATTTATGATAATTATTAATACCAAAATATGTGAACAACACTGGGTCAGAAAATGACTGATATTCCACTTATTTGGATAAAAAATAAATGGCATATAATGTAGCTATAAATATGAGATAAAAATAAAGTGTATAATAATAGAAAATAAAATAACACTATATATAAAATATAAACCCCCTAAAATGATAAGGGGTAATTCCCATCGAGAAACAAAGGATCACTAGGCAAATGTGAATACACACCATCTCTTATTATTATAAGGAGAATAACCTCTTAAAATTATCTCTTGAATAGGTGGAGAAAAAATCCTTGCAAATTGTAACACCCCGAAATTTTATGAAAAATATTCTTTTTAATTTCATTAATGTCTTGTGTTGTACGCTACACCAAAAGAAGATTTCACAACACGCATCCTTGACTTGCCTTCCATTACACGCAATCGTGACCTTCCTCGATAGTGTGTGTAGTACGCAATACCGAGTTTCACTAAACAACGATATGCTATTAAAATATTATTAAAACTAGCCGTTATGAATAGTAATAACCACTTTTTGAAATTGTGTAAATTTTATTTTTCAAAATGGACTTTATCTTTGGATTCGTAATATCGAAATTAGCTTAGGGTGATATTTTGGTACTTTTCGGATAACTTTCATTTTCTGATAAATAGTGAAAATTACTAACTTTTAGTTAAAAACAACTTTTTCAATCGAAATAATTAATAGTGATAAATTATTAATTTAAGTTGTTTTAAATTATATTTAGAATATATTTTTACAATTTAATACAATGTTGGTCATTGGATGTAATTTCACATTTAAACCAGACATAAACAAGTGTCAATCTTTTGATAGATATTATTTCTTAAAAACACGCTATTTGTTGTGACATCGGAAATTAATTATAAAATTAATTAATGCAACTTATATGTTGGGAATTCTGTAAAATATAAATCATTTTTGAATTCGGAATATGAAATATAGCTTAGGATGAAATTTTGGCATTGTTCTAAAAAACATCAATTTTTGATGAATAGTGAAACTACTAAGTGGTAGTTAAAAAAACTGAACTTTTCATAAAACTTAATTTTACCGCTTCTGTGAATGGAATTTCAAAAATCCGAGAGACACGGTTGATGTCAGTAAATAAAATTTGGTTCAATGAGATGAAAATAATTTTTGGTGAATAATAACTTTTTACTTTTATTTATCAAGGTTAAAAGTAAATAGGGTAATTAAGGGTAAAAATGATATTAATATTACCCTAACACATGTCATAATTCTATTGGACAAGTGTATATCGACCAAAAACAACCTCAAGTGTAAATTATTATCATTTAGGCCCACTTGGATTAGATTAGGACATTTATTTTTATTTAATTCAAAGAAGAGTTAAAAGACTTAAAATCAATGTTTATTTACTAAAACATTGTTAATATAGGGCTGTACATAATATAATTCCGACTATAAATATTAATTATAAAGCTAAAAATATTTCCTACATAATGGTATTTTATTTTTAATTTTTATACTTTAAATAATTTAATTTATTTATGACACAACAATGATGCAGTAATTACCTTTTTAAGAAAATATTAACATAATTGATGTTATAAATGCACAAATAAATGTAATATGAGACTTTTTATGAATTACACTAATTTTATAGGTTACTATAATATATTAGTGTTGATTTAATAAACTTGTTTTGAAGATATAATTCTGTTATGACTTTCACAGAAATCATATATCAAATAGTGTCAAAATTGACACAAAATAGTTTTTAAATCAAATATTATATTATTAATTGTTATTTTATACCTAAAAATCTAAGGTTCGGCCACATGACTTATATAAGGATATATATATTAATAATAAACAACTTGGGGTTCTTTTGGCATGTTATAGTAAGTTTATTAACCATATAGTGTAAGAAAACAAAAAGACACGGTAAAAGATAAATTATTTAACATAGAGTTAAATCTAATAGATAAGGTTAAAATAATAACTTAAACTTGTCTAAATCCTATTGGATGAGATTATTTCGACCCATACCCACTTTAGCTTAGAAATAAGACCATTTGGAACCATTATAAACCGAATTTGACCTTAATATAAAATAATATTTTGAGATTTTCCTAAGATGCCCCTCTCCTCCCTTATAAAAGGGCACCTCCTTCCTCTCTTCATCACACAACTTTGAGCCTTCAAGCTCGGAAAACCCCTGCCAAAATCTCTTCTCCACTTCCCTAGTATCATCCTAGAGCTCCTGGTCTTCTTCAAAGACCATCCTTAGTTCTTTAAGTGGAGGTTAAGTGAAGGCGCGTCAAAAAGAGGTAATATCCATTACCGATCTTTTTCAATTTATTTCATCTTCAACTTCTTCTTCTTTAGTTTTTTCATGATAAAGTAATAACATCAGTATTTCCAATATACTGATATGTTATTATAAATATGAAACAACTCTAATTAACTTTCTATACATCCTACGGAAAAAAGAAAATCACCGCGCGTGCGTACGTACAGAATACTGTCACCATGCCGTGGTGTAATCTATTTTCCACCACCACCTTAACTGGAAGGGTATAATGGTGAAATGAGTAACTATATATTATTATTATAAAGTGATATTGATACTGAAATAGTATACATACACTTCAACACAATTCCACGACCATGGGAACGATATCATCGCTCGTGCGTACGTACGGACTACCGTCTCCACGACGCGATGAGATTCATTCTCAATGATTAACCATTCATGAATGATTATAAAGTATATATAATAATTAATAATGAAGTATATGACATAATAATGATTCTGGATTTTATGTATATTTATATGTATTTCATCTACTTAATTCCATTCAATTTAATAAGGAAACGAAAACAGTGTTCATGCGTACATACGGACTACCGTCTCCATGAACGGTGTATTTCATTCCATTTATCGATATATTATATATATATATATATATTCTGAATATATATTATATATAAATCATGTTTTACATTCTGGATATAAGTAATCATGATCCAAGTAATCATATTAATAATTACAAGTTAAAAACACGAACGACAAATGAGACGATTTTACCCAAAACGCTACTTTAACATGAATTTACAAAAGAACGAGTAATATAAAGTCATAAGTTGACCATATATGATATAATAACAATTAATATGATTCTAGAATAAGTCAATAACATGATTTAAATCATTATACAGGAGGTTTGGACACTTACAAAGAAAGTCGGACCTAAGGTAAGGGAAAATATCACAATCTCATTTTTATCCGAGATTGTTTTTACTTCGGCATTTACTGGGGTGTATTTTATCATCCACATCCATGTTCCCTCAATATGTAATATTGTTTCCATCCACTTACAATAGTTTAAATCCAATTTTACCCTTCGGTGAGTTTTTAGTAATGAATATGAAAGGAATCTTTTGTCATTTTTTGTACGAGGTACTTTTTGACTTTTCCGACAAAAGTATGAATAATGTTTTTTTTAACTTATACGGCATGAATGGATTTTTAAAACATTATTTCCAAGAAGCTTCCTTTACAAGTTTTCAAGTTTATTTTTAATCAACTTCTTTTATTTTAAAGTCGTATGACATGTTATGAAAGGAAAAATGTTTTTGAAGAAGAAAGGATATTTTCCTCAAGAATGGAGTTCAAGTGTTTTATCAAAATTATTTTCCATCTAAGATAATAAAGGGTTCTGTTTTTATCCCTATTATTACATTTATTTTATCATGTTTTGATGGAATTATTTTTATGAATTCCTTTATCTTATATGAATTTATTTATGATGTCATGATGTTTAATATTCCCATTTGTATTACATGGGTTATGAAATGATGTATGATTTATGATTTTGTGGCACACATAAAAATGGTATCATTATGAGATTGGTGGGACCTATATCTCCCTCCAATGCATTGGATAAAGATTTTATATCTCATGAGATAGACATGGCTGGAACGGTAGGTTATACCGGTTCAGTGAAACAGGACTGGAATGAGGGTGACTTGATTCAGAAAGGGACTTTGTCCACTAAGACAGTCTTGGAAATGAGTCTTGACTAACAAGAAATGATTCTCTATGATTATGTGTGTATGCCACAAAGTTTAATGTTTTAAGTTATGATTATTGGGATTACATTTCACTTCTATGATTTATCCCATGTTATGATATTATGAGCTCTTTTGCAGGTTAAGATTTCCAAAAGTTATGTTCTTATGAAATGATGTGATTGATTTTTCTTTTGTTTACCCATACTGAGCATTTGAGCTCACCCTTTCATGTTTTCTTTTTCCAAGGATATAAGGAAATGTTTTAGGTATAGAAAAAAAGGAAGATCTTTATGGGAGATGTTGAATATCTTTCACCGGGATTAGAAGATTATATTCCGAGTTTCCAAAGACACTAAACTATTACGATCCTTGTGTGTGTGTTTCCGTTATGTACTAAGTATTCCACAAATGTAATGTAATGTCAATGTACGTTATGCTTCGGGTCTCTACAGTTGGTATCAGAGGAAAGGTTTAGTCAACCTTTGGAAACTAGGATGCGAAAACGTTAGTGAGATCCCTAGAGATATTTCTAAGTTATGTCTAGGGATATCCCTAAGGATAAGTATACATATAGGATATGGTCGTAGAACTATGTTAACGAGATTAGATTAAACCTAAGATGTTAGATATTGAAGTTACTCCCCCTTTATTATGATTTTTTCCTCTCACACTATTCTTTTTGGGTTTTAGACGATGGCTGGAACCCGAAGGAACCGTGTTGATCAATGCAATGGACAATGCAATGATTGTCCTCCTGAACAAACAAATGTAATGGGAGATGGAGTGCAAAATCTTATTGCTATACTTACAAAAGCTATGAATCATTATGGGCTTCCAAATGAGCAGAGAAGGGAACAATATTCTATTGAGTCCTTCATGAGGCAACGTCCACCATCTTTCAGTGGGTTTTCTGATCCACTTGTTGCTGAACAATGGATCAGTACCACTGAAAAGATATTTTCAGTTCATCAATGTTCTGAACATGATAAAGTCATCTTAGCATTATATCGTTTGGAAGGTGAAGCTGATCAATGGTAGAATCTTATCAAGAATACGAGGCCAAGAGATGAAATTGAGTCCATGGAATGGGACGAGTTCAAGAACTTGTTTTTCAGTAAGTACTTCCCTCGTATTCTTCGAACAAAGATGGAAAAGGAGTTTCTTGAGCTGAAGTAGAAGGATGATGAATCTGTTGGTATATACGAAGCAAATTTTACAAGACTTGAAAGGTATGCATCTGGAATTATCATCTAACCTGAATGTAAAGTTGATCGATTTTTCAGTGGCTTAAAACCAAGTCTTCGAAGGGCATTAGCTATAAGAGACTTCAGTAGCTATGAAGAAATTGTGTGTTGTGCTATCAAGGTAGAAATGGAAGTTGGTGTTACATATCCATCTCATGGTTTTGACAAGAAATGAAAGATGGAGTTCAAGGAGAAATCTCAGAATAATGGTGAAAAGAAGATTAATGTTTCCTTATGCACAAAGTGTGGAAAGAAGCATGGTGGAGATTGTCTTAAAGGGACTAGAAAATGTTTTAAGTGTGGAAAAGAAGGACATCGAGCAGCTGAGTGTCGAAGTAATGGAAAAAGGGTTTCTAATGATGTGAATAAAGCAAACACTGCCGAGAACGCACCACCAACACTTCAATGCTTCAAGTGCAAGGAAATGGGGCATTATGCTAATAAATTCCCTAATCCAAGGGTTAGTGATGATCAACATGAGCAACCACTGAAGGCAAAGGACAAAGGGAAGTCACATGCGATCACTATTGGTGATGTTGAATATGACAACGATGTGGTGGAATGATTAAGTGTTTATGTAATGGGATTCCAAAATAATGTTGTATCATAAAGTATTGGAATATAAATGTATTGGTCTAATGTGGTATTCAAAGTGATTGAGATATTTTTGGAAATAAGATGATATGCGCATAATTAAGGGAAAACGAGAAAATGAAATGTTTAACAGTATTCATGGGCTCATGATTGATATAAGGACTAAGTGATATCATGGTTTGGGTATATAGAATTTTGAGGATTTTGGTATGTGGAAGGTGTTAACTTTTAACTGCATTCATGTTTTCACTAAGGTATTCAAGGGAATACATGATTAAGGACTTTGAATGTTTGTAATGTGACCAAAAAAACATATCTTATGATATATGGGGATCGACGATAGTGTTAAATCTCTGGTAATCATTTTCACTATGTTATGACAGTGGACTGTAGTATTATGGATAAGCCTAAAGATTGGAATGGATTATGTTGGACATAAGTTAGTATTGTTTAAGGATAGAAGTTTTTTCGTTATTATTGATGGGATGTTATAGTAATATAGTTTTAGAAAAAGGACAACCTGCAGGACGGGCGACAACCCATCACGTCGGACAAGGCTATGGAAATCGAACCCACAACCGAAGTGCGACTGGCCTTTATCGCCTACCACTGGCCTACAGGAAGTCCCTGTTTAGTAGAAACTAGTTTCATTATATTAAGCAGTATGATATATGATGTATAAGTCCATTTTAGGAACCATATATGATTAATCTCACTATAGAATGACTTATGTATATTTAATAACTTTTTCTAACCTTTTGTTTGAGACCGATGGAATGACCAGTCATTCTATCACATGATCTGCTAACACTTCACGAATAACAAATTCAACTTCATTTATTTAAGAGATGAAGTGGAAATTGTTCAAGGAACGAACAACAGTGAGATTGTACCAAAATAAAGTAAGTATTTATTCTAATTCAAATTCTTCAACTTTAGGGAAACGATCTTGAAAACCAAAAATGTTGTCCTAGTGATCTTATATTTGATGAATCAGATGGTACCTTAGATCATCACAAATTTATGACTTTGTGATTGCTGGCTTTTCTATAGTCATGTTCTCTACCACTCTCCATCAGAACATGATGGTTAGATTTCTCTTCCATATCCATATTTTCACCTATGTGGAAACCCAGTGATTAGTTTATTTGGGTAACCATTACGTTTCATACTTTTGTTTTTATAGATTGGTTTTGGTATTCCTTTTTACGATGTGGATTTCTATAAAAGAAACTTTCGAATAGTAAAACATTTATAACCCCGAAGAATTTCGAGGGCGAAATTCATTTTAAGGGGGGTAGAATGTAACACCCCGAAATTTTATGAAAAATATTCTTTTTAATTTCATTAATGTCTTGTGTTGTACGCTACACCAAAAGAAGCTTTCACAACAAGCATCCTTGACTTGCCTTCCATTACACGCAATCGCGACCTTCCTCGATAGTGTGTGTAGTACGCAATACCGAGTTTCACTAAACAACGATATGCTATTAAAATATTATTAAAACTAGCCGTTATGAATAGTAATAACCACTTTTTGAAATTTTTTAAATTTTATTTTTCAAAATTGACTTTATCTTTGGATTCGTAATATCGAAATTAGCTTAGGGTGAAATTTTGGTACTTTTCGGATAACTTTCATTTTCTGATGAATAGTGAAAATTACTAAATTTTAGTTAAAAACAACTTTTTCAATCGAAATAATTAATAGGGATAAATTATTAATTTAAGTGGTTTTAAATTATATTTAGAATATATTTTTACAATTTAATACAATGTTGGTCATTGGATGTAATTTCACATTTGAACCAAACATAAACAAGTGTCAATCTTTTGATAGATATTGTTTCTTAAAAACACGATATTTGTTGTGACATCGGAAATTAATTATAAAATTAATTAATGCAACTTATATGTTGGGAATTTTGTAAAATAGAAAACATTTTTGAATTCGGAATATGAAATATAGCTTAGGAAGAAATTTTGGCATTGTTCTGAAAAACATCAATTTTTGATGAATAGTGAAACTACTAAGTGGTAGTTAAAAAAACCGAATTTTTCATAAAACATAATTTTACCGCTTCTGTGAATGGAATTTCAAAAATACGAGAGACACGGTTGATGTCAGTAAGTAAAATGTGGTTCAATGAGATGAAAATAATTTTTACTGAATAGTAGCTTTTTACTTTTATTTATCAAGGTTAAAAGTAAAAAGGGTAATTAAGGGTAAAAATGATATTTATATTACCCTAATACATGTCCTAATTATATTGGACAAGTGTATCTCGACCAAAAACAACCTTAAGTGTAAAATATCATCATTTAGGCCCACTTGGATTAGATTAGTACATTTATTATTATTTGATTCAAAGAAGAGTTAAAAGAGTTAAAATCAAAGTTTATTTACTTAAACATTGTTAATATAGGGTTATACATAATATAATTTAGACTATAAATATTCATTAGAAAGATAAAAAAATTTCCTAAATAATGGTATTTTATTTTTAATTTTTATACTTCAAATAATTTAATTTATTTATGACAAAACAATGATGCAGTAATTACCTTTTTAAGAAAATATTAACATAATTGATGTTATAAATGCACAAATAAATGTAATTTGAGACTTTTTATGAATTACAAAAATTTTATAGGTAACTATAATATATTACTCTTGATTTAATAAACTTTGTTTGAACATATAATTCTGTTATGACTTTCACAAAAATCATATATCAAATAGTGTCAAAATTGACACAAAATAGTTTTTAAATAAAATAAAATATTATTAATTGTTATTTTATACCAAAAAATCTAAGGTTTGGCCAAATGACTTAGATAAGGATATATATATTAATAATAAACAACTTGGGGTTCTTTTGGCATGTTATTGTAAGTTTATTAACCATATAGTGTAAGAAAACAAAAAGACACGGTAAAAGTTAAATTATTTAGCTTAGAGTTAAATCTAATTGATAAGGTTAAAATAATAACCTAACCTTGTCTAAATCCTGTTGGATGAGAGGATTTCGACCCATTACCACTTTATCTTCTAAATAAGACCATTTGGAACCATTATAAACCGAATTTGACCTTAATATAAAATAATATTTTGATATTTTCCTAAGATGTCCCTCTCCTCCCTTATAAAAGGGCACCTCCTTCCTCTCTTCCTCACACAACTTTGAGCCTTCAATCTCGGCCAACCCCTGCCAAAATCACTTATCCACTTCCATAGTATCATCCTAGAGGTCCTGGTCTTCTTCAAAGACCATCCTTAGTTCTTTAAGTGGAGGTTAAGTGAAGGCGCGTCAAAAAGAGGTAATATCCATTACCGATCTTTTTCAATTTATTTCTTCTTCAACTTCTTCTTCTTTAGATTTTTCATGATAAAGTAATAAAATAAGTATTTCCAATATACTGATATGTTATTATAAATATGAAACAACTCTAATTAACTTTCTATCCATCCTACGGAAAAAATAAAATCACCGCGCGTGCGTACGTACGGAATACCGTTCCACGCCGTGGTGTAATCTATTTTCCGCCACCACCTTAATTGGATGGGTATAATGGTGAAATGAGTAACTATATATGATTATTATAAATTGATATTGATACTGAAATAGTATACATACACTTCAACACAATTCCACGACCATGGGAACGATATCATCGCTCGTGCGTACGTACGGACTACCGTCTCCACGACGCGATGAGATTCATTCTCAATGATTAACCATTCCTGAATGATTATAAAGTATATATAATAAGTACTAATGAAATATATGACATAATAATGATATTGGATTTATGTATATTTATATGTATGTCATCTACTTAATTTCATTCAATTTAATAAGGAAACGAAAACAGCGTTCATGCATACGTACGGACTACCGTCTCCATGAACGGTGTATTTCATTCCATTTATCGATATTATATATATATATATATATTATGAATATATATTATATATAAATCATGTTTTACATTCTGGATATAAGTAATCATGATCCAAGTAATCATATTAATAATTACAAGTTAAAAACACGAACGACAAATGAGACGATTTTACCCAAAACGCTACTTTAACATGAATTTACAAAAGAACGGGTAATATACAGTCATAAGTGGACCATATATGATATAATAACAATAAATATGATTCTGGGATAAGTCAATAACATGATTTAAATCATTATACAGGAGGTTCGGACACTTACAAAGCAAGTCGGACCTAAGGTAAGGGAAAATATCACAATCTCATTTTTATCCGAGATTGTTTTTACTTTGGCATCTACTGGGGTGTATTTTATCATCCACATCCATGTTCCCTCAATATTTAATATTGTTTCCATCCGCTTACAATAGTTTAAATCCAATTTTACCCTTCGGTGAGTTTTTATTAAAGAATATGAGAGGAATCTTTTGTCATTTTTCGTACGAGGTACTTTTTGACTTTTCCGACAAAAGTACGAAGAATGTTTTTTTAACTTATACGGAATGAAGGGATTTTTAAAAAATTATTTCCAAGAAGCTTCCTTTACAAGTTTTCCAGTTTATTTTTAATCAACATCTTTTTTTTAAAGTCCTATGACATGTTATGAAAGGAAAAATGTTTTTGAAGAAGAAAGGATATTTTCCTCAAGAATGGAGTTCAAGTGTTTTATCAAAATTATTTTCCATCTAAGATAATAAAGGGTTCTGCTTTTATCCCTATTATTACATTGATTTGATCATGTTGTGATGGAATTATTTTTATGAATTCCTTTATCTTATATGAATTGATTTATGATGTCATGATGTTTAATATTCCCGTTTGTATTACATGGGTTATGCAATGATGTATGATTTATGATTTTGTGGCACACATAAAAATGGTATCATTATGAGATGGGTGGGACCTATATCTCCCTCCAATGCATTGGGTAAAGATTTTATATCTCATGAGATAGACATGGATGGAATGGTAGGTTATACCGGTTCAGTGAAACAGGACTGGAACGAGGGTGACTCGGTTCAGAAAGGGACTTTGTCCACTAAGACAGCCTTGGAAATGAGTCTTGACTAACAAGAAATGATTCTCTATGATTATGTGTGTCTGCCACAAAGTTTCGTGTTTTATGTTATGATTATTGGGATTACATTTCACTTCTATGATTTATCCCATGTTATGATATTATGAGCTCTTTTGCAGGTTAAGATTTCCAAAAGTTATGTTCTTATGAATATGATGTGATTGATTTTTCTTTTGTTTACACTTACTAAGAATTTGAGCTCACCTTTTCATGTTTTCTTTTCCCCAGGATATAAGGAAAGGTTTTAGGTATAAAAAATGGAAAATATTTATGGGAGATGTTGAAGATCTTTCACCAGGATTAGAAGATTATATTCCGAGTTTCCAAAGACACTAAACTATTACGATCCTTGTGTGTGTGTTTCCATTATGTACTAAGTATTACGAAAATGTAATGTAATGTCAATGTAGGTTAAGCTTCGGGTCTCTACACAAATACCACACAAAAAACTAAAATTGGGATAATTATTTTCTGATGTGATAATGAAACCATTGAGGGGATTCTACCTTTTATTAGATGTTTCACATCCCCTTTCCTTACTTTGACTCCTCTGGTGGGGATAAACACCCATCTAGCTACCCCTAACCCCATCCACAATTAAGGGGGTTTGTTTCTCCCTTTTATTAAAATAATGGGATATATTTCTAACATGAGGGAAAGTGGGTAATGTAGTCGATGACAATAATTTTTTTGATAAAAATTTTATGATAATTTAAAAAATAATATTTTATAGAAACTAACAAAAAAATAATAACAAAGTATTTAGAATAATATATGAAATTTTAAATAACTTTTTATACAGTTGGGATTGATATTAATTTTTTTTTAAAAAAATGAAAATGTTCTTTAGTTGTAGTAATATCAAACTACATGTATCAAACATATTTTTTAACATATATAATAATAATATATAGAACAAATACACAATGTAATACTTAACAATATGGGAAAGATATAGAAAACATGGATTATTGAAAATAGTTTAAGAAAATGGAAATTCATTATTTAAAATACTAGTTTGGATATAAAAAATATTACATATACAAAAAATAGAATTCGAAGTAGCCTAGATGAATTAAAAATGGTATGAAATTTTCTCAAGATAACTTAATAATATTAACATGAATTTATTCAATTAATTAAATATTATGGGGTCAATATTTTCCCCTTATTCAAGATCACTTATGTTTCATGGTATCAGAGTAAATTTACATATACAAACAATTTGAAAACTATTGGTAGGTAAATAGGGTTAACAAGACTAATATCCCAAAAATTAGAAGCATGGTAACAGGTTTTTTAAACATAAATTTTATAAAAATATCACATTCCCTATCCCAAAAATGTTAACATGTATACATAAAAAAGGAAATTCATTAACTCACATTTAGATCCTTTTAATACCTATGTCCATCCATAATATTGTAGGCATTAAATAATTCAAAAAAAAATTTAGCATGATCATTATCATGTTCATTCACAAAATGTTAAGCGACATGTACAAACCTCCGTTGATGAATAATTTTGGCTCTAATGATTTAAAGCTTATAAAAAAGTCATTTGACTGTGTCCAATAGAAAAACCATATATCCCTAAAATATTTGATAGAATTATGCTCAAAATAAAAATCCATATCCATGGAACTGTAGGAAAAAAAAATAAACACAAATACTTTTTTTAAAACAACAAGTAAATATTGAAAAAAAAACCACTTAAATTATTTTCACATATATATTAAATGGATTTTTTGAGTGCTATATGGAAAAGTTCTCAAAATATAGGTGGAAGGTATATTCATTCATACCATGAGAGAAGAAAGGGAACATGTAGGTTTTTGGATATATTTAGGTGAAGGATAAAAAAATGAGAAAATGTTAATGGAGGACTACTGGTTTTCAATATTATAAAATAAAATGAGGTCCAATATTATAATGTATAAAATTTAGGTCCTTAACTATAATTAAGGCCATGTTTTGGTCCTCCAACGTCATTTCCCTAAAAATATAGTGAGTTAGATGTGGTATTTTAAACTCATAGACCTAGGCCTAGACCACCCATAAAAATCTCAAGTCTATCATAGTCAAAAATCTACTAAGCCATTGGGTCTTTGGAGTATAATTACATCACTATTTATCAATAATGGTGCATTAAATATATAAAACTGATTATAAGTGTAGTATCATGGCTATCTAATTTTCATGGATATAGCGAAATAGGTATCACATTTTATTTAATATCTTCCTAAATTGAAGATATTACATTTTTAAATGAATGTTATGATAAAATATTTTGTTTTAGTAATAAATCCAAAAACAATTAGTAAACATACCATGAAAAAAAAATTCAACTCGTTTTTTATTTTTGAAATTTTATTATATATGTAACACTAAAATAAAATTTGTTACATTGATACTTGAATTAATCACAACCATCAAAATCCCCATAACCCATGTTTTATGGAATTATTGGAAATCATTGAAATGATGAAAATTTATAATGTCCATTAATTTTCAATTCAAAAAATAGGAGTGAATCCAAAATTAGATATAAAAAATTAAAATTATTCTACCAATTTATGAATCATTCTTTTCATGAATTTTTAGAATTTATAAATTATAATTTTTAAAATTTGAATCATTTTTTAACTAAATGAACATATAGAAGGACAACAAATGAGTTCATGTGTTATGTGAAATTCCATAGATATATATGTTACATCAAAATGAGAAATATCCATTTACGAATAAAAAACAATATTAGAGCTATATTTTTGATGTTTTACTTTATTAAATTACGAAACATATATTTTAAAGAATAAAAAAACATAGAGTATTCAAATTCAATAAATAATCTTAATAACTATTATCAAAATAACTAGTTTAATCCCACTTTATCTTATTAAGTAAAAATATCAAAACACTTGTTTTATTATTTAGTTCGAGTATTATAATGATTAAAAATTGATATAAAATAATCATGAGAGGAACAAAACCCATGTTATGTATTTAAATTAGAGGTATTTAAATTATTGTAATCAATATGAAATAATTTTTCTATTTATCAGATTTTCTTTATTCATCCTTATTTTTTTAAAACTATTGAATATTTTCACGAGTATAAATTGTTTGGAATTAGGTTTATTAACCCACATGATCTCAATTTTAAAAATAGCTTCACAAGCACCCCACCATGTAACTTTATGATTAACATTTATCAACCTTTGTTTGGAATATTTAATTATGTAGTGGTAATCATCCATGATTCTGAGGTAGAGCTTATCCAAACATTTACATTTATCTTCAATTTGTGGGAATATAAAAATAAAGAACTCACAAAATCACTTCAAAACTATTACATCTCGATTTCAATTTTAGGTAAAAATAATACTTTTTTGAATACCTTTTTTTAAATCATTCTTGGGTTGTCTAAGGTAATTTTTTGGAAAATTTTGGGGTTTTGTAGCCATGTGCACGGTTGGAACAAGGTTATTCCAAACCATGATGAATTATTAATAAACTATGTTATTTTTTTGTGGTTTGGGATAGTAGTGTTTCATATGATTGGTGAATAGTTTTCTAAACAATGTGACAAAACTATGGTGATACTCCAGCGTATATAAATGGGCACATGGTTAGAGCATGGTTTGAAAAACCATACAACCAAATTGTGCGATGGAAATTAATTATTCCAAAAATTATTTTTGAAACCCAAAACACCTCTCATTATTCCCATTATTCCTCATAAATCCTAGTATATCTACCCTATGGATCCTCGTTAAATATTTTGGCGATACTAAGCCTTATAGAGAGTGATTCTGATGGATCTTAAGGCATTGTATCTAGTAAAATCAATGTAAGAGAATGTTCTTTATTTTTCTCCTAGATCTCCACTATTTTTATTGAAAGGAACATAGAATAGGGTTGTTATGACTATATATATGTGTTATGTCCTAATATAATGGGTTTCCATATAGATTCATTATATTAAATTAAGTTAGAGACCCGATCTACATAGATCTTTGTGCATTTCTTTAGGAATTGTCTTGGTAAGTGATTTTCCTTGTCTCTGTTGATCTTGGAATTTTTGAATCTTGGTTTCTTGATATAGGATTCTTGGTTTAGGGATTGAATTTTCTTCTTAAGATCCATTATTCCTCTTGTAATGTGGATTCTATTTGTTTATTGGGTATACAAAGTGTTTAAGGTTAGTGGCTTCATAAAAATGATTTTTTATGAACCTTTTAAGCTTTATAATCATAAATTGATTTTCTAAATAGATTAATGGCATGATCTATTGTTCATGAAATGTGAAAGTTTGGTATTATTTTATAAAATGGTTTTACTATTTTTTCATGGTTGATAATAATGGATTTCCAAGAATTTTTTGATGTGTTACAATGCCCATTCAATTATTTATTCGTGAAATTACCTTTGAATGATTTAATCCATAAAAATATAATCCTCAAAGTGTGTTTTTTTATGAAATTTAAAGCCTCCAAGTATGGGATATGGAACATGGGAACCCAGGGTACTTAATGGGGTGATAGATTGGGAAAAGCATGTTAGGATGGTATGTGGCTACCTGGAATGAACTTATACTACAACTCTAAATAAATTTTGTTATGATAGGGGGTCCACTTGTTGGGGTGTTTTCCTATCCCTAGACTTGTGTTATAGGTATTGCACACACATAGTAATTTTATCACTAAGGTGTAATTATCCTAGACAATTTGGACCTATCCTAACCGAGGAATAGTTTCCATGGTGCTCCCTTGAATTGTTTTTTATTTATAAATTCTCTACGAAATAGTTTATTTATAAATGATTTGAAAAGAGTTTATTTATGAATACTTTATAAACTATAATAAAATAAGTCAATTTCCATGTTTTATTGAAAATTATGTAAATATATATTTCATGATTTTTTTCATTAATTGAGGATAATTGGTTTATTTTTATAAAGACGGTTTAAGAGACACTTGGTGGGATCCTACTCAGCTTGTTTTTATCAAACACAATGTATACATTTTTGTGTGTGTAGATCTTGTTATATTTAATACAGGTAAATACATGGTGATTTATAATGGAGGAGGGTGTCCATATTAGCGAGGTTTTGGATTTTGATGGTGACATGGTGGGATGTTGACCCACATATCACATGGAGATGAGTTACTGTTGGTCTCAGCTACAATGGTTTATCAGTTAAGTTTTTGGAACAATTATTTTCCTTATATTTTTTGTCTTCTATTCTCTAAATTTGTGTTGCTATGTTTCCTTTCTTTTATATATTCCATTTTTATCATTTTTTTGTGGGAATAATCATTCTCAAAGGTGATTCTAGATATGGAGGCAATTATCGCTAGCCTATGGGGATCGAGAATTCTCTTTGGGCCTTATAATAGGTTGTCTCAAGTTTCCAGTTCAAGGATAGCCCAGGTTTTTTCATGAAATGAATATCCAAATATTTTCTTGTTTTCATACTCATAAATTTTGTGTGGATACTAACTCAATGTTTGTCTTTCAAATTTCTCATTGAAGTATCCACCCCCATTATCTCTCTCTAATAATAATATATAACATTATCCATACCAAGATTAACTATTTAATTTATTGTAATAATAATTAATTCATGGATAAACTAGCATCCTTTTCATTTTTCTGTCAAAGTTATTTAATTTAAAATGAGTTTACTTGATTCTTATTATTTAATTATTATATGTTATAATTTTTATTTACGTTTTATAAAATATATTAGGTTTATTTTTTAACTCCAAATGTAATATTATTTTGATGGATTTTAAATTAATATTTCCAATTTTATGTTTTATTTTTTATATTAGTTGTTGGAATACAATTTTTAAATATGGAATAACATTATTGATATTTTTTTAATGTTTAAATTCGATATATTTTTTGGTTAAACTTTCACATGAGTTGAGTTTTATTTCTAGGATTAGCACACTTCATAATCATCACTTCTAAATATCTATAAGAATAATCAAATATGCATAAGGGTCAAATCCACTATTTATAAGTATTAAGTACCAATATTCATAAGGAATTTTAAAATAGTATAGAAAAATTAGAAAAGTGATATTTCTATAAGGACCACCTCTATATAGCCATCATATTCCCATTGAATAACCATCTTCTTAAGGATGAAATCCAATTTTCATAATCATCAGTACATCCTGAGTAACTATTATCTTAGTGGCCGAATGGCCCGAAGGCCTTCTTTTTATTGATTTTGGATAATGCACCTTTAAAGGGATGATAGGGAACCCTTAAAAGTCCCGTAGGCTCAGAGATTACATGAACCATAGGTCTTTGAGGAAATACCCAGACTATATCTACATGGAACTGTTCCTCCCCAGCATCTGCATCGTGATATCAGCTCTCCACCTTCGCATACCTATTCAGCTAGGCTTCCTATGCATGCACAGGCTGGTCCAGATGGAAAATTCCATATCCTATCATTATTCCACATCCATTAGCTTCTACTCTGGTCAATATACATGCTTTGAATCCTCATCCAGAGTCTGCTCCTTGTAGAGTTTTCTTGGTCTATTTAGCACAATTTCAGGTGGCTCGAAAGCGTTTAGGTGGATCGATGGCCTTAAGGTGTCCCTAAGGCCTTAAGGTGGACCGAAGTCCTTGAGGTGGCCTAAAATCCTTACTGTCCTAAAAGGTCTTGGGTGGATCGAAGGCCTTGAAGGACCTAAGGACCAAACCCGTGGCCCAAAATCCCAAATAGATGAATAGTTTCGACTACTATAGTACCAAATAGTATCTGCTATAGTACTTCTATAGTACTGATACAGTACCCATAAAAGGGACTATTCCTGAGTTCAAGAAAAGAATAGTCAAGCCTATCTGAAAGAATAATCAAAGATAAGGAAAGTTGATGCCTTTAGTTTTTTCACTTAATAAGTTGGGATTTATCATTTCATATTGAGTTGGTTTGATGAAGATAATGATAAGCTTGAGACAAGTAATAATAAAAGGAAAAATGTAGAGAACAAAGTCTCCCTAATAAAACAAAGAGATGGTCACCGACACCAAGCCAAGTATTGACATGTATGTTCACCATGATAAATATTCCAAGATTCATCAATGTAAAAAAATTAAAGATAAACTAAGACAAATCGATGATCTGACATCAAAAAACCATGTTGCTGGTTGGAGTAATCTAAGAACTCAGAATCGAGGGTCACTATCAAAGAGTGAGAAAATATGACTCATGTAACCGGTGAGTTGTGATCATAATAAAATTCGAAGAGATGTGTATTGAGTTTCTGTAGGATATTTCAATCTTGAAGAATTTTATTGAGCCTATCCAATATCTAATCATCGAGATCTAGTTCTATTTACCATTTAAAAAGAAGAAGGTTTGAACAAGGGTGTTAACCTAGAGTGGTTGAAGATTTTTGAACTGAAGTTATGTGATAGAAGAATATTATGTTTGCTACTTTAATGTTTTATTGTAGAATAGAATTGGAGGGGAGACTCAAAACTCTCTTGATTCAACCATAAGTAAGAAGGTGGTTTCATGAAAGATGATTGATGAATTTCCTCAATCAGCAGGAGTTGGGTTCCATCAAAGGCCTAAGTCTAGGTTCATACCACCTTCATATTATACCTTGTTCATGATCGGTGTTTGGGAGGATCACTTATATTAGGGATTATTTACAATATATGCAATAATGATGGCGAAGTCAAACTAATGACTCCATGATTCATCATAGAAAGTTGGACAAGAGGAGCATGTTTACTGAAATAGAATTTAAAGAAAATAATTATTAGAATTAGAGTAGAATAAATGACTAATAATAAAATGGTTGAAAATTGGAAATTATCATAGCCATGTATAGTAAGACTATGTGGTGATTTTAAAGTGGTGGATAAATTATTTTATAAAGGAAAAAAGAAAATAACACACTATAAATTAATTCCATAAGCATATTTCTTAGATAATTGAGAGACTAATAAAATGAATTCAGGACCAATCAGAGAAAGAAAGGGCATGATCTGGGAAGTATGAATTGTGATTCAATAAGAAAGAACATGGAAGATAAAGTGGGGAGAGGGATTACCACTTGATTAAGAAGAATATTACCTTCTATTTTCGCTTCAATTATATTTTTATTTTTCCTATGTTATCTTTTCTATTTAATAAACATGCACTTTAAATAAAGTTATTGAGGGGGAATTGATCATTTCAATGTTATTATTTCATGAATTTTCTTTATCTATTATTTCAAAAATGTAATTAATTCTTCTTGGTAATCCTGATTCAATCTAGTGCCTGGTTTTTGATTTATGCACTAATATGATTAAAATAATTGAGACTAATTGACTTCATTTTTCAACTAATTTGAATCGAAATATTAATTAAATAAGTATAAGAATGAAAATTTATAGATTAATGATAGTTAATCCTTGAATGAATTTACATGTTTAAATTTTGTCTTAACCCATTTTCAAGAATGTGATGATTTTAATAGGTTGTTTAACAAAAATCTATCCCAAACATATTCTTGCATGTCTCCTACCCAAAACTCATAAATTTTTCTTCTAACTCTTATTTAATCACTCATTTCCCTGTTCATTTCATTTATTCATATTCTCTCACTTTATAAACTATTTTCAATCCCTATTTTTAGTAGTTTCGATTTAAATAATCCCCTAGAACACTCACCGACATTCCCTTGGGTTCAATCCTACATACTATTATATTAGTTTTAGGTAATTTTTATAAATGAATATTTTAATAGAGAAACAACCTATCAAAATTTGTAATATTTTCCATGGATGGATAACATTGAGTGTCATAGGGTTTACAAAGCAATAAAAATAATAAAGACATAAAATAATAAAATAATACTATGATTTTTTTGGAAGTTATGAGAAAACCAGGTGTTTTTTACTATCACATTAAATAGCTACCCACTTCTACACCCTCAAAATGAAAAAATACTTCTCGTTTTTTCAATGTTATAACTATAATCAAATGATAGATTTTTTTTCATGTTGAAATTTTTCTCTTGATTTGGGAATGTGATTTGAGTAATATTTAAAAAAAAATAAATGTGAGGCCTTGGATATATGTACTACTAGAATTCATTTTGTTTATTAAATTATTTATAATATTGATTTTTTTATTTTATTTTCATGAACCAAATTTTTTATCTTGTAAAATGGACTTGAATGTTAGAAAAAAAAGTGATATTCCCTGTTAATTAGTAGTTTCACTAAGAAAAATATAGAAGAATTTAGTGATGCATTGTAAAGGTTTAGTAAATTATTAAGAAAATTCCAAGGTCATAAAATCATATTTGGATTGATCATGAAATATTTATTTTTTATACTAAAAGTAAATGTTCATATTTTATTGGATAAATGAATTGGTTAGTTACTTATTTGTTGTAAAGATGATGTATTGAGAGAAACATGTGTTGAAATGGATAAGAAACATATGGTAGTGGTTTTATTTGGAAATGAAGTATAAAATCTATCTCAATTTATTCAAAATGAAATTTAATAAATCAAGTAAAGGTCAACCAACTTGGATACCATGTTCCAAGATAATGAACAAATAACCAACTATTTATTGGAGTTTAATAGATAAAATATTTTAGGAAAATCAAGATCAAAATTTGATGTTTTCAATACCAAATTGGTCAAATTATTCATCAAATGAAACAGAAAGAGGTTAAGAATAGTTTCCCCATTAAAGAATACAAACCCATACATCCATATTGTGAAAAAGAAGTGTGCATTAAATAGTTTATAGAGTTTGTTTTAATGGTACTATTAAAGAATTTTTCGATAAAAAACTTACCAATGGATTCTAAAATGGAAACTAGAGTTTCTAAAATTTATGTTGAAGCTGATGAAATAGGAAAATATCATATAGTGTTTAATCATATAATTTTAAATCTTTTCAAACCAACATGGAAAAATTTATTTATCTTAAAACTAGTTTTTATGAACCAATAGTTTTCACCTCTATTTATATAGATTTTGAGAGAGTTTTTAATGAGGGAAGTTTTAAGAGTTAAAAACATCCTTGAATGTACCCCACCACTTGTTGCAAATCTAAAATAAATCTAATTAGTTCAAATATATATGAAATTTCAAGGAGTAAAATAACTAGGTTTTTAATGAAGAAGTGGATAAAAATATTTCCAACCTTTTCAAGGGGTAATTTTATGGAAATTTTTAGTAGTGTGGGTATTTTATATATTCCTTATATGTTTTGAATCCCATAGAACTCAATTTTTACTTAAAAAAATTTGGTAAGAACAAATGTGGTAGTTCCTAATTATGAAACCACATTCTCCATCGGTTTATGGATAAATTCTTAGGAATGTCTGGTGGGGACTTTAAAACTAGCTCTATATGGGAGGAAAACCATGGTTTAATAACGTATTATTTTATTGTTTTTTTATTTGAAATAAAATTTCCCTATTTTTTTTAATCTCACTAATCCGACTATTCATATTTACCTTGGTCTAGAATTTGTTTAATGAAAATTGGGTTATTGTAATAAAAATATCATCTTGACTTTGAGTTTCATTGCAGTTCCTCTCCATTTAACTTGGTTTCATACTTTAATCTTCAATGATTTAATATAATTCTGATTTTTTTCTCTTTATGTATTATAATCGGATAAAATAGATGGAGCTTTAAGTTTTAGAGGAGATTGATCAATTGGATAGTGGTCTAAGGGAACAATGTACCAACTATCAATGGAATTTCATTTTAATTCTTTTTATTCTTCTTTAACACATTATCCCTAATAATATTACAATATTCCCTAACATTTTATCTAATATATTTTGTGTGTGTCAATATTTTCTAAAAACTACTCACTGTATGTAATTAAGTGTAGGGGAAAATGGGTTTTCTTAAAATTGAATTTAAGTTGAATGTGTGCTAAACTTAAATTATTTTATACTTGTCTTAATATTTTTATTGAAAATAATTTCAAATTGAATTTGAAACATTGTTGAGAACCCTTCAAATCTATTCAAAATATTTGTAAATTTTCAAAATATTTAAAAACCTTCGTATCTAGTTTTTTGAAACTAAATGGTTAAAAATTGTTTGGGAAGTGTTTTAATGCATGCTAAAATAACTTGGAAAATATTAATAGTTTTTGCTACTATTATAATGCCTTTAACCACTAAAATTTGAGTATTTCATGTATATTGTTTTATTTGAAAACCCTTTTTGAATTAAAATTTTATGTAATAAATTATCTAGAAATTATTCTCTTACATCAATAATTTTATTTAGCATCTTTTTGAAATTTTTTACATGTTCTATTTTTTTTTTAAAATTATATAGAGATAAAAATAAGATTTTTGAACGTCCCTCTAACCCCTTAAACATTATTTTTTATTGCTTAATTTCAAAATATTTTTGGCCTTAAAATAGTTTTAATTGTTCTCCCACTTATGGGTTCTCCATTAAGGACAATGATGAATTTTAAGTGTTTTTGTGTGGGGTACTCATTTTCTACTAAACTATATTTTCAATATGTTTACATCAGAAATACCTGAAAATTTTCAAAATAATCTATTTTCAATATTCAATATTCATTTTTATTCATAGCAAATTTTCTTGGATTTGTGGAATAATTTTTACTTATAGTCGTTAATCTTTTTTTATTATGGATTCAATATAGTAACATAATTTACATTAATTACTTAGAGAAATATTTTAGTCAAATTTTGGGTGTTAGATTTATAATTTTTATTGATTTTGATATTTTTGATTAGATTTTAACAAGTATGATTTGAATTTAAACAGTCCTCAATAAATCAATTCATCAGATTCAGTGGAATAAAATTGAATTTAAAAATTAATGTATAATAATTCAAGTAAATAGGTTGTTTTCAATGAAGTTCCCCCCATGGAATCTCTCAGGTGAAAATGTGTGATTAATATTCTCAAAAAATGAGTTATTGGTGAATTTTGGGTTCCAATTTCACAAAGATGATTGAATATAAATTTTTTGATAGGATATTAACTCATTTAATTTTTCATTAAATTGTTATTTAAAATTTCTCCTTTTATTCATAGTGAAAAGACACACATATTTTATCACACAAAATATTTAAACATTAATGAATGGATGTGTGTGATTAATAATTACAATT
The DNA here is from genome assembly GCA_963277665.1 of Viscum album. NCBI lineage: Eukaryota > Viridiplantae > Streptophyta > Magnoliopsida > Santalales > Viscaceae > Viscum > Viscum album. Next base: position 1,056,679,397 of record OY728134.1, on the reverse strand, counting down.
AAGAATAAATAAATTATCCAATAATTTTATCTTAAGGAATAAAGATATAAAAAATGATTAAAAGTTCCTTCCATAGACCATTTTAATACAAAATTTATTATTTTAAATCTATCCAATACATTAAAATTAAATTAAAATTGTAAGACTTATACCTAAAATTTAGTAAAAGAAATAATTTTGAAGGGGTAAATGAAATAATTTCACTTGATTTAATCCATGATTTGATGAAATTGAGTAACCACTCCAGTTAAAAAATAATCTCCACTTTTTAAAATAATTTACAACCACTAAAATGAAAATTTAATATGTAAAAACAATCAATTTTAGAAACAAATATAGATGTATTTTGAATTAATCTTTATGAAATGAATTTTTACAAAAGGAAAAACCCTCCTTGAAACTTAAAACTAAACATTTTCCTCCAATATTGACTCTAAAGGTGGAATAAATATTTAAAATAGTTTATATTTAAAGATATTTTCAATTTAGTAGTTCACAATAAATTTTAAGTGTGACAAGAATGTTAAAAAATTTACGTCTTCCACAAATTCAAATTAGTTTTACAAGGTGATTTGATATTTTACATGAATTATCTTATTAAAAAATTAAAATGATTTTTAAAAAGAATTAAAAAACTAGCATGTAAACCTATGTTTTCGAAATATAGCTGTATTTCCAAGAAATTTATGAAATTTAAAAATTATTTAATACATTTTAAGTATGTTAAGACATGATTATGCTTCTATTTCAATTTTTTTTTAAAAAATATTAATGCAAGTATAACACCACTTATTTTTAGCCATTGTTCAATAAATTTTAGATAATATTTTCCCCTGCACTCAATTTATAGTAATAATAATATTCTAAAACAATGTTTCAAGTATTAAATCATTATTTAAATAATCATTATAAATTTTAAGAAATTAAAAAGAAAAACCAATGAAAAATAATATAGAAACTTCCTCGATATTGGATCTTTCATGATATAAATTCATCTTACACACATTCCTACTTTTCCACATGAAAATGATCCATGATTTTCCAATTCCATATCCTATAATAACAAATTATTAACATAAGATTCCAATAATTTCAAGATCAATAATAAAATGGAATCAGATTTTGGGTTGATAGGGAGGTGATTTGAATTCTCTATAGTATTGCATCTCCTCCTGGAATTTAAAAACTCATTAATATCTCCCTCATACAGTTTATAATTTATTATCTTTAAGTTATTTGAAAATGGGATAGATTACTTCTTGAATACTAGGTAAGACCACGGTGAGTTCTCCATAATTATAAAAAATTGAATACATCCCAAAATATTGAAAAAATTGAATGAAGGTACTTAATTTATTAAAAAATGAATATTTGACAGGCCTAACAGAGTCGTTTTATTATGATTTAAAAAATAAATAAAATAAAAACCAGAAAATCACCATGGGTTGACTACCATGAAGTGATGGATTTATAGTCTTCAGTTATACTTAGAGAAATATCAATCTTGAATAAAAAATAGCTTCCATACCCTTTGTATTCCCCTAAAAATATTGTTTTATTCTTTTCATATTAATCATAAATATCATATTCTCTTAACCAATTAACTCCACATCTCAGTTGACTAAGACTGTAAGGATGGTGAAAGGTCCAAACCACTTGGAATTTAGCTTTATATGGAAAGGTTTAAGCCTATAATTCAAAATAATAACTCTGTATTTATCCATAAAATATACATTTTTATTTATTGATTCATGAAAATCCTTACATTCTTTCTTTTTCAATCCTATAATTTTTATATGATTCCCTTCTTATCTAAACAAGCCTAATCAACACAATCAATTTCCTCCCACTGGTAGATTTAAAATAAAATTTCAAAGCCTTAATATTCCAAATGGAATTGTGTTTAATCCATATAATAAAATGAAATTATTTTCTAATGATCATCCTATAAAGATAAATTCTTATACGAGTTTTAAAGGCATACCTATAGGACCAAAAAGCCTCATCCTACTTCAAAGAACAATCCCTTTTAAAAACAAAAATTATTTTCTACAAAACAATTGAACTTCTTATTTGAGAATTTAACTTACCCATCATATTGAGGATGGAAAATATTTCTAGTATTGTGAATAAAACCATAACTTTCCTTTAATACATGAATTTGAAGTTTTTAATGTGGGTTCAATAATTAGTTATGATAGATTTGGGTACTCTAAATATTGAAAGGATATTTTCCTAAATAATTTCAAAACACTCTTAACTTGGTTATTTGAAAGTTCCAAATCCTCAAAACATTTGGAAACATAGTATAGAACCACCAAGATGAATTTATTATCACAATAATATTGGAATTGTCCTATAAAACTTATCCCCCCACACATAAAAAAATCCCAAAATTCAAAATTCCATTTTGAGAAAACTCTTACCTTTTTTTAATATTTCCCATTCTATGATGTTTTTTACAACCAATAACTTTGTTTCTATCATCCCTAAAAATTTGGTCAAATAAAAACCATCTTGAATAACGTTTTGGTCTATTCCTTCCCCACCATGGTGTCTACCCCATTGTGAAGAGTGACAACTTTATAAAATGGGAGACACCTCTTATCCTAGGACACATCTACTCAGTGTCATAAACACATCTTTTAAATAAAATATGTTCAGTCCAAATGTATTAATTGAGGTGCAAAATGAATTTATTTCTTTAAATTTGTGTGATACCACTAATAATTAATCTTATAGTAAAAAAATTAGTAAAATATGAAAACTAAGACATTTTCTTTTCTGAAACTGGTAGCAGTATTGTTTTTTGGAAATAGAAAGATTTTTTACTCAAGGGACATAATTTTAGGTGTTGGATAGCCTTGGAAAGTGTTTAGAAAACAAATTTTTTGTGCCTTTGTAATGTAATAGACCTTTTGACCTATTACTATGTGCAATTTTGTGTGATGGAGTTATCATGAAGAGTTTTGGGGGAGGAGAAGAGGAGTTGAGATTGAATTCCAACTGGAGATAGTTCTGTGGTGTGGAGTTGTGTCATACACCATAGGATTTGGTTTGGAGGTCTGCCTATGATGTAGTGTTGGTGGTTGCAGCATAAGTCCTTGAGGAGTTAGATTTTTTTCCTCTACCATTTGAGTGATCATTATGGAGTGGAGCTTAAAGTTACAACATAGAACTTGGAGTGATTGATTTTAGTGGTTTTTTAGATTTGGGTGTTTTTGTTCTTTGGTTTTGGGAAACACCATAGCTGGTTTAGGTTTGGGATATTCTTTAGTGTGGAGGTATTATTGTCATTGTGATCTTCCTCCATGTTTATAGGATTTGGGCATGGACAACGACGTTTTTTCTATAAGGTGTTTGGACCAATTCGATTTTGCGGTGTAGTATTTCTGGTTGTACTATACTTTTATGGAAGTACTAATTGGATATGGAATGACCATTAACCTTGTACTACGATCCCCTATTTTTTTAATCTGGGTTTAAATTTGAGGCCACCCTCAAAATTCCTTATCTCTATATTGTTTCCCTCATCTCTTGGGTGGATTGGGTTTGATTTTGTGAGATATTATATACCCTATGTCTTGGCCTTGATCCTTATCAATGAGAGATTTATTATTAGTTATTCTTAGTGAGTCACCTCTATTTATCTCTTAGTCTCCTCCCAATCCTTCATTTTATGAAGGCGATGGTTATGGTTATGGTTTGTCTGAGTGATGTTATGGAGAGAGATTGATGAGGGTTTATATGGTTCAGGTTGATCGGGGCATTCCTTGCATGGTTCATCTTGGTGATTGTTATCTTATTATTTTATAGTTAATTTCGAAAGATTCGGTTGAGGAAAGATATTTATTTTTACTCTTATTTTGTGCATTTATGATATTAGCGTGATTTTTTTCCTTTGGGTGGATGGTAAGGATTGACTTAACAAGATAATGAACTAGATTTGATTAAATGAAGAGGAAAGGGGAAAATACACATGATTTAATAGTTTCCTTATATTTTCATTGAATTTAATTACCTTGAATTTTAATATTAATTTGACATGTATGATGTGGTTGTTATGAATTCTGAACCTATTTTGTGATTGATTGATAAAATCAGAATTCATAAAAGGTAAATAAATTAAACAAGGTAATTAAATGGTTGTCTATGAATCAAGAAATTTAGTAAATATACCCATTCTAGAGACAATGAAAAGTTTTGGATTACTTCTTTAGATAAAAATTATGGAAATAATTGGGTGTGAAATTTGTCACTATTTTTATGTGTGTGTTTTCTATATTTTTCCTTATAAATTGTGTAGATTTCATGGGGGATTGTGCAAAGATAATAGTTAATGGTTTAGATGTGGAGTAAGTTGGCCTATGGGGATCCAGTTTGTTTGGTATGGGATATATTAAGGTTTGGTTTGTGGTAATTGCCTACTGGTGGTTGATGCATGATGGATGGGCTATTGTGATGGATTTTTCATAAAAATATGGTGTTTGTTACTATGTGATGGTTATTTATTGTTGTTTTGTGTGGATAGTTTCATTTAGTAGTCACATTAGTTAGTGGTGGATGTCATGGGGTGATTTGATAACATGAAAATCCATGTTAGGGATGGTTAGTGTGAACATTTAAGCTGGGTATTGTGTTGGACCATCTACTCTTGTATTTTTATGTGATTTCTATTTGTGCCCCACTCGATTTGGATACCCTTACTAATGACCATATGTTTTGGGTTCTAGGTGTTCTCCACAACATAATGGTTGGTGGGGGTGGATAACTAGCTACAATATCTTCCTTACTACCTATTCAATTGAAGTACATGATGATTGATTAGTTGGTGGAAATTCTTAGAGATAATGGATCAATTTTTGTGGATTCTTATAGATGATGGCTTAGTTAATGGTAATTCCTTGTGATGGTATGGTTTAGTGGGGGTTGTGCATAGAAGGAGGGGGCATGAGGTTGATATAATTCATGTCTAAGATTACTCATTTTTCTATTTATGAGGTTATATATGTGTAAGTGATGTGACTATGATGTGATGATGTAGTATATAAAACATGTTTAGAACTGAACTCGCTAGTTATGATGACGATGATGATGGTGTAGATGGGATGAGAGTACAAAATTCTTGACATTGGGGCATGAGAGTGTAAAATTAATGGGGGAATGATTGTGAGGAACCTTGAATTATATTATTTTAATATTATTTTACTACCTTGGATGTGTTACATGGTGAGTGAGGCTTGGTGAGGTTGGAATGAATAACTGATATATTTAATTACCTACTAGTTAACTGTTTATTCCCTGGAGAATCAATATTCTATTTTCATAATTGAATTATATAATTTAGGAATGATAATAATGGGTATAAATTTTATGATCAACAAAATTATATAAACTACATTTCATGTTTCTAGGGGGGATTTGTAGACTGAGATGGACTAGTTGGGTGGTTGGGGTTGTTGTGGAGTTTTTTCCTTAGGAATTATTATGGTATTTAATTTTTGGGAATTTTATTTGGGTATTTTTGATTAATGGTTCTCATATTATATATTTTAGTTAAATCTATATGTTGAGTCAATTCCACTCATTTTTCTATTTTATGCCCTTAGTACTAGTCTCTAACCTGGGTCCTATTAATGGTGGGATTCAAGGGTCACTCCCTCTATTCACTACTAACCCAAGAGGGGTACTAGTTGGAGGGGGGGGGGGGGGGGGGGTTGTGATTGAGTGTTATCATAGAAATTTTGGCCGAGATATGGGATATGGATTGGTGTTAGAAACTGGTGATGATTGGATGAGAATTTTAAGGAAACAATATTATTAGAGCTTAGTGTGTGATGTAATAATGGGGGATAGTCAAGAAACATGAAAATAGAGCCCCCTGTGATCTGATACAAGGACCTTGATCTCACTAAACACCCTAGGTAGGATATTTGTGATCGTAATGCAGTGGACTAGGAGAGGTATGTGCATCATGATGGTTTGGGACTGTTATTGAATACGAGATTTTAAGAAATTAAAATAAACTTAATTAAATGAATCTTGATAAATCTCATGCTACTGGGCTTATGCTTGTGTCTTGTGTTTTCAGAGATAGATTCTAGTCATCATCAATATGCAGTTTGGTGGGGGGCGGGGGTGGGGGGTTTAATAGGCTAAATCAGTGGACATTTGGAGGATTAACCCAATAAAGGAGGATGAGTTGTGGTAGAGGGTGTTGTGTTCCTTCTAGCGTTAGGGTCTGGAGATATATGAGGGAAGAATTTTTGATTTGGATATAAAGCACTGGTTAGAGGATATTGAGATTTAATTTAGTATGATTTAGGCTAGAGTTGAATATTAGGTTCCGTTGGCAGTCAGTCTAATGCAAGGGGAGGTGCGTCAGTAGTGGATGTTGTATCTAGAAATAATTATAGGAAACATTTACCACATTCTTCTCTCCTAGAAGCATTTAGTGATTTTTTTTAAAGGTTTATAAAATATTAGGAAAATTACTAGGTCATAATATCCTATTACGATTGATCATGTAGTATTTATTTTTCATAATAAAAGAAGATGTTCAAATTGTGTTGGATAAATGAATTGTTTAGTTACTTGTTTGTTTTAAAGATGAAGTGTTGAGAGAAACATGTCTTGAAATGGATAAGAAACATAAGGTAGTGGTTTTATTTTCAAATTAACTAGAATATTTATATCAATTTATTCAAAATGAAATTTAATAAATCTAGTAAAGGTCCACCAACTTGGATACCATGTTCTTGGAGAAAGAAGAAATAACCAACTCTTTATTGGAGTTTAAGAGATAAAATATTTCAGGAAACTCAAGATCAAAATTTGATGTCTTCAAAACAAAATTGGTCAAATTATTCATCAAATGAAATATAAAGAGGTTAAGACTTGGTTCTATATTAAAGAAGACAAACCCATACATACAAAGTGTGAAAAAGAAGTGATTATTCAATAGTTTATGGAGTTTGTTTTAATGGGACTTTTTAATAATTTTTTATTAAAAAACATCCCAATGGATACTAAAATGGAAAATAGAGTTTCTAAAATTTATGTAGAAGCTGAGGAAATATAAAAATATCATATAGGTTGTAATCATAGTTTTTTAAATATTTTAAAACCAACTTGGAAAAATGTATTTATCTTAAAACTTGTTTTTATGACCTAGCAGTTTTCACCTCAGTTTATGTGAATTTTGAGAGTGTTTTTAATGAGGGAAGTCTGAAGAGATTTAACAAAACCTTGTAATTACCCCAAAACTTGTCATCACTCTAAAATAAATCCAATTAGTTTGAATATATAATAGATATCAAGGAGGAAAACAATTAGGTTTTTAATGAAGAAGTGGATAAAAATATTTTCAACCTTTTCAAGGGGTACATTCAAGGGAATTTTAAGTAGTGTTGGGATTTCATGTATTATATATAGGTTTTGGATCCCATAGAACTCAATTTTTAATTAAAACATTTGGGAACCATACATTTTTTAGTTCCTATTTAGGAAAGAACATCCTCCATCGGTCTATGGATAGATCCTTAGGGATGTCTGGTGGGGACTTTAAAACTAGCTCTGGATGGGAGGAAAACCGTGGTTTAATAAATTATTATTTGTTTCTTTTTTTTTTGAAATAAAATTTCCTTATTTTTTTTAATCTCACTAAACCCTATGTTCATATTTAACCTGATCTGTAATTTTTTTAAGAAAACTGGGTTAAAGTAATAAAACTTCATCTTGACATTGAGTTTCTTTGGACTGCCTCTCCCTTTAACTTGGTTTTATAATTTGATCTTCAATGATTGAATATAATGCTGATTTTTTTCACTTTATATATTATAATATGATAAAATTGATAGAGATTTATGTTTTAGAGGAGAGTGATCAATTGGATACTACTCTAAGGGAACAAAGTACCAAGTATAAAGGGAGTTTCATTTTAATGATTTTTATTCTTCCTTAACACATCATCCCTAATAATATTCCATGATTCCCTAACAGTTTATCTAATATATTTTGTGTGTGTCAATATTGTTTAAAAACTACTCACTATATGTAATTAAGTGTGGGAGAAAAGGTGTTTTCTTAAAATTGAATTTAAGTTGAACGTGTGCTAAACTTACAGGGTTTTTTAGTTGACTTAATATTTTTTTATTGAAAATAATTTTAAATTGAATTTTAAACATTTTTTAGGACCTTACAAATTTATTCAAACTATTTTAATTGTTTTAAAATATTTAAAAACTTTTGTTTCTCAGTTTTTGAAACTAAATGGTTAAAAATTGTTTGGGAAGTGTTGTAATGCATGCTAAAATCACGTGGAAAATATTACTAGTTGTTGATACTATTTGGATTCATTTAACCACTAAAATTAGAGTATTTCATATAGATTTTTTATTTGAAAACCATTTTTCAATTACACGTTTAGGTAATCACTTTTATAGAAATTATGCTCTGATATCGAAAATTCTATTTAGTATTTGGATGGAAAAATTTTACATGATCTAATTTTTTTTGAAAATTTTATAGAGAAAAAATATGATTTATGAACTTCCTTTTAAACCCTTAAACATTCTTTTTTATTTATCAATTTAAAATTTTTTTTGAACTTAAAATAATTTTAATTGTTCACCCACTTTGAGTTTCTCCATAAAAGAAAATGATGAATTTTAAGTGTTTGTGTGTGGTGTCTTCATTTTGTGCTAAAATATATTTCCAAGACGTTTACGTCAGAAATACCTAAATAATTTCAAAATTGTATATTTTCAATATTCAATATTAATTTTTATGCATGTAAATTTTTCTTGGATGTGCGGACTGATTTTTACTTATAGTGGTAAATCTTTTCTAATTTATTATGCATTCAATCTAGTACCATCATTTACATTTATGAATTAAAAAAGTCCTTCAGTAAAATCTTGGGTGTTAGATTTTCAATTTTTTTAATTTTGCACTTTTGATTAGATTTTAACAAGTATAATTTGAATTTAAAAAGTCATAAAGAAATTAATACATCAAATTCAATGGAATCAAATTGAACAAAAAAATTAATGTATTATAATGCAAGAAAAGAGGTTATTTTCATAGAATTTCCCCCATGGAATATCTTAGGTAAAAATGTTTGATTTATCTTCTAAAAAAATGAGTTCTTGGGGAATTTTGGGTTCCAATTTAACAAAGATGATTAAATATAAAATGTTTGACAGGATGTTAACAAACTTAATTTTTCATTAAATTTTTATTTCAAATTTCTCCATTTATTCATAGTGACCAAACACTCATATTTTAGCACACAAAATATTTACACACAAATGAATAGATGGGAATGATATATAATCACAATTAAGAATAAATAAATTATCCAAATATTTTAGCTTAAGGAAAATAGAGCTTAATAAGGATTAAAATTTCATTTCATAGACTATTTGAATACAAAATTTATTAGATTAAATCTATCCAATAAGTTCAAATTATATTAAAATTGAAATACTTATTCCTAAAATTTGGTAAAAGAAATAATTTTGAATGGGTAAATGAAATAATTTCACTTGACTAAATCCATGATTGGATGAAATTTATTAACCACTCCATGTAACAAAATAATCTCCACTTTTTAGAAAAATTTACAACCACTAAAAATGAAAATTGAAGATATAAAAAAAAAATTGGAATCAAATATAGGGTTATTTTGAAATGCAATTTATGAAATAATGTTTAACATAAGGAAAAACCGTCCTTGACACTTAAAACTAAACAATTTACCCCAATATTGACTCTCAAGGTGAAATAAATAGTTAAAATAGTCTATGTTCAAATATATTTTCAATTTAATAGTTCACAATAAATTTTAAGTGTGATAAGAAGGTTTAAAACTAAATATATCACACAAATTCAATGTAGTTTTAGAAGGTGATTTGTTATTGTACATAAAGTCTCTTTAAAAAAAGTATTTTTAAAGAAACTTAAACAACTAGCATGTAAACCCATGTTTCCAAAAATAGTAGTATTTCCAAGAAATTTATGAAATTTATAAATGGTTTAATAAGTTTTAAGTATGTTAATACATGATTCTACTTCTATTTAATTTTTTTTTTAAAAAAATATTAAGGAAAGAATAACACCACTTATTTTTATCCAATTTTCAATCAATTTTGGCTAATCTTTTCCCCTACACTCAGATTACAGCAATAAGAATATTTTAAAAAAATGTTTCAATTATTAAATCATTTTTTAAACAATCATGTATAAATTTTAATAAATTAAAAATAAAAAATAATGAAAAATAATATATAATATTTCTCTATATTTGATATTTCATTATATAAATTCATCCTACACACATCCCTACTTTCCACTTGAAAATTGTCCATGATTTTCTAATTACATATCCTATAAGAACAAATGATTAACATAAAATTCAATTAATTTTAAGATCAATAATAAAATGTAATTAGAGTTTGGGTTGATAGGGAGGTTATTCGAATTCTCTCTTGTATTTCATGTCCTACTGGACTTTAAAGACTCCTTAATTTCTCCTTCAAACAGTTTAGAATTTATGATCATTAAGTTATTTTAAAATGGATTGGATTACTTATTAAATACCAGGTAAGGCCATGGTGAAGTTCTCCACAATTATAAGAAATGTAATACATACAAAAAAATTTAAAAAATTGAATGAGGGTACTTTATTTATTAAAAATGAATATTTAAGAGGCCTAATAGAGAAGTTTTTTTATGATTTAAAAAATAATTAAAATAAAAACAAATCACCATGGTTTGAATACCATGAAGAGATGGATTTATAGTCTTCAATTATACATAGAGAAATATAAATCTTGAATCATAAAAATGGAAGTCATACCCTTTGGCTACGCCTCAAAATATTGTTTTATGCTCTGAAGATTAACCAAAAACAGCATATTCTCTTAACCAATTAAATTCACATCTCAATTAACTAAGACCATATGGATGGTGAAAGGTCCACACCACTTGGAATTTATCTTTATAGGGAAATGTTTAAGCCTATAATTCTAAATAATCACTTTTTATTTATCCATAAAATCTATATTGTCATTTATTTAGTCAGGAAAATCCTTCATTATTTCTTTTTCAATCCTATCATTTTCATATAATTCTCTTATTATATCAACATGCTTAATCAACACAATCAATTTACTCCAACTGGTATATTTAAAATCAAAATTCAAACACTTAATATCCCAAATTGATTTGTGTTTAATCCCCATAATCAAATGAAATTATTTTTCAATGATAATACTATATAGATAAATTCCTATACTATTATTAATGGCAGACCCATAGAACCACAAAGCCTCATCCCACTTCAAGGAATAATACCATCTAAAAAACAAATTATTTTCTACAAAAAATTAAACTTCTTATTTGTGACTTTAACTTTTCCATCAGATTAAGGATGGAAAATATTTATAGTATTGTGAACACAACAATACCTTTCCATTAATACTTAAATTTTATGTTTTTAAGGTGGGATCAATAATTAGTTATGAAAGCTTTGGGTACTCTAAATCTTGAAAAGATGTTTTTCATAAACACTTTCAAAACACTCTTAGATTTGTTATTTAAAAGTTCCAAAAGCTCAAACCATTTTCAAATATTTTATACAACCACCAGGATGAATTAATTCCCATTATAATAGGGTAATTTTCCTATAGAATCTATCTCCACACATAAAAAAATCACAAAATTCAAAATTACATTTTGAGAAAACTCTTATTGTTTTATAGTATTTACCATTCTATGATGTTTTTTCACAACCAATACCTTTGTTTTTAGAATGCCTAAAAATTTATTCCAATAAAAATAATCTTGAATAACTTTTTGGTCTATTCCTCCCCACCATGGTGTCCTCCCCATTGTGAAGAGTGACAACTTTCTAAAATGGGAAATATCTCTTCTCCTAGGACACATATACTCATAGTGTTATAAACACATATTCTAAATAAAATATGTTTTGCCCAAAAATATTTATTTAGGTATGAAATGAATTTATTTCTTTGATTTGGTTTAAGACCACTAATAAATAATCCTATAGTAAATAAATTCTTAAAATATGAAAACCTAGCAATTTTATTTGATGAAACTGGTAGAAGTTTTTTTTGGAAAAGGAAATATTTCTCACTCTAGGGACATCATTTTAGGTGATGAAGATCATTGAAAAGTGTTTAGAAAATGCATTTTTATGCCTTTGTAAGATACTAGACCTATCAACCTGTTACTTTGTGCAATTTTGGGTGATGGAGTTGTCATGAAGAATTTTGGGGGAGGAGAGGGGGAGTTGAGCTAGAATTCCAACTGGCAATAGTTCTATGATGTGGAGTGGTTTTATACACTATAGGATTAGGTTTGGAGGTCTATATATTATGTGGTGTTGGTGGTTGCATCATAAGACCCTAAGGTGTCATATTTAGTGCCTCTACCAATTCAGGAATCATTGTGGAGTGGAGCTTAAAGTTACAACAAAGAACATGGTGTGATCGATTTTAGTGGTTTTATCGATTTGGGACTTTTTGGTCATTGGTTTTGGGTTACAATATAGCTGGTTTAGGTGTGGGATATTCTTTAGTGCATAGGTATTCCTTGCTTCATGATCTTCCTCCGTGTTTATAGGATTTGGGTATGGACTACGATGTTTTTTTATAGAAGGTGGTTAGACCAATTCCCTTTTTCGGTGTAGTATTTCTAGTTTTATTGTAGTTTGTTGGAATTACTAATTGGATATGGAATATCCATAAACCTTGTAGTGAAATCCCTTATTTTTCAATTTGGGTATAGATTTGAGGCCACCCTCAAAATTCCTCAAATTTATATTGTTTCCCTCACCGCTTAGGTGGATTGGGTGTGATTTTGGAAGATATTCTATACCCTCTATCTTGGCCTTGATCCTTATCAATGAGAGATTTATGATTAATGATTATAGGCGAGTTCCATTTCTTTATTTCTTAATCACCACCCTATCATTCATTTTAGGAAGGAGATGGTCATGGAGATGGTTTGTCCGAGTGATTTTATGAAGAGAGATTGATGAGGGTTTCTATTATTCAGGTTGATCAGGGAATTTCTTGCATGGTTTATATTGGCGACTGTGTTTTTATTGTTTCACTCTTTTTTAGTGAATTCAGAAAGCTTTGATTGAGGAACGGGATATAGTTTCTCTCTTATTTTGTGCATTTATGAGATTAGCATGATTTTTTTCATTTCGGTGGATGGTAAGGATTGAATTAACAAGATACTAAACTGGATTTGATTAAATGAAGGGTAAAGGGGTAAATAAACATGATTTACTAGTTTCTTGATATTTACAGAGAATTTAATTCCCTTGAATTTGAATATTAATGTGATGTGTATGATGTGGATGTCATGAATTATGAACATATTTTGTGATTGATTTATAAAATCACCGTTTATAAGAGGTATATCAATTAAACAAGGTAATGAACTGGTTGTATGTGAATCTAGAAATTTAGTTAATTTACCCATTCAAGAGGTGATGAAATGTTTTGGATTCCATCTTTAGATAGAAATCGTGGGAATAATTGTGTGTAAAATTTGACTTAATTTTCACGTGTGTGCTTTCTATATTTTTCCTTATTAATTGGGTAGATTTCATGGGGGATTGTGTAGTGACGATGGTGAATAGTTTAGATGTGGAGTAAGTTGGCCTGTGGGGATGCATTTTGTTTATTATATGATATATTAAGGATTGGTTTGTGGTAAGTGGCTATTGGTGGTTAATGCACGATGGTTGGGTTGTTGTGATGGATTTTGCATGAAATACGGTGTTTTTTACAATGTGATGGTTATGTATGGTTGTTTTGTGTGGAGTGCTTCATTTAGTAGTGACAGTAATTAGTGGTAGATGTCATGGGGTGATTTGGTAACATGAAAATCGATGTTAGGGATGGTTAGTGTGAACTCTGAAGCTGGGTATTGTGTGTGACCATCTACTCTTCTATTTTTATGTAATTTCAATTTATGCCCCACCATATTTGGATACCCTTACTAATGACAAAATGTTTTTGGTTCTAGGTGTTTTCAAAAACATAAAGGTTGGTGAGGGTTGGTGACTGGATTCCTGATATTCCTTGCTCCCTCTTCAATAGTATTACATTATGATAGATTAGTTGGCGGAAATCCATAGAGATGACAGATCAAATTTTTTTGGATTCTTAGAGATGATAGCTTAGTTTGTGGTAATGGCTTGTGATGGTATGGTTTAATGGTGGTCGTTCAAGGTAGGAGGGGGAATGAGGTTGATGTAATTCATGTTCAAGATTCCTTATTATTCTATTTATGAGGTTATAGATGTGTAAGTGATGTGGTTATGATGTATTGATGTGGTATATAGAACATGTTGAGAACTGAACCTTCCCATTATAATGATGATGATGGTGAGGAATGGATGAGAGTACAAGATGTTTGAAATTTGGGTATGGTATTGGAAAATCAATGGGGGAATGATTATGATTATCCTTTAATTATGTTATTTTGATATTATCTTACTACCCTGGATGTGTTACTTTGTGAGTGAGTCTTGGTGAGGTTGGAATGGATAATTGATATATTTAATTACCTTCTAGTTAACTGTTTATTCCATGGAGCATCAATATTATATTTTCACATTTGAATAAGAGGATTTGGGAATGATCATACTGAGTATACATGTTATGATCAACACAATTATATAAACTACCTTTTAGGTTTCTAGGGGGATTTGGAGACTGAGATGTACAATACTAGTTGGGTGCTTGGGGTTGTTGTGGAGTTTCTGCCTTAGGATTTCTTTTGGTATTTAATTTCAGAGACTTTTATTTATATCAATTTACACGAATTAAGGGATGATGGTTATTTTATATATGTGACATGGTTTTGATTAATGGTTCTCATATTATCTCTTTCCCTTAAATCCATATATTGAGGTAACTCCACTCATTTGTCTATTTTATTCCCTTAGTGCTAGCCTCTAACATGGGCCCCATTAATGGTGGGATTCAAGGGACAATACCTCTCTTCATAACTATCCCAGGAGGGGTACTAGTGGGGGGGGGGGGGGTCATGATTGAGTTTTATGAGATCAAGGTTGGATGAGATATGGGATAATGATTGGTGTTAGAAACTGTTGATGATTTGATGTGAATTTTAAGGAAACAGTATTAGTAGAACTTAGTGTGTGATATAACAAGGGAGGATATTCAAGAAACATGAAATTAGAGCCCCATGTGATCCAACACATGGACCTTGATCTTACTAAGTACCCTAGGTAGGATATTTTTGATCGTAGGGTAGTAGTCTGGGAGAGGTATATGCCTCATGCTGGTTTGGGTATGTGATTAAATAAGGGATTTTAAGAAATTAAAATAAAATTAATTAAATGAATCTTGATAAATCTCATGCTATCAGGATTAGGCTTTCCTCTTGTGTTTTCAGATATAGATTCTAGTTATCACACACTTATATTTGGGGTGGGGGTTTAATAGGCTGAATCGACTAACCTTTGGAGGATTAACCTGACAGAGGTGGATGAGTTGTGGTATAGGGTGTTGTGATCCTTTTATCTTAATGGTTTGGCAATGTATGAGGGAAGCATTTCTGATCTAGATATAAAGCACTGATTGGAGGAGATTTATATTTACTTTAGTCTGATTTAGGATTGAGTTGAGTATTGGGTTCCATTGGCAGTCAGTCTAATGAAAGGGGAGGTGCGTCAGTGGTGGATGTTGTATCTAGAAATAATTCAAGAAAAAATTTAACTCATTCTTCTCTATTAGAAACATTTAGTGATGTATTGTAATGGTTTAGTAAATTAATAGAAAAATTACTAGGTTATAAAATCCAATTATGATTGATCATGCAATATTTATTTTTTAATACTAAAAGAAGATGTTCAAATTGTGTTGCATAAATGAACCGATTAGTTACTTGTTTGTTGTAAAGATGATGTTTTGAGAGAAACATGTGTTGAAATGGATAATAAACACATGGTAGTGGTTTTCTTTGTAAATTATTTAGAAAATTTATATCAATTTTTAAAAAAAAAATTTAATAAATCAAGTAAAGGACCACCAACTTGGATAACTTGTTCCAGGATAATGGACAAATAACCAACTTTTTATTGGAGTTTAAGAGATAAAATATTCCAGGAACCTCAAGATCAAAATTTGATGTTTTAAAAACCAGATTGGTCAAATTACTCATCAAATGAAACATAAATTGGTAAATAATAGTGTATCTATTAAAGAATACAAACCCATACATCTAAAGTGTGAAAAATAAGTGAGTATTAAATATTTTATAGAGTTTGTTTTAATGAGACTTTTTAAGAATTTTTCACAAAAAAACTTCCCAATGGCAGATAAAATGGAAACTAGAGTTTATGAAATTTATGTAGAAGTTTATGAAATATTAAAAAATGATATAGTGTTTAATCATAGTTTTTAAAATCTTTTCAAACCAACTTGGACAAATTTATTTATCTTAAAACTAGTTTTTATGACCCAATAGTTTTCACCTCTATTTATGTGTATTTTGAGAATGTTTTTAATGAGGGAAGTCTGAAGAGTTTTAACACAGCCTTGGAAGTACCACACTACTTGTTACCACTCAAAAATATATATCCAATTGGGTTTAATATATATTAAATTTCAATGAGGAAAACAACTAGGATTTTAATGAATTAGTGGATAAAAATATTTCCAACCTTTTCAAGGGGAACTTTCATGGGATTTTTTTATTAGTGTGGGATTTAATGTGTTAACTACATGTTTTGGATCCCATAGAACTCAATTTTTACTTAAAAACATTTGGTAAGGACACATGTGGTAGTTCCTCATTAGAAAACCACATCATCCATTGGTCTATGGATAGATTCTTAGGAATATCTGGCGGGGACTTTAAAACTAGTTCTGGATGGGAGGAAAACCATGGTTTAATAAAGTATTATTTGTTTGTTTTTTTTTATTTTAAATAAAATTTCCCTATTTTTTGTTTAATCTCATTAAACCCGATATTAATGTTTTCCCTATACTGAAATTTGTTTGAAAAAAATTGGGTTACAGTAATAAAACTATAATATTGACCTTGAGTCTAATTGGACTTCCTATCCCTTTAACTTGGTTTCATACTTTGATCTTCAATGATTGAATCTAATGCTGTATTCTTTCTCTTTATGTATTATAATAGGATAAAATAGATAGATATTTATGTTTTAGAGGAGGGTGATCAATTAGATAGTGCTCTAAGGGAACCAAGTACCAACTATCAAGGAAGTTTCATTTTAATGATTTTTATTCCTCCTTAATACATCATCCCTGATAATATTCCAAGATTCCTAGATAGTTTATCTAATATATTTTGTGTGTGTTAATATTTTTTAAAAAATAATAACTGAATGTAATTATGTTTTGGGGGAAAGGTGTTTTCTTAAAATTGTATTTAAGTTGAACATGTGCTAAACTTAAAGAGGTTTCTATATTCCTTAATATTTTTTTATTGAAAATCATTTCAAATTTAATTTGAAACATTGTTGAGAACCCTAAAAATTTATTCAAACTATTTATAATTTTTTAAAATATTTAAAAACATTCGTATCTAGTTTTGTGAAACTTAATGGTTAATTTTTTTGGGAAGTGTTGTAATGTATGATAAAATCACTAGGAAAATATTACTAGTTATTGCTACTATTCTGATGCCTTTAACAACTAACATTTGAGTATTTAATGTAGAATTTTTTATATGAAGACCCTTTTTGAATTACAAGTTTAAGTAATCACTTCTATAGAAGTTATTCTATTACATAACAAATTATATTTAGTATCTAGATGGAAAAATTTTACATGATCAATTTTTTCTGAAAATTATATAGAGAAGAAAATAAGATATTTTTAACTTCCTTGTAACTCCTTAAACGTACTTTTTATTACTGAATTTCAAAATATTTTTGAACTTAAAATATTTTTCAATATTCTCCCACATTGAGGTTATACATTAAGGAAAATGTTAAATTTTAAGTGTTTTTGTATGGGGGCTTCATTTTGTGATAAACTATATTTTGAAATACTTAAATAATTTCAAAATTGTCTATTTTTAATATTAAATATTCATTTTTATTGGATGTGTGGAATAATTTTTACTTATAGTGGTTAATTTTTTATAATTTATTATTTATTTAATCTAGTAACATCATTTAAATTTATTACTTTAAAAAATCATCGATTCAAATTTGGGGTGTTAGATTTACAATTTTTATTGATTTTGAATATTTTGATTAGTTTTTAACAAGTATGATTTGAATTTAAACAGTCCTACAGAAATAAATTCATCAAATTCAGTAGAATCAAATTGAACTTAAAAATTAATGTATTATAATGCAAGAAAAGAGGTGATTTTGGTAGAAGTTTCCCCATAGAATCTCTCAGGTAAAAATGTGTGATTGATCTTTTCAAAAAATGAGTTCTTAGTGATTTTTGGCTTCCAATTTCACAATAAAAATTTTGATAGGATATTAACTAACATAATTTGTTATTAAATTGTTATTTCAAATTTCTCCTTTTATTCATAGTGAACAAACACACATAATTTATCACACAAAATATTTAAACACAGATAAATGGATGGTTGTAATTAATAATTACAATGAATAATAAATAAATTATCCAAATATTTTAGCTTAATAAATAAAGAGCTCAACAAGGATTAAAATTTAATTTCATAGACCATTTTAATACAAAATTTATTAGTTTAAATCTATCCAATAAGTTCAAATTATATTAAAATTGTAAGACTTATACCTAAAATCCAGTAAAAGAAATAATTTTCAAGGTGTAAATGAAAGAATTTCACTTTATTGAATCCATGATTTAATGAAATTGATTAAACAATCCAAGTAACAAAATAATATCCAATTTTTAGAAAAATTTACAACCACTAAAAATGATAATTGAAGATATAAAAACAATCAATTTTAGAAACAAATATAGGTGTATTTTGAAATAAAATTTATGAAATAAAGTTTAACATATGTAAAAACCCTCATTGAAACTTAAAACTAAACATTTTACCCCAATATTAACTCTCAAGGAGGAATAAATAGTGAAAATAGTTTATGTTCAATTATATTTTCAATTTAGAAGTTCACAATTAAATTTAAGTTTGATTAGAAGGTTCAAAACTAAATGCCTTCCATAAATTGAAAGTAGTTTTACAAGGTGATTTCATATTAGAAAATAATTCACTTATTAAAAAAAGAATGATTTTTAAAGAAACTTAAAAATCTAGCATATAAACCCTTGTTTCCAAAAAATATTAGTATTTACAAGAAATTTATGAAATTTCCTTATGGTTTAATTTGTTTTAAAGATGTTAAGACATGATTCTACTTGTATTTTAATTTTTTTTAAATGATCAAGTAAAGTATAACACCACTTATTTTTAGCCATTGTTCAATAAATTTTAAATAAACTTTTCCCCTACACTTAGTTTCTAGTAATAAGAATATTTTAAAACAATGTTTTAAATCATTTTTTACAGAATCATTTATAAATTTTAAGAAATTAAAAATAAAAACTAATGAAAAATAATATATAATTTTCCTCGATATTAGATATTTCCTAATATAAATTCATCCTACACACTTCCCTACATTTCCACTTAAAAATGTTCCATGATTTCCCAATTCCATATCATATAAGAACAAATGATTAACTTAAGATTCTAGTAATTTTAAGATCAATAATAAAATAGAATCAGAGTTTGGGTTGATAGGGAGGTGATTCGAATTCTATCTAGTATTGCATCTTCTCCTAGACTTTAAAAACTAATAAATTTCTCCCTCACACATTTTATAATTTATTATCTTCATGTTATTTAAAAAATAAATAAAATAAAAACCATAAAATCACCATGGGTTGTCTACCATGAAGCGCTATATTTATAGTCTTTACTTATTCTTAGATAAATCTCAAATTTCTTAACAAAAATGGAAGTCATAACCTTTTGATACACCTAATAATATTGTTTTATGCTCTGGATATTAACCAAAAATATCTTATTCTCTTAACCAATTAACTCCACATATTAGTTGACTAAGACTGTAAGGATGATGAAAGGTCCAAACCACTTAGAATTTACTTTATAGGGAAATGTTTAAGCCTATAATTCAAAAGAATCACTATGTAGTTATCCATTAATATATATTTTGATTGATTGAGTCATAAAAATCCTTCATTCATTATTTTTCAATTCCTATCATTTTCATATGTTTCCCTTCTTATCTCAACAAGCTTAATCAACACTATCAATTTGCTATCATTGGCAGATTTAAAATCAAAATTCAAATCCTTAAGATCCCAAATGGATGTGTTTTGATTACCCATAATAAAATTAAATTATTTTCCAATGATCATACTTTATAAATAAATTATTATACAAGTTTTAAATCTATACCTATAGGATCACAAATCCGCATCCCACTTAAAAGAACAATCCATTAAAAAAGCACAAATTATTTTCTACAAATAATCAAACTTCTTATTTAAGAATCTAAATTTACCATCAGATTGTGGATGGAAAATATTTATAATATTGTGAACGAAACCATACCTTTCTATTAATCCTTGAATTTTAAGGTTTTAAGGTGGGTTCAATTATCAGTTATGAAATCTTTGGGTACTATAAATCTTGAAAAGATGTTTTTAGAAAACAATTTCAAAACACTATTAGCTTGGTTATTTGAAAGTTCCATAACCTCAAAAAATTTGGAAACATAGTATAAAACTACTAAGATGAATTAATTCCCATTATAATATGGTATTTTTCCCATAAAATATATCCCCCACACAAAAAATATCCCAATATTCAAAATTCCATTTTGAGAAAACTCTTACCTTTTCATAATATTTCCCCTTCTTTGATGTTTTTCACTACCAATAACATTGTTTCTAGCATCCCTAAAAATTTAGTCTAATAAAAACCATCTTGAATAAATTTTTGGTTTATTCCATCCCCACCATGGTGTCCTCCCCATTGTAAAGAGTGGCAACTTTCTAAAATGGGAAACATCTCTTATCTTAGGACAGATATACTCATAGTGTCCTAAAAACTTCTTCTAAAAATAAATTTTAAAACAAAAAGTATTTATTGAGGTATGAAATGAATTTATTTCTTTTTATTTTGTGTGATACCACTAATAATTACTCCTAAAGTAAATAAATTCTTAAAATATGAAAACTAATAAATTTTATTTGTTGAAACTGGTAGCAGTTTTTTTTGGAAAATGAAAGGTTCCTCACTCTAGGAACATCATTTTAAGTGCTATATATCCATGAAAAGTGTTTATAAAACACATTTTTTGTGCCCTTTTAATGTAGTAGACCTCTTAAATAGTTACTTTGTTCAATTTTTGGTGATGGAGTTTTCATGAGGAGTTTTGGGGGAGGAGAGGAGGATTTGAGCTAGAATTCCAACTGGAGATAGTTCTCTGGTGTGGATTTGTGTCATACACTATAGGAATAGGTTTGGAGATCTATCTATGATGTGGTGTTGGTGGTTGAATCATAAGACCTTGAGGTTTTAGATTTATTACCTCTACCATTTGACGCATCATTATAGAGTGGAGCTTAGAGTTAAAACATAGATCTTGGACTGATCGATTTTAGTGGTTTTATGGATTTGGGAGTTTTTGTTCTTTGGTTTTGGGAAACACCATGGATGGTTTAGGTGTGGTATATTCTTTAGTGTGGAGTTATTCCTTGTAACTTGATATTACTCCACGTTTATAGGATCTGGGCATAGACTACATTGTTTTTTCTGGAAGGTGGTTGGACCACTGCCCTTTTGAGGAGTAGTATTTCTAATTGCACTATAGTTTTGTAGAATTACTAATTGGATAATTAATTTCTATTATCCTTGTACTAACATCCCTTGCTTTTCAATCTAGGTATAAATTTGAGTCCACCCTAAAAGTTCCTTAACTCTATATTTTTCCCTCATCTCTTGGGTGGATTAGGTGAGATTTTGGGAGATATTCTATACCCTATGTCTTGGCCTTGATCCATATCAATGATATATTTATTATTAGTGATTCTAGGTGAGTTACCTCTTTTATCTTTTAATCTCCACCCTATCCTTCATTTTAGGAAGGTGATGGTCATGTAGATGGTTTGTCCGAGTTATGTTATAGAGAGAGATTGATGAGGGTTTCTATTGTTCAGGATGATCAGGGCATTCCTTGCTTGTTTTATCATGGTGATTTTTTTTTCATTAATTTATTCTTTTTTTAGTGAATTCAGAAATCTTTGGCTGAGGTAATATATTTAATTTCTCTTCTTATTTTGTGAGTTTATGAGATTATTGTGATTTTTTCTTTGGTTGGATGGTAAGGATTGACTTAATAAGATAATGAACTAGATTTGATTAAAATAAGGGGAAAGGGGAAAAACACATGATTTACTTATTTCTTTATATTTACATTGAATTTACATACCTTTAGATTGAAAATTAATATATGTGTATGATGTGGTTATTATGAATGCTGAATTTTTTTTGTGATTGAGTGATAAAATCACCATTCATAAAAGGTAAATCACTTAAAAATTGGTAATGAACTGGTTATCTGTGAATCTAGAAATTTAGTAAATATACACATTCAAGATATGATGAAATATTTTGGATTCCCTCTTTAGATAGAAATTATGTGAATAATTGGGGGTGAAATTTGTCATTATTTTTGTGTGTCTGATTTCTATATTTTTCCTTATGAATTGTGTAGATTTCCTAAGGGATTGTGTAGTGATGATAGTGGATGGTTTAGATGTGGAGTAAGTTTTCCTATGGGGATATAGTTTGTTTATTATGGGATATATTAAGGCTTGTTTTGTGGTAATTTTATATTGCTGGTTGATTCACGATGATTGGGCTGTTGTGATGTATTTTGCATGAAATATGGAGTTTGTTACTATGTGATGGTTACGTATGGTTGTTTTTGTGTGGATAGTTTCATTTAGTAGTCACAATAGTTAGTGGTGGATGTCATGGGGTGATGTGGTGACATGAAAAGCCATGCTTGGTACGGATAGTGTGAACACTTAGGTTGGGTATTGTGTGTGGCCATCTAGTCTTGTATTTTTTTATTTCTATTTGTGCCCCACCCAATTTAGACACCCTTACTAATGACAAAATGTTTTAGGTTCTAGGTGTTTTACACAGTATAAAGGTAGGTGAGGGTGGATAACTAGCTACCCTATCTTACCTTCTACCTCTTCAATAGTGGTACATGATGATAGATTAGTTGGTGAAAATTCATAGAGATAATGGATTACTTTTTGTGTATTCATAGAGATGATGGTTTAGTTGGTGGTAATTCCTTGTGATGGTATGGTTTATTGGGGGTGGTGTATATTTATGAGGTTATAGATGTGTAAGTGATGTTGTTATGATGTGATGATGTGTTATATAGAACAGGTTGAGAACTGAACTCACCCATTATGATGATGATAGTGGTGAGGTAGGGATGAGAGTACAAGATGTTTGACATTGGGGATGAGAGTGGAAAATCAATGGGGGAATGATTGTGAGGAACCTTGAATTATGTTATTTTGATATTATTTTACTACCTTATATGTTTTACATGGTGAGTGAGTCTTGGTGAGGTTGGAATGGATAATTGTTATATTTAATTACCTGTTTGTTAACTGTTTATTCCCTAGAGCATCAATATTCTATTTTCACATTTGAATGAGAGGATTTGGGAATTATCATACTGAGTATACATGTAATGATAAACATAATTATATAAACAACATTTTAGGTTTCTTGGGGGGATTTGGAAACCGAGTTGGACATTACTAGTTGGGTGGTTGGGGTTGTTGTGGAGTTTTAGCCTTAGGATTTCTTTTGGTATTTCGTTTTAGAGACTTTTATTTATATTACTTTACTTGAATTATGGGATTATAGTTATTTTATATATATGAAATGGTTTTGATTAATTGTTCTCATATTATATCTTTCCCTTAAATACATATATTAATGTAATTCCTCTCATTTGTCTGTTTTATGCCCTTAATGCTAGTCTCTAACCTGGTGCCCATTTATGGTGGGATTTGGGGGTCACTCCCTCTCTTCACTACTAGCCCAAGAGGGTTACCAGTGGGAGGGGGGAGGTAGTGATTGATTTGTATCAGAGCGAGGATGGATGAGATATGGGATTAGGATTAGTGTTAGAAACCTGTGATGATTAGATGCGAATTTTAAGTAAATAATACTAGTATAACATAGTTTGTGATGTAATAAGGGAGGATAGTTAGGAAACAAGAAATTAGAGACCCCTATTATCTGGTACAAGGACTTTGATATCACTAAATACCCTATGTAGGATATTTGTGATCATAGGGTAGTGTCCTGGGAGAGGTATATGCATCATGCTGGTTTGGGGCTGTGATTGAATAAAGGATTCTATGAAATTAAAATAAACATAATTAAATGAATCTTGATAAATATCATGCTAATGGTCTTAGTATTTCATCTTGTTTTTTCAGAGATAAATTTTAGTCATCATCCACATGCAGTTTGCAGGGGGGGTTAATAGGTTTAATCGATTGACCTTCTAAGGATTATCTCGATAGAGGAGGATGAGTTGTGCTAGAGGTTGTTGTGTTCCTTCTAGCACCAGGGTTTGGTGATGTATGAGGAAATCATTTATGATATGGAGATAAAGAACTGGTTTGAGGATATTGAGATTTCCTTTAGTCTGATTTAGGATGTATTTGAGTATTGGGTTCTGTTGGCAGTCAGTCTAATGCAAGGGGAGGTGCGTCAGTGGGGGATGTTGAATCTAGGTGCTCCATCCAAGGATCAGATATGCAACCACCCCATTTATGATTCCTACATATTTGAAGATATAAAATAAGGTGTAAGTGATCACATAGATGCATTCATAGGAAGGATTTACTTGAGAGGGAGATTAGTGGATCATCTCAAGGATTAGATATTTTGGTGGAGGATCCTAGATTCTAGGGAATTTGAGGTTCCTACCAACTGTGAGCCAACCCCAACAGGATATTTCACAAGATTTTGTGATTAAAAGTTCTTAAGAATCTATCAAGGGATTCTTATTTATGTGTTATACCTACAGGGGTCATGGTCATTGATAGTATCAATGCCCGACTTATCAAGGATGTTAGTTTGTAAAGGTCAATCATACCCCCTTTTAGTCATAGGAGCGGTAGATACCCTAAGGTCTTATCAATAGTATGGGCCACCATCACATGTTTAGTGGTTAGGTCAAAAGCCTTATGCCTCACTGAGGTGAGATGAAGATGGTAAATATTATACCTAATATGGTCCTTGTCCTTAGGGATATATTACGGAGTCTGGTCATGGTGGTCATTAGCAGAAAGGAAGAAGATCTAGGACCAGATAAATGCATTCTATAGAGGATCCAGTGGAAGATAGGTTATATGTCATCTAATGTATGATTAATTTATCATCATACTTAGTTTCAACATTGTTTGATTATGGATATTCACACTCCTTTATGGCGTCATCATTGATCTGCATGCTTGGACTATAAGCGGAGAGGCTTATGGTGCCCCTAATGTTATCCATGCTAGTTTGAGGTTGAGATAAGTTGTTTGATGTGTGAAAGGGATGTAGAATAATGATGAGAAAACATCAGTTGATGAGGGATTTAATCTTGTTATAAATACAGGCATATTATATCATTATTTTCATGTATTGGATCTATTTGATGTTTGTGGCTATTGATTTATTTTTGAGGAGAGTAAAATTCTCTAATACAAGAGGATAGTGCATGATGTTAATTTTCCATAGAGTTATCAGATGGTAGATATGAATGTAGAGACTTTCCTATCTCAATTTAAGGAGTTACTAGTGAAAGCTCATGAAGTAGAGGTTCCTAGAGTTAATGAGGTATTTCTATATGTATTTTTGGGTGAGGTTATGGAACTACCCCCTCAACGTGATGTCATGTTTGGGATAGAGTTGCAAAAGAGATCCTATATGATTTAGATGTATCATTATCATATAAAACCCATGGAGTAGTGTTAGTTGATACTCCAAACCAATGATTTATTGTAGTAGGGGTTTATCCGATCTGGTGTATCTCCATGGGGTACTACGGTGTTTTTCACCAGAAAAGTATATAGTAGTTTGAGGTTTTTTGTGGACTAAAAGTGGTTAAATCAGGTGATGGTCAAGAACCATTAACCCCTTCTGAGGATAGATTATCTATTAGATCAGCTGAAGAGATACAATTAGTTTTTGAAGATCTATTTACAATCTTGACACTATAAAATGAGGGTGAAGGAGAGGATATCCTAAAGACAAACTTATAGTGCATGAAAGGGAACTTTGAGTTCATGGTCATCATGTTCAGTGTCATGAATGGAATTGTTGTGTTGATGGTAATCATGAAATCCATGTTCCATGAGTTCATAGACTAGTTTATAGTTATGTTCATTGATGAAATCATTATATACTTGAAATCATAGGAGGATTATCCCGATCACATTAGAGTCGCCTTATAGTTTCTTTGACTTCATAAACTATATGGAAATCTATATAAGAGTAAATTTTGGTTATGTGTGGAGCACTTACATCAAAATTTTGTCTCTAAAAAGGATTTAGTTATGGAATTATAGAAGACTGAGTTAGTTTCTTCTTGGGAATAACTCAAGAACATGGTAGATGAACAAAAATTCCTTTATCTTGTGGGATTTTATCAGAGGTTTGTGTCTGAATTCTCTTGGATTTTAGCCCCATTAATACCCTTCAACAGGAAATACCAGACATTCCACTAAATTGATTAGTTTTAGTAAACTTCTAACTACCTTAAGGAGAAGTAAATCTATGCCCCGATTCTTTAGTTTCCATGAGAATTAGTGACATTTGATGTCTTTTGTGATTAATCTCATCTAAGTCTTGGATGAAATGTGATGTATCTAAGGGAGGTGATATCCTATGGGTTTTGGAAGTTTTTTTATTATGAATTTAATTATTCCAACCATGATCTATAGTTTGTGATATTGTTGTTTTCTTTTATTCTATAGAGACATTACCACATTAAGGATCACTATGTAGTCATCACGGACCACAAGAGGTTGTAGTAAAATTTCTGTAAACAGAATCTAAATCTACATTAGCAGAGCAGGACATAGTTTCTCTAGGATTATGATTTTGATATCTCTCACACCCTAGGAAAAGGGAATGTCATTACTAATGAACTAAGTTAGAAGTCATGAAGAGTTACTATTCAAGAGTCTGGAGATATTTAAAAAGAGATAAAAGAGTAATTTGTGATGAATCTTGTTATGAAGGATGTTAATGGTATGGTTCTCTCTATATATTAAAGGTGGATCCATATTTTATGTAGAAGGTTTATGAGTCTCGGTGGGGAGACCCAGAGGCAGAGCTGATGTGACACTGTGTTCTACATGATGATTCCCTATAGGGGTGGTGAGAGGATGACCGACATTAGATGCTATATCTAGGGAGGATTTATATTTTGTTGGATATGCATGATGAATAACTCCCTTAGTTTAAAAGTTCATCATTAGTATTTTATCTAGGTGTGCATCAGATGAGTTATTTCTTGAGAAGGAAGATTTGGTGGCCCAAGATGAAGCAATTAGTAGAGGAGTTCTTGGTGTGGTGTTTGGTTTGTTAATAGGTTAAAGTAGAGAACCATGTCCCTATGGGGTTTCTACAGCCTTTGTATGTCCAAATTAGTAGTTAGAGAAAATATTGATGAATTTTGTCATTGGGTTACCTCAGGATTAGGGAGGATGCGATGCTATTTGTGTGGTCATGGATGGAATGATAAAGTTGGATCATTTTCTAATAATTTGAGGGTTGACTATGGATATTATGGTGTGCAGTATATGGATGATGTGGTGAGACTACACATGGTTCCAAGGAATATAATTTTAGATCAAGATTCTCATTTCACCTTATAATTATAGAGAGGATTATAACATGCTTTTTCATACAAACTGCTCCTTAGTGTTACCTTACATCCTTAGGTGGATGGGTAGACAGTGTGAACTATACAATTTCTATATAATATATTCTTGGATTGAATATTAGGTTTTGTAGATCATTACTGAAGATCCTACCATTGGATGAGTTTTCCTATAATAATATATATCACTAAACCATTTGTATGGATCCATTTGAATCATTGTATGGGTGACCTTTTCAATATAAATTGTGATGGACTAAGGTTTGAGAGTTATTAGTCCTTGGACATGATGTGGTGTTGAGCACCTCAGAGAAGATCTATATGGATCTAGAGAAAATGAAGGCAACACCGAACCACCAGAAATCTTATGTTGATCATAGGGGGAATCTCCTTGAGTTTTAGGTTGTATACCATGTGTTCTTGAGTGTTTCCCAATGTTGGGGGAAGTATAGGTTTGGTTTAGGGATAAAATTTATCCCTAGTTTTTAATTCCTATCAAGGCATTGTAACTTGTTAGTAAGGTGGAACAATGGTTGGCACTTTCAGTGTATATAGACATAATTCACAATACCTTACACATGTTCTAGATCTATTATTACCTTCATAATGACTCCAATTTCAATGAATATAGAGAGTAAAATATTGAGGATGATTCAAAATTTGTGGAGTGGTTGGTTGATATTCAGGATAACTGAACGAAATTGATTCATGGGATAATTATTCCCCTAGTTCATGTATTATGAAGGAATAGTATTTTGGGGGAGATTAATTGAGAATGTGATTGCAGATGTGTGATTAGTATCCTAAGATGTCCAAGAATTGATTTTTTTGATGATTTATTTCCTGGATTGAAATTAATTTGTGGAATTTATTATATTTCCTTGTTGATGTGTTTCTTAGGCAGGGTCAGTCTTGTTTGATAGGTATATCTCAGAGGAGTATTGGAGGTTTTAGTTGGATGGTGTATTCTTCTATGTTTGGTTTGGATTATTGGGGATGGGAATAATTTTATTATTATATAATTTAAAATTTGATAGCCCATATCATATTATTTTTTTATGTTTTTGGGTGATAGATGTGTTAAGAAGAGTTTTGAAAAATGAGAGGAGGAGTTGATATATAATTCTATATGAAGATAGTTCTATGGTATGGAGTTGTGTTCTACACTATAATATTTGGTTTGAAGGTCTTCCTTTGACATAGTGTTGGAACTTGTGGTGTAGGACCCCAAGGTTTTGGATTTCGTACCTCTTCCATTTGAGGCATCATTGTGGCATGGATATTAAGGCTATTAAATTGAGATCAAAGTGAGTGATTTGGGTGTTTTTATTGATTTTGGAGTCATTTTCTATGGATCTAGGTTTCACTATATCTAGTTTAGTGTTTATAGATTCTACAGTGTATATGTATACCTTGCATTATGACCTTCCTTTAGGTTTATAGGATCAAAGCATGGAATACAGCCTATTTTCCATAAGGTAGTTAGACCAAGCACCTTTTTGTAGTGTAGTGTTTTAGGTTGCACCTTGGTTTTGTGGAAAATATAATAGGCTACATTATGTATATTAGCCTTATGTCATGAGCCCCTATTTTTATTCCTAGGCATAAATTTGAGGCCACCCCTATAGTTAATTCACTGTCATTTATTTCCCTCAACTCCTTGGTGACTTGGGTGCAATTTTATGACATATTTTATACCCTCTATCATAGATTTGATCCTTGGCATTGTGAGATATATTTTTAGAGATTCTAAGTGAGTTATTACTCATCCTCTCATGGTTTCCCACCTATCCTTAATTTTGTAAAGGTTTTGGCCATAAAGATGGTTGGTCTATGTGATTTTATGGGGAGTGATTAATGAAGGATGTTGTGGTTCAGGTTGATCGTGGTGTTACTTGTTCGGTTTGTATTGGTGATAATCTTTTTCTTGATTTTTTATAGTGCATAAAATTTAGAAAGCATTAGTGGAGGTAAGGGATATGGGATCTCTCTTTATTTTGTGCATCTGTGAGATTATCATGCTTTTATTTTTCTTTAGGTGGATGGTAATAATTTATTTAACAAGGTAATGAACTGACTTTGATTAAATGATGGAGAAATGGGTGGATCCATATGTTTTATTAGTTTCCGAATATTTTTATTGAAGTTATATACCTTAAATTTGAATTTTGTTTTTATGTGTATGTTTTGGATAATATGAATCAAGAACCATAACTATGATTGATTGCATGAAATCAATATTACTAAAAGGATAAGAACATAAACATGGAAATTAACTATTTCTGTTTTAATTTGGAATTTTTTTAAAATTTCCCATGAAATATATGATGAAATTTTGTAGAATACATCTTTAAAATGAATTTGTGGAAATGAGAAAAGTTGAAATGTTACACTATATGTTTCGGTGTTCTTGTTGTATTTTTTCTTGTGAATTGTGTGGATCTCATGGGGTACTGTGTGGTGATGGTGGTTACTGATTCTGATGCATATTGAGTTGGGAATCAGGGCTACAATTTCTTTGGCATGAGATATGTTGAGGGATAGTTTTTGGTTTTGGTTGGTGGTTATCGATGTGCGACAATTAGGTAGTTGTGATGGATTTGGAATGGGTTGAAATGTTTGTTTTTGTAATATGGTTGGGATGTTGTATTATGGGGTATGGTAATAATTTATTGATAGCTATGGAATACGATTGGTAATGATATAATAGGAATAAATGTGTGTGATGACTATAATTGTTTGGAATTAAATATATAATTAAATATCTTAATGAATGAATATTGGTTGGTAATTAGTGAATCTATAAATTGGTTAAATCCATAATTTAATAAGGTAATATTATTTGTGTGTGTTTGTTTTGTGTTGAGAATTGTATTTAGTGGTGGAATTAGTTGTTGGAAGATTTAGTGGCGTGATGTGGTGACCCAAAAAGCTATTTTAGGTATGGTTGGTGTGAAACATTTGGTTGGGAATTATGTATGACCATTTAATCTTATATTTTTTTTGAGATATCTATATAGGCTAACCTGAGTTAGATACCCTTACCAACAAACAACTGTTTTAGGTTCTAGGTGTTTTTTCCAACATCCAAGTTGGAGAAGGAAAATGGTTGGCTACCCACTATTCTTCTCTCTCCCTTCAGTAATAGTACATGATGATGGATCAGTTAGTGGTGATTCCTAGAAATGGTGGCTTAGTTGGTGGAAATTCAAAGAGATGACAGATTAGTTGGTGGTGATTCCATGTGGTGGTATGGTTTTTAGGGGGTTTCATGGAAGGCGGAGGGCATGTGGTTTATGTCCTTCATGTTCATGATACCCTATTATTCGAGTTAAGAGGTGATGGATGGAGATGTAATTTTTTTTTATTGATGTGGTATGTGTCATGGGTTGAGAGCTGGGGTGGCTTATTGTAATGATTATGGTGATGAGGAAGGGATGGGAGCACAAGATGTTTGATGTTGGGGTGTGAGAGTGAAAAATCAGTTGTGAAGCGATTATAGGGAACCTGAATTATTTTTTTTTTGATTTTTTACTACAATGGATGTGTTACTTTGTGAGTGTCATTAGTGAGGTTGGGATGGATATTTAATCTAATTAAGTTCTTTTTAGTTATGTTTTTTATTCACACGAGCATCAATATTACCTTTTCACATTTTCATGAGTGGCCTTGGGTGTGATCCTACTAAGTATACATGTTATTTAATGACCAAAGCTTGACGTATGTGGAAATTACATTTATTTTACAGAATACTTAATATATTACAAAAATATACACCCAAATATAGTATTAGTCTAGTGCCTTTGAAAAATATAAAATATAAACAACTAATTCATAAAACATCTACAACATCTCCTACTTTATCCTTCATAACTGGAACCCCTTTTTGACACATCTTACTTAATAACCTTCTTCAAATCATAGGGGAAATGAAATCATAAGAAAAATGGTGATCTAAAATGCTCAATAAGGGTAAGTATGGAAATTATCTTACAAAACATAAACATAAAAATGTAAAAACATGAACATAACTTAAAAAAGACATGCTGCATTTAACATATTCCAAAATCTTGAGTCATAAAATAAATTTTAGTAGTTCATAAGGCATAAATCCTAATGGAATCATGAACCATGAGAGAATTGAATTGGCATAAAACATGAAATTGTGGAAAACGAATAATCACATAATATGATTTCTATAGTATCTAATGCATTACTTCCAAGACCATCATAGTGGAAAAAGTACATTATTGAACCGGGTTTACTTGTCATTCAAACTATGTATTACTGAACCAGATTTACTTATCGTTCCAGCCCTGTATTATTGAACCAAATTTACTCTCTATTCTAGTCATGTCTATATCATGATATATAAATATTTACCCAATTCATTTGAGGGAGATATAGGTCCCACTCATCTCATAATGAAATCACTCTTACATGTTACACAAAAACATGAATCATTCATCATAGCACAACCCATGAAATAAAATGGGTTTTTTAAACATCATCCCAACAAAACATAATCCATATAAAATAAGATTCCATCATTAACAAAATAAAATCATAATAATAATAGTGATAGAAACATAACCCTATTTAAATAGTTTCATCTTAGATGGAAAATAATTTTGATAAAATAGTTGAACTTAATTCCTGGGGAAAATATCCCTTGTTCTTCCAAAACAATTTCTTTCCCAAAATGACACACAATTTTAAAAGAAAATAATTTAGTTGAAAATAAAATTGAAATACTATAGAGGAAGATTCATGGAAATTAAGTGTCGTGAAGAAGAAAAAAAATCCATTCATGCCATATAAGTTAAAAAAAATTCTCCTAATACTTTTTCCAGAGAAGTCAAAAAGTAACTAGTATGGTAAATGAAAGAAAGATTCCTTCTAAACCATGTAGTAAAAGTAAAAAATGGGTAAAAGTGACTTTGAACATACATATAATAAAAGTAAAAAATTTATGAATTTTTTTTAGAAAACATGTATATGGATAATAAATATACCCCCAGTAAATATTTATGTATAAACAATCTCTGATAAAAAGAGATTGCAAAATTATCCCTCACCTTAGATCTGATTTCTTCTGCATGTGTCCAAAACTCTTGTATAGTAGGTTTAAACATTTTATTAACTTGTAAAAAAACATAATAATATTTATGATATCATATATTATTCACTTATGACTTTATATTACCTGTTTATTTATCAAATCTATGTTAAAGCAACATTTTGGGTAATAATAATTTTATTTATCGTACGTGTTTTGACTTGTTATTCTTGATCATATTACTTAGATTGTTATTTACATACTTAAAGAACATAAAAAATGATTTATATATCATAAATATTCATTATATAAATATATATAATATATAGATAAATGAAATGGAATACACCGTTCATGGAGATGGTGGGCCATACTTACACATGAACGCTGTTTCCATTTCCTTATTGAATTGAATGGAAGCAAGTAAATGACACAAAAATAAATACATACATACATGTATATATATACATAAATACATTAGAATTTTTATGTCATATTTTTCATTATTATATATTATATATACTTTATAATCATTCTTTAATGGTTAATGTGGAGAATGAATCTCATCGCGTCATAGAGACAGTAGGACGTACATACGCACGAGCAACAATATCATTCACTTAATGGTTAAATGGTATGTAATTGGATGGTATATTAATTATAAATAATAATTATAATTTTATATTAATTATTTAAATCTATTATACTCATCATTATACACATCCAAAATTAAGTACTGTTGAATAATAAATTGTACCACGGTGTGGAGACTGTAAGCTGTACGTACACACACATGGTGATATTTGTATTTATAGGATGGATAAAAGGAGGTAAAAGGTTTTACCATAATTATAATAACATATCGTAATGTATATTATGCCATATTTATTAATTTATTATGGGAACAATATAATAAGAAGAATTATAATAAGAAAACTATTTTTAAAGAGGTGATAAAACAATTACCTCTTTTTCGAGTAACTTCTTTTGATTTGAAAAAAAGGACTCCCTAGGATGGATTTTTTTTCCCAAAGTGTGTCCTATAAGAGTAAGGTAGGGATGTTGGGAGATTATTTGAGTAAAGGTTTTATGAGACAAAGTGCTTTAAAGGGGTAAGTAAGTGGGTAGAGGTGGTGGCCTTTTATAAGAGGGAGGAGGGGCACTTTAGGAAAGTCTTGAAATATTGATGTATTATAAATTTATTTTCAGTTTATAATGGTCTCAAACTCATTTATTTCGAAGATAATATGCGTATGGGTATAAATACTCTCAACAAATAATACTTATACAAGTTTGGATTTTATTTTAAACATTATCTTTTTGATTTATCCTGATTAAATCTATTTAATTT
Source organism: Viscum album (assembly GCA_963277665.1). Lineage (NCBI taxonomy): Eukaryota > Viridiplantae > Streptophyta > Magnoliopsida > Santalales > Viscaceae > Viscum > Viscum album. Next base: position 1,056,644,978 of record OY728134.1, on the reverse strand, counting down.
TATTTGTGGTAATAGTATTAAAAATATTAAATAGTTAAAAATATTTACTTATTTGTTGTAAATTATCTATAATTGGATAATATATGAAATTTTAGACAATATAAGTTTTACTTTGTAATTTGTAAATATTTTTGTGATTTTTAAATAAATTAATATTATGTTTGTTTTATAAAATATCAATAGTGTCAATTTTGACACTATTAATTTATTTGACCATAAATGAAATCCAAACATAAGATAAATTAGAAAAAAAATATTTAATACACTCCTCTCATGTCAAATTCACCTATAAAAGTCTTAGAGCACATTAATTAGTTCATATTATATTCCTTTTAATATTTTTAAAACCATTTATTTGATATTTCTATTAATAAAATAATTTCTACATCATTATTATGTCATCATTAATAGTAATTATTTAATCTCTAAAAATTATAAAAAAATCACATGATGCATATAATTTTATTATATTTCTATAAAATATTAATGTTCTAAGTTTTATCAAGTTTATCACTACATTAAAATCATTATACTTATAAGTTATATGAGAGTGACATGTTCTAACTTTCTTTTGTTTTTATTATAATTACATCACTTTCATACACAAAAGTTAATTAAATGAATCAAGTATAACCCTTAAGTTATATTAGTATAATTTATTTTATCAAATAGGATTTTTACTGGTGTTAAGGTAATTTTATTACAATTTTGTTTGTTATGCTAATTTATCTGATTTAACTTTAATTGAGGTAAATAAAATTTACCATAGTTACTATTCATAATATCCAAAAAAACAAAAGTAACATATTAATATAATTTAGACCCACTAATTAAAAATATGGAATAAATTTTATTAAAATTCAAAACAAAAAAGTTATAGTAATTAATTTAAAAATTAAATCTTGTTGTCAGAACCAAAAAGCGGGTTTTTAAGAAGTAAAAACCATCAAAAGATTGAAATGCGTTTATGTCCAATTTAAATATGAAATAAAATCCAATGAAAAAATTGGATTAGATGTTAAAAAATAATCCAATTATACTTTAAAACAAATTAAAAAGATAATCTAACTATATAAATAAATTAGACGAAAAGGCAGTTTTGAATTAAAATACAGTATTTTTCACTATTTATTAAAATATAAATTTTGTCAGAAAAATAACAAAATTTATACCAAAGTAAATTTTGATGTCCTAATTCTAAATAAGAAGTTTATTTTGTCAAATATAATATATAAAAGTGTTAAAAACTAGATTTTAAATTTGTGCACAATCAAAAGGTGGCAAAACTGCATTTTTTTGAAAAATACTTCTTTATCAAAAAAATTGAATTTGTTCTTATATAATGTGTAGAAAATACATAAGATTAATGTAAATGTTATATAAAATTCAAAATATGGTAAATAATATTCATAACATCTAGTTTATATCCCATTAAATAATAATATTTTAATAATACATCATTGTTTAGTGAAAATCGGTATTTCATACAACGCAAGCTATCAAGGAAGGTCGGTCCTGCATGTAAAAAAAACCAAGTCAGTGTTGCACATAGTGAAATATTACTTTATGTTTCATATAACATAATCCAGACATATTTCTTTTATAAATTTCACAAAATCTATACTCAGTGTTGCGTGTATCGTACGCTAAGTTAGTGTTGCGTGTAATATACGACAAGTCGGTTTAGTGTAAAAGTAATGTTTGACTTAGTGCATTGCCCGATGTAAATGAAAATTTTAATTTATTCAAAAAAAATGGTTCATAAAAACTAAGGGTGTTACATTATACATCCCTTAAAATGGATTTCTCCCTCTAAATTATTCAGAGTTATAAAATATTTTCTACTTGAAATCTTCTTTCATGGAAACCGACACCATAAAAAGTAATACTAGAACTTCATTTTAAAAAGGAAAATTAAAAACATAATGGTTACCCAATGTAACTCATCACTAGGTTTCTACATTGGATAACATAGGTGGGAAGTGAAAACATGGATATGGAAGAAAAATCTAACCATCATGTTCTGATGGATAGTGATAGAGAACAATGTTTGGAGAAAGTTAACAACCTGAAAGCCATAAATATATGATAATTTAAGAGACCATTTGATTCATCAGATAAAAAGGTACTAGGATAAAATTTTTGGTTTTCAAGATACTTTTCCTAAAGTTTCAGAACATAAGAGGAAATAGTTACATGATTTCAGTACAATCTCATCATTGGTCGCGCCTTGAACAATTTTCACTTCATATCTTATTCAAAGAAATGAAGTTGAATTTGTCATTACTGAATAGTTAGAAGATATTGAAATCTATAAATACAATGATAGGTCATTTCATACATATTTATCACAAAATGGTTATCACAAGTTATCAAATATACATAACTCCATATATGGTGAGATTAATTATGTATGGTTCCAAAAAGAGACTTATAATTCATCTATTATACCAATTAAATGGAATAAAACTAATTTATACTAACCAAGAACTTCCCATAGGCAAGTGGTGGGCAATAATGGTATGTTTACTTTGGTTGTGGGTTCGATTCCTGCAACCTTGTCCAACACGATGGGTTTTCTCCCATCCTATGGGTTTTCCTTTTTCTAAAACTATACTATTATAACATTCCTGAAATAATATTAAAAAAAAATTTGTCCTTAAAATATACTATATGATGTCCAAATTAATACATTCCAACTTTTAGGCTTATATAAAATACTTCAGTCCGAACTTACAGTACAAAACAATACAATTACAAGAAAGGTTATATAAAAATCTTGTAAATACCTTCATTTCTCCACTATATATTATAAGATATATCTTATTGGTCACATACCAAACATTTGAATGACTTCATCATGCATTCTCTTGAGTCATGGTAATAACCTAAATTAAAATATATCCTTATTAAAAACATGCATGTTTACTTATTACAGATTTTATTGGATATATTCCTTAAGTCCCAAAAAGTTATGTACTTCATCCCTGATAGCATAACCTACTTGTCAATGACTCCATAATTAGCTCCCAAGAAACTAGAATCATCCAAATTACTTATTAAAATCCAATATATATTTATCCAAAAATAATTCTCGGAACATAATGGACATATTAAGGGTTATCTATACCTTAATCATGTGTTCTCCAAGTATATCACCTTTACCTTAAATCACCTTTTTGTATCCTTAGAACTATTCAACACATCCATTCCAATCCATAACGAAAAACTTATACCGAAAGCACTTATATATTTCATGATTCATATAACATAATCTAAGAATTCCAAAACATATACACCTCAATCATCCAACTTTATTCTTCAACCATTACTTAGGATCCATAATATTTGTCTTTCATAAAATATGAATCATGTATTAAGGTTTATCAACCTCAATAATAGTAGTTTTAATGTAAAAAATACTAGAATAACATCACATATCTTTCACATGTCGTTAAAAATCTATTTATCCTCAGCAGTATGACCAATACTCGTACCATCATCATGATTATCTTCATAATATTTCCACTTAGGAAATTAGTATTCATTATTACAATAATTTCCAAATCTGAAACATTAAATGGTTAACCATGTTCTATTTAGTTTTTTCAATTGACTATGACAAGAAAGCAAAGTGTGATAAATACATATCAGAGATTAAAAACACATAAGTAAGGTATATTACTTATAATATTTCAATATATGGTATTTTCGGTTTAATCCTAGGTAATTCATGATTATCAAAGAACATTAGTATTGTAACATATAATTGACATATCCTTAGAAAAAACTTAGACACATCCCTAGAAATATATATAGGGATATCACTAAAGTTTTCACATCCAAGTTTCTAAATTTTGACAAAATATTTGCTCTGATACCAACTCTAACAACCCAAGATTGATGTCCATGGACATTAAATTTATTTTGAGGAATACTTAATACATTACAAAAATATATTCCTAAATACCGTATTAGTTTAGTGTCTTTATAAACTGGAAATCATAAACAATGGGTTCATAAAACATCTACACCATCTCTTTCTTTATCCTTCATAACTAAAACCCCGTTTTGACACATCTTACTTAATACCTTCTTCAAATCCTAGGGGAAAAGAAAACATATGAAAGGGGTGAGCTCAAATGATTAGTATGGTTAATTATGAAAAATATCTTACAAATAATAAACATAATAATTTAAAAACATGAACATAACTTAAAAAAACATATCACATTTAACATATACCTAAATCTGGAGTCATAAAATAAATCTTGGTAGCTCATAAGGCATAAATCATAATCGAATCATGAAACATGAGAAAATAGAATTGGAATAAAACATAAAATTATGGAAAACTAATAATAACATAATATTATTTCCATAGTATCCACTAAATTACTTCCAAAACCATCATAGTGGACAAAGTCCATTACTAAATCGGGTTTACTTGCTATTCCAGCCATGTATTACAGAACCAGATTTACTTTTCATTCCAGCCCTATATTACTGAACTGGATTAACTTTTCATTCTAGTAATTTATATATAATGAGATATAAATATTTACCAAATGCATTGGAGTGATATATAGGTCCCACCCATCTCATAATTAAATCATTCTTACATGTGCCACAAAAACATATATCATTCATCATAACATAACCCATGAAATAAAATGGGTTTCTTAAACATCATTAAATCAAAACACAATCCATATAAAATATAATTCCATAATTAACAAAATAAAATCATATTAATAATATGGATAGAAATATAAACCTATTTAAAAAGTGTCATATTATATAGAAAATAATTTTGATAAATAGTTGAACTTAATTCATGAGGAAAATATCCTTTCGTCTAAAAAAATGATTTATTTTCTCAAAATGCCGCACAATTTTAAAAGACAAAAATTTAGATGAAAATAAACATAAAATATTATAGAGTATGATTCATGGAAGTAAGGCGTTATGAATATTTAAAAATTATTTTATTCTGTATAAGTTAAAAAAATAGTCTCCTCGTACTTTTGCCATAAAAGTCAAAAAGTAACTCGTATGGTAAATGAAAGAAGGATTCCTTCCAAACCATGTAGTAAAAGTAAAAATTGGGAAAAAATGACTTTAAATGATATTAAATATTTAATGAAAACATTTTTATAAAACATGTATACGGATGATAAATATACCCCCAGTAAATACTTACGTATAAACAATATCAAATAAAAATAGAATGAAAAATTATCTCTTACCTTGCGTCTAATTTCTTTTGTATGTGCCCAAAACTCCTGTATAGTGGTTTTAAACATATTATTAAATTATAAGAGAACCATAATAATATTTATGATATAATATATGATTCAATTATGACTTTATAATACCCGTTTATTTATCAATTCCATGTTAAAGTAACATTTTGGGTAATAATCATTTTATTTATCGTACATGTTTTGATTTGTTATTCTTGATAATATTACTTATACCATAATTTAATTACTTAAATAATGTAAAAAATTATTTTTATATCACAAATATTCAATATATAAATATATATAATAGATAGATAAAGGGAATGGAATACACTGTTTATGGAGACGGTGGGCCGTACGTGCACATGAACGCTGTTTCTGTTTCCTTATTAAATTGAATGGCAGCAAGTAAATGACACATAAACACACACACATATATATAAATCCAGTAGAATTATTATGTCATATATTTAATTATTATTTATTATATATACTTTATAATCATTCTTTAATGGTTAACGTGGAGAGTAAATCTCATTGTGTCGTAGAGATGGTGGGTCGTACGTACGCACGAGTGACAATATCATTCACTTAATGGTTAAATGATATGAAATTGGATGGTATATTAATTATATATAATAATTATCATGTTATATTCATTTTTCTAATCCATTATAATCATCATTATACCCATTCAAATTAAGTATTGTTGAATAACAAATTACACCATGGCGTGGAGACTGTAAGCCGTATGTACGCACCCATGGTGATATTGTTATTCGTAGGATGGATAAAAGGACGTATAAGGTTTTCCCATAATTATAATAACATCTCAATATATATAATATACTATATTTATTACTTTATTATGGGAACAACATAATAAGAGGAAATAGAAGAATAAAATAATTTTTAAAGAGGAGATAAAACAATTACCTCCTTTTCGAGAATCTCCTTTTGATTTGCACAAAAGGTCTCCCTAGGATGGCTTTTTGCCAAAATTGTGGGCTCAAGTAGGAATGGAGAGATGTTGTGAGATTATTTTATCAAATTTTGGATTATACAAAGGGATTTAAAGGTGTGAGTGAGTGAGTAGAGCTGGTGGCCTATTATAAGAGAGAGGAGGGGAACCTTAGTAAAGTCTTGAAATATTAATTTATTATAAATTGATTTTCAGTTTATAATGGTCCCAAACTCATTTATATTGATGATAAGATGCGTATGGGTAGATATAATCTCAAATAATAAATTTTAGACATGTTTTGAGTTTATTTTAAACCTTATCATTTTGATTTATCCATATTTAATCTATTTAATTTTATTTGCGGTAATAATATTCTAAATATTAAATGGTTATAAATATTTATTTATATATTCTAAATTGTCCATAATTGGATAAATTATAAAATTTTAGACCATATAATTTTCACTTTGTAATTTGTTAATTTTTTTTAAATAATTTAATAATATGTTTTTTTATAAAATATCTATTGTGTCAATTTTGACACTATTCATTTATTCGACTTTAAATAAAATCCAAAAAGAAGATAAGTTTTAAAATAAAAATTTAATAAACTACTAACATGTAATAGTCACCAAGAACATCAGTGTATATCATTAATTAGTTCATATTATATTTCTTTTAATATTTTTAAATTCATTTATTTGATATTTCTATTAATAAAATAATTTCTACATCACTATTGTGTCATCATTAATAGTAATTATTATATCTCTAAAAATTATAAATAAATTAATATTATGTATATAATTTCATTATATTTATGGAGACTATTTATGTTCTATATTTTATCAAGTTTATCACTACATTAAAATTATTATACTTATATGATATATGAGAGTAAAATGTTGTCACTTTCTTTTATTTTAATTATAAGTACATCACTTCCATGGAAAAAATAAATTAAATGAATAAATTCTGACCCTTAGGTTATATTGGGAGAATTTATTTTATCCAATAGTATTTTATTAGGTGTTAAGGTAATTTTATTATATTTATCATATTGTTTGTTAGCCCAATTTACCTGATTTACCTTTAACCGAGGTAAATAAAAGTTAGTGTAGTTACTATTAATAATATCCAAGAAAATAAAAGTAACCTATTAACATAATTTGTAAACACTACTTCCAAATATGGAATCAATTTTTCAAAATTAAAAATAAAAAATTTGCAGTAATTAGTTTAAAATTAATTCCTGTTGTCAAAACTAGAAAGTGGGTTTTTAAGAAGTAAAAACTATCAAAATATTAACATGTGTTTATATAAAATTTAAATGTGAAGTTACATAAAATGCACAAAATTATATTACATGATAAAAAAATAATCCAATTATAATTTAAAACCAATTATAAATCTAATTGAACTATATAAATAAATTAGATGAAAAGCCAGTTTTGAATTAAACTACAGTATTTTACACTTTTAATTAAAATATCAATTTTATCAGAAAAATACCAAAAATTAAACCAAAGTAAATTTTTATGTCTCTATTCTAAATAATAAGTTTATTTTTTCAAATATAATATATTAAAGTGTTAAAAATATATATTAAATGGGTGCTCCATCAAAAGGCGGCAAAACATCATTTTTTGGAAAAATACTTCTTTTATCCGAAAAGATGAATTTGTTCTTATATCATGAATAGAAAATACAAAAGATGAATGTTAATTTTATATAAAATTAAAAATGTTGTTAATAATATTAATAATAGCGAGTTTATATCCAATTAAATAATAATATTTTAATAATATATTGTTGTTTAGTGAAACTCAGTATTACGTACAACACAAGCTATCCGTGAAGGCCGCTTTTGCGTGTAATGCAATCCAAGTCAGTGTTGTGTGTAGTGAAAGCTTCCTTTGGTGTTTCATATAATATAATCCAAACATAGTTATTTTATACATCGAACAAAATCTATACTCAGTGTTTCATGTATCGCCCACCAACTCGGTGTTGCGTGTAACATATGACAAGTTGGTTTAGTGTGAAAGGAATGTTTGACTTAGTGCATTGCAAGATATAAATGAAAATTTTAATTTATTCGAAACAATGGTCTATAAAAACACAGAGTGTTACATGTTATGCTCACTCATATTTTATAATATGAATTTATGGTTTCCATTATGGATTTGGAGTCCATGTTGGACATTACTAGCTGGGTAGTTGGAGTTGATGTGGAGTTTTTTCCTTAGGAGTTTTTTTTCATTTTGGAGACTTTTATTTATATCACTTGACATGAATTATGGGATGATTATAATTTTATATATATTAGATGTGTGGGATAAGTGTTTCTCATCTTATTTCCCACCCTTAAACATATATATTGAGGGTAATTCATCCCATTTTTGTTTTTATAACATCAATTCTAGTCTACAACCCGAGGCCTATTAGAGGCGGGCTTTGAGGTTAACTCCATCTCTTCACTATCAGATTAGGAGGGGTACCAATGGAGGGTGGGTGGGGGGGGGGGGGGGGTTGTGATAGACTTTATTTCCCCTAATTTTAAAATCAAACTCTTGAAATAAGTGGATCCATCTAATGATTTTTGGTTTAGCCCCTTTCTTATACAACATATACTTTAAGGATGTATAGTTAGTGAATATATTAAATTTTGAACCAATCAAGTGTTGTTTAAAATTTTTAACAGTAAAAAAACTACAAAAAATTCCTTCTTATTTATAGTTTAATTTCTTTGGGAATTATCTACTAACATACTATCATAATATACCACATGAAATCTCTCTTTTTTCATTACCCTAAAAATTCTCTAATAACAACATCAACAGAATCACAAATCAAAACAAAGGGATATTTATATTTGGGAGTAGTGATGAATGGTGATGATTTCAAATTTTTCTTAAGTATATTGAATGGTTATAAGCAATTTTTGTCAATTTTGTTTGTATCTATTACCAAAATATAGCACAAGGACCTTGTGATTTTAGAGAAATCTTTACTAAATATCTTGTAAAACCCGGTATTACCTAAAAAACATATAAAACCCTTTAATTTTTATAGGATAGGAAAGATTTTGAATCACTTCTATTTTAGAGTTATCAAATTATACTCCCCTAATAGAAACCTTATAACCATGCACTGTTCTCTTAGTGGCCATGCATTGCAATTTCTCCCAGTTTAAAGCAAGGTTGGTTTCATGACACCTTTGTAAAACTAATTCTAGATTCTCCAAGAAATTGTTATAACTGCTTCTAATAATTAAGAATTTATCAATGAAAAACTCAATAATAATATCAATAATATCTAAAAATAGATACATAATACATATTTTAATGGTAGTTGTGAAACCACACAAACTAAAGAGCATTCACTGGTAGAAAAATGTTCAAAAGGGATATGTGAAAGTGGTTTTATCTTCATCTTTAGAGGTTATGTGAATCTAGTTATAATCTGATTACCCATAAAGAATGTAGCAAAATTAATTCCCAACTAGCCTATTAGGCATATGATCCAAAAAAATCAATGAAAAATGGTCTTTTCTAGTGGTTGGACTGATCTTATTATAGTCAATACAAACCCACTATTTTGTCACTATCCTGGGTTGAATTTCTTTATTCATTTATATTTTGATAATAGTGGAACCTCCTTTTTTGGAACAACTTGAATAAGTTTGAACCAAAGATTTTCAGAAATGTGATATATGATTCCAACATCTAACAACTTAATCAATTATTCTCCCATATCCTCTTTCATGTTGATATTGAACCTCAATTATCCATAAACTTCCAACTTGTGATTAGGTTTCTATAGGGATATAATTCATGTATAATGAAGGGATAATCCCATGATGTCATCTATAGGCCAACCTATAGTATTTTTTGACCTTTTCAACACATCTAACAACTTTTATTTATTAATTTTTCATAATTATGATGAAATAATGAATACGAGTGAGGATTTATCACCCATAAATGATTATTTTAGGTAATATGGAAGTTTTGAAGCTCTAATTGTAGTTATTATTGAATATAATATAGACTCTTGAGCCTTAGTATCCCAAGGTATTAAATATTTGTCTTAAAAAATGTGCGAAAGAGTGATAGAACTCGATCCTCACTACATTCCAAATAGGATATATCTTTTATCTATGATTCCAGGTTTGTCCCCAGAATATATTTCTTATAAAAATAATCAAAATGTTCCACAAATTATCTCGAAAACTCATTTAAGGGTTAATCATATTTACCTAAATGTATTTCCTCAAATGTTTTCTCAATGGTGGGTTTTCTTTTAGGACCTTCCCTAAATCCATGTGATTCTTCTTCAAACTCATAAAAATGTTTCTCATAGTCCTTCAATTCAGCCATTGATAATTTCTCTTCATGTGTGGGGTCTTTAACATTTTAAAAATATAAAACCCTTTTCATTGTTTTCCAAAATTTAAAATCAATTCTCCTTCTGAATAATCAATCAATCCACCTTCAGTGGTTAATAAAGGCCTTTATAAGATGACAAGGACCTCCTTATGAAATTCCATATCCAAATTGAGAAAATAAGTATATAAAAAAATTTCTGAACTCCAACAAGCTAGTCATACTCTCTAAAAATTGAATAAGTGATTGATTAGACAAAAAACTAAATAAAAATAGTGATGAACTATATTTCTTCTAATATTAAATATTTAGACAATTATTAACGGATAAAGATGATGCTTACACCAAGGTATCATAAGAAATTGATTTTTCCACCATTCCCTAAAGTTTATGTGAAGATAAATATTCTTAGATCATTGGGTTGAGGAGGAATTTTTAGTTGAAAGAAAACAGTACAATCTTCAGTGAGGATGAACATGGAAAATAACTCCAAGGTTTTATTATTTGAGATAACATTTTTCAAAAAATTTATGCGTGATGGAACATATACCATGGATTTATGAAATGGGATATCGATTTGAATTTTCATAAACTACTTAATGAATTTAAGAAATCCAAGTTTTGGATTTGTTTTTTGTGAAAACCTAGGTAATATTATAAATAATTCAATCTTGTGACTTATAAGTATTCATTTTATAGATTCGTATTCATTACTTTTTTATAAATAATTTTATATGATTATTTCAATTAAAAAAGAATAGTTTTATTTAACTAAAGTTCCTTTCCATGTATTAAATGTTTTTATTTAAAAGTTATGTTCTGATTTAATAAATAAATTTTTATAGCATGGAATTTATTTTTTATATCATTATATTAAATATACATTAGGGTGAAGTTTTTGGATTTTTTAGAAAAGATTGATTTTTTTGTGAATAGTGAAAAATACTGATTTTTATTAAAACTGTCATTTCTTTTAAAGTGATTAAAGAGTACCATTCTATTATTTATAAGTTTAAAAGTTAAATTAGTCCACTTTTACAAAAAAATAATCCAATTAATTCCTTATTAAGTATTATACTTAATATTTGTATAAAATCATATTTATGCTTAGAAAAGTCATTTTTCTAAAAACCGTTTTCATTGCGGTTTTCATGTTAATATTAAAATAAATTTAAAAATTTCTAGCAATTGAATATGGTAAAATTTATTTCATATTTGGAATAGGGTGGTTCAAATTCTTTAATAATTTCAATTTCGATTTTGGTTATTATGAATAGTAACCTTGTTCAAGCTTTGTCACTATGGTAGTGGTTAATAGAGTTAATTAAGAGGTTAAAACTATGAGATAAGGTTCCAAATGCCATAAATTTTTTTTAAAATTTGACTGGATGAGTTTATTTTGACTCATCTTCATCTTATATTTGTACTATGTAAATTGTTTTCCACTTCACTTTAATAATGACATATAATATGTTTTAAAGTTCTAAGTATTTACAAGTGTGACACTTCCATCACTTATAAAAGGGAACCTATTATACTCACTTATTCAAACACTTTAGGCATGTTGGATTGTAGAAAACCTACTTAAATCCTATTACAAATTTCCTCCTTTTGTTGAAGAGGTTTTGTTCTCACCAAAATACTAACATAAGAAGGCTTAAGCTGTAAGCCAAGGGAGGTTTTCCAAAGTAGAGGCATAATTCACTGTAATGTACTGGAATTCCATGAAATTTTTTTAAAAATTAAATGGAATTATTAAGAGACCAGGCTCTGAGACGACACATGATTCTGAGGCCTAGAGTGGCTGAAATGTATTTTTGAACTTTTTTTTAAGTTCATTAAATAATCATGCGAGTGGGTTTTTATAAATTTTAAACCAGTGCCTAGGCCAAAAATATGACGGAACCATTGAACTCAGAGCATCATGATTCTCCTAGGACAATCCTATCATCGATCAGTGAAGTTTGACCGAAAAAGATAGTTTTCGGGACTTTAAGATGAAAAATAAAATAAATAAAAAAATTTATTTTATTGTATTCTCTTCATCATTACACAGTGACTCGTCAGTGCTGTGGTTGAGTGATGAGGTGACATTGAATCCATTAATGAACCTCATTAATGAATTAGTGTGGAAATGTTGTAATGTAAAACACGTATTATTTCTTTAATTAAATAGAGATTCATGGTTGACAAACAATTCTGGAATTACTCTAATGAACGATGAAGGAAACCTCTCCTGCGATGAATGCTGACGAATCAGAAAGTGACAACGACACCCTTGGAGAGTGGATTCAGGACCAGAGATTGATGAATGATGACGAATGATCATTCTCGACCAATCTTCATTTTCACATGTAGTGGTTTATGCTTTGTGATTATATTTCACATTCCTTCTTTCTAAAACAATGAACGTGGACCAACCCACCAATTGGTTGATTTGTGGGTCATTTTTTCTTATGGGAATGGGTTTTACATGTGGGGAGTTATGGAAAATTTGATCCATGTTAGATTCTTAAACATCTTTCAAATCTGTTTATGAATGCGAATGTGGAGGGATTGGGCCGACACAAACAAGGCATGAATCTCTCAATTGTGGGCATTCTCGTGTTTTTAATGATCAAACCCCTGGATCGATGGTGAGGAAAATTCAAGCCCCTAGTAGTGACAACGATGATCCCAGGATCCCAGAGGGGCTCACATGTTGGAAAACGGACCACCAGAGCAAGTCCAATGGCCCGCGGAAGGAAACACTGTCACACCAGCGGTGACCCACATTGGTGATCATGGGAGGGAGGTGGCACACCATGATGGCAGAGGTCGTGACCATCAAGGGACATGGTGGTGTTGGGTAGCTATGCCGTTTAGGTTCCACATCAAGGGGAGTAGCCTATGGTGCAGGCCGCAACATGCGATGGCACACAATCCACGCTAGACCATGTGCGGAGGGAGGTGGATGACCTCATCCGGCCACATTGTTGTGCGAACTGAATACTAGAAAGTGTATGGGATGGATCTAAGTCAGCCCACTGATTCGGACCAGTACGGTGTAGTAAACCGAGCAGCTAGGAGGCTTGGGATAGAGTAAAGTCAGGGAATCAATGCTGGCTAGGCTAGATGGGAAACTAGACTGCTGGGTGGCCCAAATGGTCAGAACTAGTCTGACTAAGTCAGACCGGACTGGATGAGAACTGGGTCGCTGGGTGACCCAGCAGGCTGGACCCACGGTCGAACCGGGCTGGGTCCAGCAGGGCCCATTGGGCCTAGCCACTGGACCAGGTCGGACCAGGTCAGCCCAGACCCAACCAGGTCAGGTTTGGTCGGCCTAAGTGGGTTGAGACATGCAAGACCCTCAGGCCGGGTTGGTTAGGTCGTTCTGACATAGTCAGACCAGGCCCGAACACAACCGGTCCCTATTTTCTAAAACCCCAATATCTTTCAGACCAGTTGTCTGATTGACGTGTTGCCTACGACGTTAGGACCCTTTCAACAAGAATATCCTTTGGGTATAATCTAAGTGACTTTTCATGGTAGTTGAGATATGACCGATGGATTGAGAAATAGAATATCATGGAATCAAGTGCACAAGAGAGTGATAATCCTACAACTGGTTGTGACATGAAGGATATGATGAGAAGACCATGGTCGTCTAGTAGCTGAGAAAACCCTATTAGTATAGTAACTGAGTATACCTTAGTGGTCTAGTAGCTGAGTGGACCCTCGTAGTTCAGTAGCGGAGCAGACCTCAGTGGTCTAGTTGCAGAGCTGACCTCAGTGGCCCAGTAACTGAGCGGACCATAGTGGTCCAATAGCCAAGAAAACCTCAATGAATAATCATGGTTGAGTCCCTCATCAGTACAAGATGATATATCTTTATGATTGATAATCTTACATTCTATACCATAAATTATACCTGGTGTGTCCTATCTATTCTTTGTGGTCTTACTTTGTGGTCTTGCTTTGTGGTCTTTCCTTTGGGGTTAGGGGTCCCTACTTAGTATTGTGTTACTCACCCCTACATAGGATTTCCTTTCACATGTCATGTATCATGTAGGTGATAGATGCTTTGACGGACACCTTGGTGGTTTGGGATAAGGTGGTTCTCAGTGTTATGGGACTGACGAGAATAATCCTATGGATACAGGCAACTACCCTTCACTTACCCTTTAGGTAAGGTCTTATCAAACAGACTGTGGTATTTGTACCTTCCTTTATGGTTTTGGGCTTGTATTTTGGCCCCTTTGTACTTTTAGTTTTTACTGTACTCTCAGTAGTTGTCTTAGTGAAAATTGTTTTTTTACTTTTTGTTTACTTTCTGTAGTTTGAGCTTTGTGCATGTGTACAAGTTTAAAGGAAAATGACTTCTGTTTTTCGGAAATTCCTACTCAGTGCTAGTCTCCATCCCCTAGCCAATTAAAGGCAGGATTGAGGTAGTAATGGCACGGGCCCTGAGGGACTGGTCATGAAAATGTGGTATGAAAGGGTGGTTTGTTCTACTAGAAGAACTAAGAGTGTGTAAATTTTTATGGGGCAACAATGTTATGTGTCTTGGGTTTATTTTTCAGGCCAGAGAGTCCAGTGTTGGTACAATGGATGATGTATCCATACACTAGGACCTTTAATTAGGATTTCTGACTCAGTACATGAAAACACTAGTTGCAAATATCTTTGAATGTTTTCTCATGATATTTCTGAGTAAGATTCAGCTCACCAGGTATAATCTATTTATTGTGATTCATCTTGATTTCTTTCAGGATTCCTCCATGCAGATAGCCAACCAGGAATCCAGTGCATGACCATGAAGATGGTTCACAGAGTGATGAGGCTTTGGTACATAGACCATTGTATGAGATGGTACCTTCAGGCGGTGTCCCAGCAATACCACCGCCCGTTGGTTAGGAGTTAATACCGGCACTACAGGTAGAGGATGCACGTAGGCTTAGTGCCTTACACGAGTTCCAGAGACATAGGCCTCCCAGGTTTAGGGGAGATACAAATTCTCAATTCACTGAGTATTGGATAGAGGTTGTGACATGGGTCTTCCACTTAGTGAGGATTCCACTTGACTAGATGAATGTTCTAGCCATGAGCCTTCTGCAGGGCTCGGTAGGTATATGATGGCGTTTGACGATCCAATTGCATGAGGAGGGGACCCTCACCTGGTCTAACTTTGAGTGACTTTTTTGGGAGGATTTATTCCCTAAAACCTTACACTTAGTACATATATAGGTGTTTCTTCACCTACCGTAGGGAAACCTGATAATGGATGAGTACTCTTAGAGTTTCACAGACCTATCCAATTACTCTATATATACTATATCAGACCCTTTGTTTAGGGCCTATACCTTTGAGCAGGGACTCTGAGAGGAGATCTGAAAATCAATGATTTACCTTAGTATCCATATGCAGGCTGGGGTACTGGATTGATATCTACTAGTGGATAAATTCCTCGCAGAGTAGGCACCGATGGTGGGAGCTACCACTGGGTGGCAGGTGGCTAAGTCATCCATGGAAGGTAGTCGAATGATGATGCAGAGGCACAAACAGGACAAACCATTCCTAGGATGACCCTAGGACTCAGGGTCAGTAGTATGAGGCTCCTGGGGTAGAGGGAGTTATCAAAGGAGAATACTATGCTACATATGCAGTGGGAAGGGGCACATGGCTTGGGATTGCCCGAATCACCACGTAGAAAACCGATAGACGGCCGAGGGACCGCTGAGGCAGTAGTAGAGACATGAACATGAAATTCCTCCAGGAAGAAGATGTGGAAGAGAAGTGGGAGGAGTAGTAGGAGGTGTGCCTACGTATGAGGTACTACCACCACCACCCCAAGGTGGTCCACCACCGGCTCTAAGATCAGGTGGACAGGGGTAGGCTGAGCTCTAGGCAATCGAGGCCTATGGTCCTGATATCCCAAATATGATATGAGGTATGATCTGTGTCTTCTCCAGTTTAGAATTAGTTCTTATAGAAAAATGTTCTAGTCACTCTTTTCTTTCCGTAGACCTTTTTTGGAGTTCATAGATTCCAATCGATCCATTGGCTTGGTCCTTACGATTAGAGACTCCTACAAAAGGGGATGTGATAATCACACACTGGTGCCGACAATGTGAGCCTACTATTGAAGGTGAGAGATTTGGCTGGGATCACATAGTAGTAGCATTGAGGCCTTACAACATCATTCTGGGTATGGAATAACTATCAATAGTTCATGTTCATATCAACTATTTTAGGCATATGATGTAGTGTGTCTGTGGAGATGGGAACCAATTTTCCTTTGTTGGTGAGAAAGAAAACAGATCAGTGTAGGATGGACTCACACCTAGGAGGTTGAATCCAATCACTCATCAGTTAGATAGCATGACCCTCAGTGTTGTGGATGAGACAAGTCCATAGTTTCCTATAGTGGTGGATGAGTATGAGGATGTCTTTCCAGAGGATGTTCCAAGAACACATCGTCATAGAGAGGTAGACTTCAGAATTGATCTGTATCCCGAGATGACACTGATATTTACAAATGAATATTGGATGGCTCCTGTAGAGCTCTCGGAGCTAAGGGTACAGTAGGAGGACTTTTAGATGAAGGGGTTTGTAAGGCCCATTGTTTCACCATGGGTATCCTTAGTGTTGTTTTCCAAGAAGGTAGATGGAATCATGAGGTTATGCATGGACTTCCGACGCATGAATCAGGTGACCGTGAAGAAAAAGTATCCACTACCGAAGATTTATGACCTCTTTGATCAGCTGAAGGGATCTAGATGGTTCTTGAAGATAGACCTCAAATCATGCTATCACCAGCTTCGAGTATGAGATGTGGACATCTTGAAGAAAAATTTAGATATCACTATACCCACTACGAGTACTTAGGGATGTCATTTGGTGTGACAAAATCCCTAGAAGTATTGATGGGACTCATGAATAGGATCTTCCAACCATACGTAGACCGGTTTTTAATGGTCTTTATTGATTAAATCTTGGTGTATTCAGTGTCTGAGGAGGAGCACATGATACACTTGAGGTTGGTATTTAACACACTTTGAGAGAACCATCTTTACGGAAATCTATTCAAGTGTGAGTTATATATACGAATGGTCCACATCCTAGGAAATTTCATCTTAGAGGCTAGATTTGCGGTAGATCCAGTGAATATTGAGGCAGTGCTTTATTAGGAGCCACCCAAGAGAGTTACCATGGTCCAGAGTTTCCTTGGGTTGGTTGGGTACTATCAGAGGTTGGTACCCAACTTCTTCAGAGTGGAAGAACCCATGATGACATTGAAAAAAAATAAAAAACCCTTCATGTAGATAGAAGGATGCCAGAAAATATTTCAGCACCTGGGGTAGAGCTTGATGAGTGATCCTATATTGAGGCTACTAGATTAGGGAACCGATTATGTAGTGTTCTATGATGCATTAGTAATTTGTATTTATTGTGTATTGATATAGGGGAAAGCAGTGATTTCTTATGGATCACAACAATTGAGACCACATAAGTAGAACTATGTGACTCATGACCTTGAGTTTCCAGTGTTAGTCTTCGCATTGAAGATGTGGAAACACTACCTTTTAGGCAAACAATTCATTGTCTAATCTGACAAAAAGAGTATCAAGTATATATTTTCATAGAAGGACTTGAATCTGAGATAGTGACGTTGGCTAGAGTTCCTCCAGGACTATGACTTTGAGATTGTCTATAATCCTGGAAAGGAGAATGTGGTGGCAGATGCTCTCACCAAGAGATCGAGTTCACAACTACTAAACAAGGCCTCAAAGTAGTTTTCCACACTTTATATATCCTTAATTGATAAAGTGGAGATAGATTTTATTTAGTAAATGGTATTTACCCTCCAATATTATAGTGAGTTAGGGAGGCACAACTTAGAGATGCCAACTGCAAGACTACATGTGCCCAGATGTCCAAAGGGAATGCCCCTAATGGATATTTGAAAGGTGGGGATCATATCATCCGTTTCAGAGGATGCACCATAGTACCAGCGGCATTTCAAGAGGAGGTGTTGAGGGAGTTACATAAATCACCTTTGGAAGTACATCATGGTGTGGCAAAGATGTACCAGGACCTCTGATTTCATCACTAGTGGTTGGAGATGAAGAAGGTAGTGGTAGAGTTTTTCTCAAGATGCCTCACTTGTTAGGAAGTGAAGGATGAGCACTGGGTTCCAGTAGGTTTGAAAAAACCCCTAAAGGTATTGAAGGGTAAATGGGATGGTATATCTATGGACATCATGATAGCTTACCACATATTTCTAGGGGCCACAATACCATTTGGGTGATCATAGACCAACTCACTAAGTCAGACCACTTCTGACCCATTCGAGAGAAAGGTTTAGTAGAGAGATTGGGATACCTCTACATGTAGGAGATTGTTTGACTTTATGTAGTCCCATGTATGATAGTCTCAGATCGTGATGCATGATTTACATCCTAGTTGTGGAAGGGATTCCAGGAGGTGTTTGGGACTCAGTTGTGCTTGAGCACAACCTTTCACCCATAGATGAATGGTCAGATAGATCAGACCATAAAGACCTTAGAGGACATGCTTCATGCTTGCATTCTTGATTTTGGTTGTAGTTGGGATGACCACCTACCATTGGTGCAGTTTGTGTATGACAACAACTACCACTCCGCCATCGGTATGGCACCGTTTGTGGCACTGTGCGGACGACCATGTAGGTCATCGTTATTATGTACAAAACCAGGGGAGTAAGCACTCATGGGTCCAGAGATGGTACAAGATAAATCTGAGAAGGTGTAGGTCATTTGATAGTGGATGATGACTGCATAGAGCCGAAATAAGTCCCATGATGATAGGATACAGATACCCTTTAAGTTCAAGGAGGGGGAACACGTATTCATACGATTCTATCCTTGATGAGGGATATGGAGATTTGTATAGGGCAGCAAGTTGTGTTGGAGATTCATCGGCCCTTTAAAGATTCTGAGTAGAGGTGGTGAGGTAGCGTACCTCTTGGATCTTCTTCCACAGTTATCGAGGGTACATAATGTCTTCCACATATCCCAGCTTAGGAGAGACGTGAACAAACCTTCTCATGTCAACAACCATGGAGAGATGGAGATTGATGACGGAGTGAAATTCACGGAGTACCCAGTAGAGATAGAGGATCGATAAAATATGATTATTTATGGATGGTCGATTCCTATGGTGCGTGTTTGTTGGAAGCATAAGAATCTATAAGAGAGCACATGGGAGCAGGAGGCTTTGATTTGTGCTTAGTACCCCCTTTTGTTCGATTAGCCCTTGTTTTTTCTTTTAAGGATGTAAATCCCTAAAGGCCGGGGTAATGTAATGACCCATAATTCCATGTAAATTTTTTAAAAATTAAATGGGATTATTTAGAGACTAGGTTCTAAGAAAAAATGTTATTCCGAGGCATGGAGTGGCTAGAATGTATTTTTGAACTTTTTTTAAGTTCATTAAATAATCATGCGAGTTGGTTTTTATAAAATTTAAACTGGTTCTCAGATAAAAAATACTAGGGAATTATTGAACTCTAAGTGTTAGGATTCACCTAGGAAGGGCCTAACATCGATTGGTGTGGGTCGAATAAAAGAGATAGTTTTCAGGAATTTGAGAAGAAAAATAAAACAACTTGAAAAAGTTATTTTATTGTTTTCTCTTCATCATTATGAAACGAATCATCAGTGCTATAGTATAAAGATGAGGTGATGATGAATCCATTAATGAACCTCATTAATGAATCATCATGGTGGCACTAAAATGTGTTGCATGTCTTCCTTCTTTAATTAAATAGGGATTCAGGGTTGACAAACAATCTTGTAATTCCTTTGAAGAATGATGAAGGAAACCTCTCCAATGACGAATGCCAGAAAATTGTAAAGTAGAGATGAAACCCTTGGAGAGAGGATTTGGGACTCGAGATAGATAGATGATGAAGGATGATCACCATTGACCAATCTTATTTTTTCTAGGTAGGGGTTTATTCTTTGTGATTTTATTTCATGCTCCATCTTTCTAAAAAACCTATCATGGACCAACCCACTAATAGGTTGATCCATGGGTCATTTGTTATTGCAGGAATGTATTTTACATGCAGGGAGTAATGGTAAATTCGATCCATGTTATATTCTTAAACCTCCTTAAAATCTAGTTATGAATTATAATGTATAGGGATTGGGACGACACGAACAAGTCCTGGATCCCTCCGTTGTGGAAATTTTCGCGTTCTTCATGACTGAACCCCCATATCAATGGTGATGGAAATTTGAACCTGTAGTAGTGATGATGAATATTCCAATACCCCAAAGGTGCTCTTGGGTCAGAAAATGGACCACCAAAGCAAGTCTGGTGGTCTTAGGTGGGAGGCGGCGTGCCCGAGCAACATGCCGTGATAGTGGATGTCGTGAATAGTAAGGGTCGTGATGGTCTAGGGTGGTAGCACCAATTGGGTGCCACATCAAGGGGAGCGGCCCGCCGACCAAGCTACATCATGAAATGGAACACTGTCCATTCTAGACCACATGTGGAGGGAGGTAGCCATCCTCATCCATCTGCGTTGCTATGCGAACCAAAAGCCAGCAGGCGTTTGGGCTCGACCCAAGCTAGCCCGCCGATGTGGGCCAGGCCGGTGTAGTAAACTGGGCCGTTGGGTGGCCTAGGATGGAGAGAAGACGGCCCACCAATTTGGGATGGGTTATATGGGAAACAGGGCTTCTGGGTCGCTCGGCTGGTCAAAACCAGTCTGATTAAGTTAGATAGGACCAGATAAGAACCAGGTCGCTGGGTGACCCGGTGGGATTGAAACACGGTCGAACTGGGCTGGGTCGAGCAATTACCAATGGGCCTTTCCACTGGGCCAGGACAGACCAGGTCAGACCAGGACTAATGGGGTCGGGACAGGTTGGCCGAAATGGGTCAGGTCATGTGGGACCCCTGGGCCGGGTTGGTCGGGTCGGTCTGACCAAGTCAAATCGAGCCCAGACATAACCAACCCCTATTTACTAAAACACCAATATCATTCATACATGGGGTTTGATTGATTCTCCACCTATGGCGTTGGGACCCTTTGCAATGAGAGGTTACTTTAGGTATACTCCAAGTGAGTTTTCGTGGTAGTTGAGATACAACTGACATCTTGAGGAGTATAATCTCCTAGAATTAAGCACACTATAGAGCGGGAATCCTACAACTGGTGGTCTAGTAGCTGAGTTGACCTCAGTGGTCCAGTAGCCGAGCAGACCTCAGTGGTCCAGTACCCAAGTGGACCTCATTGTTCCAGTAGCTGAGTAGACCTCAGTGGTCAAGTAGTTGATAAGACCTCATTGGCCCAATAGCGGATCATACCTCGGTGGTCCAGTAGCTGAGCATACCTCAATTGTTCAGTAGCTAGGTAAACATCAATGACTCATCAGGGATGAGTCCCTCAGTAGTATAAGATGATTTAGATTTAAGACTGATAATCTTCATTTCTATACCTTGAATTATACCTAGTGTGAGCTGTATTTTCCTTATGGTCTTGATTTGTGGTCTTTCATTGTGGTATTTTGTTCTTGGTTTGGGGTACGTACTGAGTATTGTGTTACTCAACCCTACATGGGCTTTGACTGCACATCTCGTGTCTTGTGGAGGTGATCGACGCTTCGAAAGATACCTTGGTGGTTCATGACCAAGTGGTGCTCAATGAGACGGGACAAACATGCATACTCCTATAGATACATGCCACTACCCATCACCTACCCTTTAGATAGAGTCTCGAGTGGACTGAATGTGGAAGTTGTACTTTCCTTTGTGGTTTTGGTCTTTTATTCTAGCCCCTTTGTGCTTTCAATTTTTAATGTACTCTCGGTAGTTGTCATAGTGACATTTGTTCTTCACTTAGTTTTTACTTTCCACATATTGATATTTGTGCATATGTATAGGTTTAAAGGAAAATTCCTTCCCTTTTTGCGATATTCCTACTCGGTGCTATATGACATCCCCTAGCCTATGGAATGAGGGCTTGGGGTAGTCACGACATGGGCCCTAGGGGATAGTTTTTGACATTCTTAACCAAGTGTTTCATGTTTATTTCGTCTTACAACTCCTTAAAATAAATATTAAATATGATTATATAATATAATAATTATATTAAATATAATTAAACAGAATTATTCTTATAGTATATCCCTTTTTATTTTGCTTTTCATCCTATAGGAAATGAAACATCGCTTGATCGTAAGTGTGGACTACAACCTCCAGGAAGCAATGTGTTTAATTTTTCATCACCAAATCATATAACAGATTAACATGATGGATAAAATGAAAATATATAATGTTTATGATAAAATTATTATTCTTTAAAGATATTATATTACTTAACTTCTTACTTTTTCAATCATTGCAAAATGATAACGTCCCTCATGCATACATGTAAACTACCACCTCCACTAAGCAGTGTGATTCATTTTTCATTTCTACATTAAAAGGATGGTCATAAGGATTTAACTAATACATAAATATGACATTTATAACATATTTAAGATTCGTTAGAAGTAAAATATTATCACCTTTAGTTATTTTCTACCCAACTGAAAAATGAAAACGTCATTCATGCGTACATACGGACTACTGTCTCTATGAAATGATGTGCTTAATTTTTCATGACCACCTTACATGGATGGTTATATAAGTATATTGAATGTATAAAAATTATAATTATATGATGTTCAAGATTCTATATGTGACAGAAAAATTACCCATTTTACCATGATGAATGCAACAATGTCATTTTAAGGTTATAAACTGAACGAACCCAAAACATCCTACGTACACTTTACTGAATTAGTAACTAAATAAAACATGGTAATGAATGAAATAAAAGAAATAAATAAAGTGTAGTGATCATGAAAAAATATATTATTCAATTAAATAACTAATATAATTTTATTACTTAATATTTAAGGAGCATTTGAATCAATACAAGGCTTAAGGTAAGGCATATTATTTAAACCTTATTTTAAAGTATCCCTATGAAATATTTCTCCTCTATATCCATGATATCCAAAATGTTCCAAGAATTTTCTTATTTATACATTAAATATTGATAAAGGTACTTTTCAAATAATTTTGACCTTTTCAAATGTTTTTTACTTTTCTAAAAAAGTTTTAAAAATGAATCTTTTTAGCATTTACCGTATGAGTTATTTTGACTTTTTACCAAAGTTTAAAAGAATGTATTTAACTTATATGACTTGAACACCTTCTATTTTCATAGAAATTATTCATTATAAATATTACTTTACATGTTTTAATGTGTTTTCAAAGATAATCATATTCCCATTCTTATGGGAATATTTCTATAAAATAGTTTTCAAAATAAAGGGGTATTTCTCTATATTTTTATGCGAAATGGAATGTGATTTCAATTATGGGATAAAATGAGTTTTTCAAGGGTTTTATGATGAAAAAGTAAAATATTAATTTTTTTGTTCATGATATGATAATTGAGAATTATAGATTATCAAGGGTGAGCCCGATATGGATCATAGTGTCATTGCCTGTCCCCTGGGGCCCGTGTTGTAATTACCCCAAGCTTGCCTTCCATAGGACAGGTGTTGACGACTAGCACCGAAAGCTGTAATCCCTAAAACTGGGAAGTTATTTCTTTTAAAACCTATAAAAACACACTCAACCAATCACAAAACAAGACACGAACATAAGTTAACTGTATAGAAAAAAGAGTGCGAAAAGTAAGAGGGGTCGGAATACAAGCCCAATAGTAAAGGTATAAGTACAACTGAAATACAATACAAATGAAGAAAGAGAAAGAAATCTACTGGGGAATCCTCCAAGGTTCCTAAATGAAGGGTAGGTATAGATTTCCTCCTTAACACTCCATGTTTGACCGTCTCCTCTACGTACCGACACGCCGTATGGTCTACCTCCAGGCCTTGTCTAGTCTGGGTACCCTTAGCCTCAATCAACGCTATCCATTGTCTACACCAAAAACAACAAGGTTCAGGCATATCCCATTTAGGGGTGAGTATAAATATACTCAGCAGCGACCCTAAGACCCTCAATGTATCACAAAATCCACAAAGGATAAACCAAAAATCATGAAATCAACTGAAAACCCTACTTAGGTATATGGCCATACATATACCTAAGTTATCAAGTATACCCATCTCAATCATGAGGAAACACTGGGTCCAACCCAAAATCCCAAAGATAAACTATTCCAAAAATAAAGGAATACCACAAAGGTAAGTACCACACAGGTATGTCACACAGAAGAAATACCACCAAAGTATTATCATGAAGGAAAGTACAACATAGGTATGAACTCTGCTCACACTAGGTATAACTTAAGTATAACAGTAGAGATGATTATATGTAACTACTAATTCATATTACTCTATTAAGAGGTAGACCCATGAAGGATCCTAAATCATCATCAGACTACAGAGGATCGTAGTACATCGTCAGACCCGCACATTATCCTAGTACGTTGTTAGTACGTCATCAAACCCACACAAGATCCTAGTACATCATCAGTACATCATTAGACCAACACAGGATCCTAGTACATCATCAGTACATCATCATAACCACACAAGATCCTAGTACAATAGTCCCACACATGATCCTAGAGTAGTCCCACAAGGATTCCTAGAGAGGATCCATGTGGAATCCTCAAATACAAACCCATGAAGGATCCCTTTCTCATGTTACAACCAGCTATTGGGTTCTTGCACTAAGCTTCCACATCTCTGGGAGAGTCCGCTCCATAAGCTACTAGTCGATACTCCAACTGCCATGAAGTTCCAAGAAGAAGTATCGCAAAGGTCTGCCACATCATAGGGGTCTCAACGCAACAGAAAATGCATTAATCAGACGCCTGATCTGTAAGTTATTATCCTTTTAGTCCCGAGCGACCGGTTGGATTCATGCTCGATCCAACCCAACCATACCCCAACTTTATCCAAATCTCAGGTGGGTTATACCAAAAGTACTATCTCACTCCAAGGCTTCTGGTGCTGTAGACGGTTCATCAAAACGGATGCCTGGTGCCAATGTTATGGCCAAAAATACGTAAAGCATCGAAACTGGTCTAGGTCCAGTCCAACTTGGTTGGGCCGACCTGACCCGACCCGACCCAGGGTGTGGACCAGCCCGCTAGGCGGCCCGACCGCACTGGGTGGACCGAACCGCGCTGGGTGGCCCGATCCGCGATGGGTGGCCGGGCCTGGGCGGCCCGGCCTATGCTGGGTGGCCTGGCCTGGGCGGCCCACGGAGGCTGCGGTGCGGCGGGGTGTCGTGGCGCGGCGGTCCGCCACGGCTGGCCGGATGGCCTTCTGTCTTCTCTACACGATTCTATTTCATCGGATAGCACGTTTTCTCTATCACTTTCGTCGCGCGGCTGACCTCTGGTTGCTATCTTCCTCCGTCACAAGGATTTCATTCAAAAACCACATGGGATTGCGAAGAGGTCGATCCATGTTTGTTTGACCTGCACTCTCCACGTTTGAGTGGTAGAAAGCGATTCAAAACTTTTGAATCATGAAGAATATCAATAAAGGGTTAGGAAGATATGTAAAACATCAAACCCTACAACAACCTACAATAATTATTCCCAATCCCGCAAAAAAAGAAATCATACATGGATCAACTAGTTAGTGAGTTGATCAGTGTTATTTGTTTAGAAGGGAAGAACATGTGAATCGATAATCACACATAAATAAACCCCTAAATTTTTGTTCGTTGGTGTTGGCATGAGAAAGAAGTCGAAGATGTCAACGTTCGTCATGCCCTCCACATGCCTCCGATACCGAGCTCGTTCATCGGATAATTGCTCTTAGATGGAGGTAGTTCTTCATTATTGAAGACGTCCCACATTGGAGGATGTAATGAGAAAGGTGTCGAAGTTTTTGGAGAACATCGGCATTCTTCTTTTGGATAAGCGTTCTTTGTTTGGAGAAGTGTTATTCATTTGGAGAAGTGTTCTTCTTTGGAGAGAATAATCCTAAAAAAGCTCTCCTCTTGCTAATCCTTTCCCCCAATTCCACCCAAAAGAATGAGGTTCCAATAAGATATGTATTATCAATTTAATTATTGGCACAAATTAAATTTTAATCATTAATGTTTAGTTGGCTCCAAAAATTAAATTGGGTGTTGGCATAATTAAATGATGGGAGGAAGTCCAATAGTTATCTCTATATTAAAGAGGAGGTTTAGGGTGTTCGAGTGGACCCCACCCTTAAATTCAAATTTGGGGGTTTCTCTAGCTCGGATGGTCCCCACCACCGAGCTTCCAACATGGGAGGATAAAAATAAATGTTTATTTTATTTTTTTATTACCACAGAAAATCACAAAACTAACTTTCACCCTCGACCAAATGAGGTCGAGGTGAAGGTCGCCTTAAGTGAATACTAGTGCTGCGAGTTCAAATGTGTCCTTAGATTTAAATTCCGAGCACTGATTTAAAAGCTACAAAAACCCACTGGCATGTTTACTGAACGTACCCGAAAAAAAGTTCAGAAATTCATTTTAGGCACACCGGGCCTCAGAATCACGCGCCGTCAATTTTTGGGGACTCGTAAAGCTCCCACATAATTTTAAAGAAATTACATGGAATTTATGGGTCTTTACATTCTCCCCACTTTAGGGATTTGTGTTCCCGTAAGTCACAACTCAAACTAAGGGAACAAGTGAGGGTACTGAGCACGTATCTGAGCCTCCCGCTCCCATGTTGTCTTCTAGAGGTTCCCATGCTACCAGTGAAAATGCACCAGAGGTATCGACCACCCACAGAGGACCCACTTCTGTCAATCCTCAATCTCCACTAGAACCTCCATAAACGTGTCCCCATCATTGATGTATAGCTCATCGTGGTCGATGATGTGAGAAGGGTCATGCATGTATCTCCTTAGCTAGGATATGTGGAAGATGTCGTGCACCCGATGAAACTGAGGGGGAAGTGCTAGGTGGTAATCCACCTCACCAACTCTACTGAGGACCTGAAAGGGTTCGGTGAACCACAGAGATTACTTACTGCCTCGAACAAATCTCCACAAACCAAGTTGAGGTGGGACCCATAGAAAGATGTGGTCTCCATCCTCAAACTCTAGAGGTCTCCGTCTCCTATCGGCATAGGAATTCTGCCTGCTCTGTGTAGTCTTCATCTGCTCCTAGATGACCTGCACCTTCTTCGTGGTAGCCCGTACCATCTCTGGTCCCACTATTGCTGACTCCCCTGGGTCTGTCCAACACAAAGGCGATATGCAAGGTCTCCCATACAATGCCTCAAAAGGTGCCATCCCAATAGTGGAGTGATAATTGTTGTTTTATGAAAACTCCACCAAAGGAAAGTGATCCTCCTAGTTGCGATTAAAGTCGATAATGCAAGCATGTAGGATGTCCTCAAGGTTCTAAATGGTCCACTCAGTCTAGCTATCCGTCTAAGGATGGAGGGTGGTGCTCAAACGAAGCTTTATCCCAAAAGCCTCTTGCAACCCCTTCCATAACTGGGATGTGAAACGTGTATCATGAATGGAGAAAATTTGCAAGGGTACTCCATGTAGCCGCACAATATCCTGAACATAGAGGCGTTCCAAGCTCTCTAATAAACCCTACTCTCTAATCGTTAGGAAGTTGGCTGACTTGGTGATTTGGTCGATGATCACCCAAATAGAATCATGAACCCTGGATGTATGTGGATGTCCTATCACGAAGTCCATGGATATCCCATACCACTTCCACTCTGGGACCCCTAAAGGCTGAATAAATCCTACTAGAACCTGATGCTCCGCCTTCACTTGCTGGAAAGTGTGGCATCGAGAGACAAACTCTACTATTGCTTTCTTCATTCCCGACCACCAATGCTATCATCGGAGGTCCTGGTACATCTTTTCCACTCATAGATGTACCAATAGAGGGTATGTATGGAACTCCCCCAACACTTCCTCCCAGAGTGACACTGGTACCATGGTACATCCTCTGAAGAGGATGACATGCTCCCTACCTTCAGAAAATCCATAAAGTGCATGTCCTGTGGATATCTGAGCACATCAAGCCTCACAGTCAGTTTCCCCACATTGCACCTCCCAAACTTGACGGAGTAGTGGGGGAGTCACTATAAAAGACTGAAGAAAAGCTGATCCATCTTGATCCACAAAGGATATCTGCAAAGTGTCCAGCTACTCCGTCGCCTCACCAAGTAGTAGTATACCCGATCTCTTGTTGAGTGCATCTACTAAAATATTCCCCTTCCCAAGAGTATAGGCTATTTCAAAGTCATAGCCCAAGAGGAACTCAAGCCAAATTTGTTATCTCAGGTTTAGGTCCTTCTGAGAGAAGATATACCTAAGACTCTTGTGATATGAGTATACTGTAAAACATTCGCCCATCATGTAATGTCGCCACAACTTCAAAGTGAAGACCACTACTGATAAATCCAGGTCATGGGTAGCGTAGTTTTGTTCATTCTATCTCAGCTGTCAAGAACCATATGCAATCACTACTCACTCCTACATAAGTAGACATCTGAGTCCGGTCCCTGATGCGTAGCAGTAGACTACATACCCAACACCCTCCTCCAGAAGCCTCAAGATAGAGGCACTAGTCAGCCTCTTCCTCAACTTCTGAAAAATCCTCTGGCATCTCTCCAACCACATGAAGGGTTGTACCTACTTCGTCAATGCTAATAAAGGTACTGAAACTTTGGAGAAATCTGGCACAAACCTCTAGTAGTATCCGTCCAAACCCAAGAAACTCCATACCTCCGTCACACTCCTGGGTGGCTCACAAGAATGTACCACCTCAATCTTCACTGGATCCACCACAACTCCAGTCTCTGAGATGAAATCTCTCCAAAATTAAACCTCTCAGATCCAAAAATGTATCTTCGAGAGATTACCATAAAGATGGTGCTCTCAGAGTGTGTCCGGAACAATCTGCAAATGATAGGCATGATCCTTCTTAGTAGTTGAGTAGATCAGAATGTTACCAATGAAGACCACCACAAAGTGATCAAGGTATGGCTGAAATATCCTGTTCATGAGTCCCATGAATTCTACTAGTGCATTGGTTATGCCGAAATACATAACTAAGAACTCATAATTGCCATACCGACATCTAAAATCCATCTTCTGCACATCCTTATCTTGTACTCTGAGTTGGTGATAGCCTGATCTAAGGACTTTCTTTGAGAACCGCCATCCTCCCTTCAGTTGATCAAAGAGGTCGTCAATCCTCTAAAGTGGGTACTTGTTCTTCACGATCACCTGGTTTAGGCGCCAATAGTCGACACAAAGTCTCACGCTCTTATCTGCCTTCTTGGTGAACAAAATTGGGGCTTCCCAAGGAGAAACACTGAGCCAGATGAATCCCTTCCGCTGCAAGTCCTCTAGCGATACCCACAGCTCACGAAGCTCTGTGGGAGCCATCTGATATGCTGGTGTAGATATTGGTGCTATCTCGGGGTACATGTCAATGTAAAATTCCACCTCTCTACGAGGATTTAGACCTGAGACATCATCAGGGAAGACATCCGCATACTGACCCACCACTACCGGATAGATCAGACTCTCTACATCAACTGCTCTGAGGGTAAGGCTATCCAACTGATGAGTGATCGACTGCACTCTCCTCTGGGTAAGTATATCATGTGCTGTATAAGCTCCCTTCTCGCTGGTGAAGGTAAACCTGGTCCCATCCATGTGAACACACCACACATTGCGCCTAATATAGTCTATCTGAGCATGGAATGTAGATAACCAGTCTATACCCAAGATGACGTCGTAAGGCCTCGACGCTTCTACTAGGAGATCCCAGCTAAAGCTATCACCTCCTAGAGTAATCTCACACTGCCGAAACCAGTGCATAATCATCAAATCCTATCCCATAGGAGTCTCTAGCAATAAGGATTGAGCCAACAACTCTATTGGAATATCCGAGCTCCAAATTAGGGAAGTGGCAATAAAAGAATGTATGGCACCTGTGTCTATAAGTACCATAGATAAGGTGGAATAGACACAGATCGTACCTCGTATAATATCTGAAGTTCCATGATTTTAGGCCTCAGCTACCTGGATATGAGCTCTCTCCTGTCCTCTTACTCCCTATGGTCGGGGTGGACCTCCTGGTGGTGGTGGCGGTAACATCTCAAATCGTCACCCACCGCCAGATGCACGACCATCTCCTATTCCACATCTTCCTGCTCCCTATGGACCTCTTTGGTCGAACCTCTATCTCTATCTAAGAAGTCTCTCGATCATCTCCTGATAATCCGTACGGTAGGTCAAACAGTCACGAGCCATGTGAACCTGCCCACCACATGTGTAACACTGCATGTTCCTCACATGACTGGCTCTATCACTGGTACCTCACACAAATGATCCTGAGTCATGCGGTCGTCCACCTGTAGGTATGGTCCTCTTAGAAATTTGTGTCATCTGTCTACTTCTAGCTATTGAATACTCCAGTATGTGATGACTGGTGGTGGGTCTCACTACTGGGGACTGTTCAACAAGAAAACTCTCCTCTAAGAGTGCTCGCTCTAACACCACTGCCTGTGTCGGGATGCTGACTGAGATCATCGAAGCCCTAATCTCCCACTTGAGTCCCTGATTGAAGGTCCGAGCCCTGAAGAATGGGTCCCACACCATATTAGTGGAGTTACATAAGAGGTCAGTGAACCTCACTGAGTACTAAGCCACAGTCATGCTGCCCTACTGTAGATGAAGAAGCTCCTGTATGCGCATTACACAAAGAGTCCCTAGGAAAAACTCTACCCAAAACAGGCTCTCGAATTCTGCCTAGAGAATCATCACCTCGTTGTGAACCTGGAGTATCAAGCTTCACCATCTTCCTGCTACTTTCTGTAGAATACTAGCAACAAGGATCACCATGAGATCAGCTGGTGTCCCTACCAGTCGGAAGATCTCAATACGGCCTACAAACAATCCTCAGCCACATGTGGGTCCGTCTCTCTCCTAAAACTGGGTGACCTATGGTGCTTAAACTCATGCAACACGCTCAAGTGGCGTACACTCTCAACTGCTAGGGATGGTGGCATCAGTGGCCCAATGGGTAGTGGTACCGCTGGTGCCTCCGATGGTGCCTTACTGGAAGAGGACTCTACACCGAGGCCTCATTGCTCGGTGGGATATCAGTGTGTACAAGACCCATAACACTAGCTAGCTGTCTACATGGATGAATCCTAAAAAGAAACAGGTTCAACATGGTCAATAAGTTATACTTGGTTAGTTGACTCAAAGAGTTCACAAAGAAAACTTTTCAGAACACACAAACAATCAGTGTTTTCGTGCACTATGTCATAAATCAGAAGTCAGGGTCCTGGTGTATGGATACGTAGGCCGCCACACCAACACTGGGTTCCCTAAAATGATAACCACACTCAAAAAACTTAACAATATTGTCATTAAAATAAAGATCAGAGTCTGATGTTCTATGGTAGAACTGACGCCCCTAATACCAATTTTTCAAAACCCGTCCCCTAGGGCCCATGTCGTGACTACCCCACACCCACCTTTTATAGGCTAGGGGTTGGTGATTAGCATCGAAAGACGTAATACCTAAAATTGGGAAGACAGAGCCTTTAAAACTTGTAAACACACACTCAACCAAGCACACAAAAAGATACGAACACAAGTAAACTGTATAGAAAAAAGAGTGCTGAAAGTAAGAGGGGTCAGAATACAAGCCCAACAGTAAAGATACAAGTACAAATGAAATACAAAACAAATGAAGAAAGAGAAAGATAGCTACTGGGTCATCCTATAAGGTTCCTTCCTGAAGGGAAGGTACATATTTCCTCCTCATTACTCCACATCCTCATGTCTCCTCTGCATACCGACATGCCGTATGGTCCACCTCCGGGCCCCGTCTAGTCCTGGTACCCTCAGCTTCGATCAGCGTTGTCTGTGGTCTGCACAAAACACAACAAGGTGTGGCAATAACCCGTGCAGGGGTGAGTATAACGATACTCAGTAGGGACCCCTAGACCCTCAAGGTCCCACAAAATCCACAAAGGATAAACCACAAATCATGAAATCAACTAACAACCCTACTTAGTTATATTCCCATACATATACCTAAGTTATCAAGTATACCAATATCAATCATGAGGAAACACTAGGTCCAACCCAAAATCCCAAAGCTCAACTATTACACAATGGAAGGAATACCACAAAGGTATGTACCGCACAAGTAATTCACACAGAAGAAATACCAACAAGGTATTATCATGAAGGTAAGTACCACATAGGTACAAACTCAGCTCACACCAGGTATAATTTACGTACAGAAGTAGAGATGATTAGATGTAAATACTAATTCATCTTACTCTGTTAAGAGACAGACCCACAAATGATCCTAAATCATCATCAGACTCACATAGGATCATAGTACATTGTTAGACCCACACAGGATCCTTGTACATTGTCAGTACGTCGTTAGACCCACATAGGATCCTAGTACATCGTAAGACTGACACATGATCCTAGAACAACGTCAGGTGATCATCACACCTAAAAAAGGATCCTAGTACAGAAGACCCACACAAGATCCTAGAGTAGTCCCACATGGATTCCTAGAGCATATCCATGTAGAATCATCAAATACAGACCCACGAAGGATCTCTTTCTCATGTTTAGCCTGCTACTGGGTTCCCACACTAAGCTTGCTCATCTCCATGAGAGTCCGCTCTTCAAGATACTGGTTGATAATCCAACTACCATGAAGTCCCACTAAGAAGTATCCCAAAGTTCTACCACATCATAGGGGTCTCAACGTGTAACGCCTCGACCCCAGTTTCCCAGAGTCGGTGCATTATTACATAACATTGGCATGATCACAAGAAAGATCAAATCTCGAAAGACCGATTGGTTTAGTAGCCTTGGAAACACTAGATATATTCCTAAAGTTTTACATTACATCATAAAAATTAAAACTACAACAACATAGTGTCCATATTCCACACTCTTATCCCCTCATACTATCCCTACAGGTCATTCATAATTTACTTCTTCACATCCTGGGAAAAATAAAACATAGAAAAGGGGTGAGCTCAAATGCCCAGTAAGGATAACAATATAGCCGAAACTTTTGTAAATAAGAATAAACAATTAAGGCAATGTATAACTAAAACAAAAGCCTTTTAAACTTGAACTTCAACATAGTTTGGAAAAAATAAAATGCAATAATGCCATTTACTTATTCACATGGATATTCTATTAATCGAATAATCACATGCAATATCAATAACCACTTTCATAATGATGGAATTCATAATGCTAGACTATCATAACCACATATCCAAGGCCTCATGCCAAGACAACAAATAAGATTTTAGCAAGGCCTTGTGCCAAGACACGAGTTTGTCTCATGAGACCTACCGATGCATCGAGGGGCTATAGCGGGATCCACCCATCACTTACTAAGTCCAATGCATTCCCATATGAAAAGGTTTAAACATAACATAAACATTCGTATTAAAACTAGCATACGAAATGTCAATAATTTCTCCATAAACCATGAATGATATAAAAATAACACATCCACAGTAAAAACATATCACAAAACCTTCAATACAATACAAAAGTTTTGTATCATAATAAATCAACTTCAAATAATATTAAAATCATTCAAAGGATGTTGACATAGATGAAATCAAAACTATTTGAGAGAAATATCTCTTTTCTCGAAATCATTGAAAAGTCACACATTTATAAAGGAAGTAATTTAAAAGAGATTTTTGAATCAAAGTGTCCCATACCACTTTGAAACTTTTTAAAAGAAATATCATTTAAAAACCATCATTTTCATATAAATAAATCCTTTAAATCAATTTAAAAACATGTACATTAATTAAAAAGATTTAGAAACAGAAATCTTTAAAACATTTAAAATTATGATCTTGATAAAGAGTACCTTTCAAAAATTCTTAAAATATTCAATTTCAAATCATTTAAAAGTAACATAATTATAAAATAAAACATTTACTTTGAAAATATTCTTATAATATTGTACGGGAAGCTTCGACGATTTTATAACGGTGGAAAATAGCCGCACCCGCCGTATATGTTTAAAAAAACATTCTTACCTTAATTATGTCGAAATGGTTAAAAAGGACCTTGTTTGGAAAACGATGGAAATATTCCTTTATAAACCACTTATAAAAGTCAAACAAGGGTATAAATGAATTTAACCCATATTCTTTTAAATAGTAAAAATGTTTTTAAATACATTTTTAAGAAACATGGATGTGGATGATAAAGAGATCCCAGTAGATTATTATGTATAAACAACCTCAGATAATGAAGAGATTGTGTAATACCCCTTACCTTGTTTTTTTCCATGGTTGGGGGTAGGTTAACCTCCTGTATAATGGTTAAATAATTTTTATCAAATTATACACGAATCATATACATTCATATGATATCAAATATGATCTTTTAACATTGCTTTGTTAATAATATCTAGAAATTATCGTTGTTTCAGGTGTTAACTTACTCGTTTTATTTTATATGTTTTGTTATGTAATCCATGGTTGTCATGGATAGGTTATATATTATTCATATCCATAATGATATCAAGTCCTTAAAAATTACATTTAAATCATCAAATGACAATTATACTTGAATGGATACGATGGAGAATGAATCTTATCGCGTTCGTGGAGACGGTAGTCCGTACGTACGCACAAGCGACAATATCATTATTTTGATATTAAAATATTATATAATTGAATATTATATCATATATAAAGAATAATTATCATGTTATATTTATTATTTACATGAGTTACACATCATTATTATACCCATCCAAATAACAATATATTGAATAACAATTACACCACGACCTGGAGATGGTAAGCCGCACGTACGCACGTATGGTGGCATGTTATTCAAAGGGTGGAATGAATAATGAATATGGTTGTACCATATTTATAATAACATCAAAGTTTATATAATATATAGGATTTATTATTTTAGAATGGTAATAACAAATAAAGAAGAAGTGGAAGAAGAAATGAATTTGAAAAAGGGTGGTGAAAACATTACCTCTTCTTTGGGTTCTTCCTTTTGATTTGATCAAAAGGGCTCCTTATGTTCGATTTAGGATCAAAATAAGACCTCTAGGTTGTAGTGAGGAAAGTTGAGAGAGTATGTGGTCAGATTTTTTCCAAACCAAAAGGCTTTTAAGGTGTGAATTAATGAGAAGGGTGAGTGCCCTTTTATAAGAGGGGTGAGAGGCACCTTTGGAAAAGCTAGAAATATTAATTTATAATAAATTCATATTCGGTTTCTAATGGCTAAAAAGGTTATTATTAAAAAGTTAAGGTGGGGATAGGTCTAAAAATATTCAACCAACAGAATTTAGACAGGTTTGGGTGACTATATTAACCTTATCTTTTAGTTTTAACTCTTATTTAATTAGTTTGACATTTACCATGTCACTTTGTATTTTTATATTATATAGTTAATAAACATACTATATACATCCAAGAGACCCCCAAGTGGTCCACTAATGATAAAACTATCTTGATATAAGTCTCTTTTCAGAACCTTAGATTTCTAGGAATTTAATATCAATTAATAATATAATCTTTGTTTTTAAATATCTTTTATGTCAATTTTGACACTATTCAATAGTTGATTTTTGCGATACTTATAACAGAATGATTAATTCGAAAAAATTAGATTAAATAAATCCTAATTGGTCATATTATCCTATAAAATTAGTTTAATTCATTAAAAGTCTCAAATTATATTTATTTGGGTATTTATAATATCAATTAATTTATTTTTTTAGTATTATGGTAATTACTGCATCATCATTGTGTCATAAATAAATTAACTTATTTAATGTATAAAAATTATAAATAAAATATAATTATGTCGGAAATATATTTAGATTTCTAATTAATATTTAAAAGCAATAATCCAACATATATAACCCTATGTAAAAATTGTTTTTCTAAAAGATATATGCTTGTGTCATTTTTGTATTCATTTTAACTTAAATAAAATAAAGTGTCCCTATCACTTACAAGTGGCACCATGGGGTCCCAAAATAGACCCAAATATGATCATGGTAGAACATGTATCAACCAATATGGTTAGAACACGTTTTAGGGTAAATTTTTATTATTATAATATTATTTTTTAACCCTTACTTACCGGATTTACCCTTTAACCATGGTAAATAAAATATTTACCGAAATAATTATTCAAAATGTCTAAAAATAAAAGTTACCTATTTACAAAATTTTAACATCCTGATTCCAAATATGGAATCCATTTTTCCAAATTCAAAACACAGAAGTTGAAAAAATTAACTTAAAATTAATTCCCGCTGTCAAAACAAAAAGTGTTTTTTTAAGATATAATAACTATCAAAAGATTGATACTTGTTTATGTTCGGTTTAGTTGTGAAATTATGTCCAATGACCAAAATTGTATTAAATTGTAAAAATATATTCTAAATAAACTTTAAAACCACTCAAATTCATAATTTATCACTATTAATTATTTTGATTAAAAAAGTTGTTTTTAATTAAAATTTAGTAATTTTAACTATTCATCAAAATATGAATGTTATCCGAAAGGTAACAAAATTTCACCTTAGGATAAATTCGATACTCTAAATCCAAAAATGAAGTCCATTTTGAGAGATAAAATTTCTAAAATTTTAAAAGGTGGTTATTACTATTCATAATGACTAGTTTGATTGGTTGTGGTGTGTTAGAATCTCGAAGTTGCGTACAATGCACGCCATTGCATTATTCAAAGGGAAATG
Organism: Viscum album; assembly: GCA_963277665.1. Taxonomy (NCBI): domain Eukaryota; kingdom Viridiplantae; phylum Streptophyta; class Magnoliopsida; order Santalales; family Viscaceae; genus Viscum; species Viscum album. The sequence goes on along the minus strand of OY728134.1, from coordinate 1,056,607,580 downwards.
TACCGTGGAAGCTTCGGATGTTTAATTGTAATTTTTTTTGATATCCCCATTCTAAAAAGTATATTTATTTAGTCAAATTGGATATATAAAAGTTTAAAATATTGGATTTAAAAAGGTTTTCACTATTAAAAGTTGGTAAAAGTGCAATACTAAAAATGAATTTTGTTCGTAAATTATGTCTAAGAAACTCAAAATATGGATTCTAAAATTATAGGGATTATATAAAGATTAAAATTTAGTTAATAATATTCATAACCTCTTTTGAACGGCTTTTTTGGTAAGTCATGGTGCGCTTGAGCTCGGTGTTGCGTGTAGTGAAAGTTATTGAATTATTTTGAAGAAATAACACACTATGAAATATTGGGGTGTTACATTCTCCCCTCATTCAATAAATTGCGTCCTCGCAATTTGAAATTGTTCTTCAAAAATAAAAGGTTGAAAATAAAGAATATCTTTGTGGGAAAACCCACATCGGAAATTGGGTTACTAAAATTTAGTCTTAATATGAGGAAAAGAGAAATGAAAGGGTCACCACCAAATTATGATCTCGATTAGGAGAACATTGGTGGAAATTACAGACATATAATTGGAGGAAAAATGTAAATATTTATAGGTAGTGATTGAGGTCATCAATCACAAACAATTTTAAAATTGAGGTCCTTAAATTCATCAATCTATGATGATTTGAAATACCATCGGTTCAACAAAACATAGGGTATTAGGATAACACATTTTTGGTTTTAGGATTCCTTAAATAAAGTATAAGAATTAATTTCTTCATAGAATAGGAGAAGAAGAAAAAATATATTCTTGACAAGTAGAGTTCCATCCTTTAACTAATTTCTACCACAGACTCATCTTTCACTCTAAAAGATAATAGAACTTAAAAATAATATTCTATTTATCCTATTCGTATAGGGTTAAAAAATGAATTTCTAATTCATTTAGCAGAACCATTAATAAAACAACATTATTCAAACCAGGACATCACGTTTGTCAGTGGTAGATGATACACCCTTGTCTCCCTTCGGTTGTGGGTTCAAGTCTCACGGCCTTGTCGGACGCGACGAGTTGCCGCCCGACCTCCGGTTTGTCCTTTTATGGCAATCCAAAATAATCCAAACTAGAACTATCCAAAATACTTCAGTCCAAAATTAATAAGGAAGGTAATCACAATAAAGATCCTTTTTACATGTAATAACATGTGAACACCTTCATCATGTATTCTTTTTAAACACTGCAACATCCTAAATTACTATAAAACCTTATTGATTACATTCATGATCCCTTATTCCTTAAATAATAATAGATATACTCCTTCAATCTAAAAATGTTTTAAACCCCAAAAATGATGGAATATAAAAATCATTAATCAGTTTCAAGGTATTCAAGAATATCCAATATAATTTATCCAAATGAATCATGTATTATTCCAAAATCACTACCTCGGTATCAGAACTATATTATGGTTTATCATTCTCTCAACCATATATTTTCCAAAAATTTATCCTGCTATTGAGTCACCTTTCTTTTCTCCACACAATCTCAAGTCCTTAATGAAATAGTACTGCAGTACAATCCTTATATACTCCATAATTATTATTACAAGTACATTGTTGATACAACACTCAATTGACATAATCAACATAAGAACTCTAATCATTCCTCTTTATCTGTGGTAGTATCATAACTTGATTATTATCCAATAGCATCATTTGTGGCATAGTCTGATGACTGGGACATATGTTCGCGTAGTGTCCAATCTCCTTGAAAATGAAGCATTGTACATTTGATACCATTTTCTGACCCTTGCAGTCATGTACTTTGTGCCATTTTCCTCCACACTTATAAAAAACTCCCATTCCTTTCAGGCAAGTTCCAGGGTGTTTCTTCCCACAGTTATCACATATGGGAAAATTCTTCTTTTCCCTCTTCCCTTTATCCATCTTTCTCTTATCTATCCTTTTCTTCTCTTCCTTCCCTTAAAAAAAATAGGACTCAGTAAACTCTTTACTTATCTTATCAACACATGATATTATTTCTTCATATGATGATAATACATGGGATACTATTTCTCTTATAAATTCTGGCTTAAGAACATGAAAGATATGATCCTTCTTTCTCTTTGGATCATGTGCATTGCTGGAGTTCTCATTCCTTCTACTGGGCACCATTTCTAAACGATGGCATACACTAGATTAGTTTATGAATAACAATACCTAATCCCAAACATGTAAAACACATAACATAAATTAAATAGTTTATGGATATAATCCATAATCATAAAAATTTCTCCTTTGAGGAAGTATATACTAATTAAACCTTAATAATGGTTTGTAAAGAAAATGAGAATTATCCTAAGCATATCCCCTGGGAGTGTCGTAACCAAGAGTGCAGCAAGGCCCGTTGTCGTGCACCAGTTCCCATTCGAGTCTAGCTCAAAGCGGTGTTTTTGGGTTTTACCCCTAGGTACATCTGTTCCAGAGCCGCCTCTACCTGCTCGTATCCAGACAGTGATTTATTGCTCGGAAAACTCACAAAATCTCTACAATACCAAAATTCTAGTAAGTTCTTCTATACCAATCATCAAAGTTCATCTTAGGTCTACGTGATCTAATCAGAGTTTATCTAAATATAGCTTCCACGGTTTGTACTAAACTTCCTCTGATACCAACTGTAACGCCCCGGCCCCAGTTACCCAGAGTTAGTGCATTATTACATAACATTGTTATGATCATAAGAAAGATCAAATCTCGAAATACCGTTTGGTTTAGTAGCCTTGGAAACACTATATATATTCCTAAAGATTTACATTACATCATAAAAATGAAAACTACAACAACAAAGTGTCCATATTCTATACTCTTATCCCCTCATACTATCCCTGTAGGTCATTCATAATTTACTTCCCCACATCCTGGGAAAACTAAAACCTAGAAAAGGGGTGATCTCAAATGCCCAGTAAGGATAACAATATAGCGGAAACATTCGTCAATATGAATAAACAATTAAGTCAATGTATAACTAAAACAAAAGAATTTTAAACTTGAATTTCCACATAGTATGGAGAAAATAAAATGAAATAATTCCATTTAATTATTCACATGGATATTCTACTAATCGAATAATCACATGCAATATCAATAACCACTTTCATAATGATGGAATGCATAATTCCAGAATGTCATAACCACATAGCCAAGGCCTCGTGCCAAGACTACAAATAAGATTTTGTCAAGGCCTTGTGCCAAGACATTAGTTTGTCTCATGAGACCTACCGATGCATCGAGGAGCTATAGCGAGCTCCACCCGTCACTTAATAAGTCCAATGCATTCCCATATGAAAAGGCTTAAACATAACATAATCATTCGTATTAAAACTAGCTTACGAAATTCCAATACTTTCTCCATAAACAATGAATGGTAAAAAAATAACACATCCACAGTAAAAACATATCACAAAACCTTCAATACAATAGAAAATTGTTGTATCATAATAAATCAACTTCAAATAAGCTTAAAATCCATCAAAGGATGTTAAAATAGATGAAATCAAAACTATCTGAGAGAAATATCTCTTTTCTCAAAATCATTGAAAAGTCACAAATTTAAAAAGGAAGTAATTTAAAAGAGATTTTTGAATCAAAGTGTCCCATACCACTTTGAAACTTCTTAAAAGAAATATCATTTCAAAACCTTCATGTCCATATAAATAAATCCTTACAATCAATTTGAAAACATGGACATTAATTAAAAAAATTTAGAAATAGAACTCTTTAAAACATTTAAAATTATGATCTTGATATAGAGTACCTTTCACAATTTCTTAAAATATTCATTTTGAAATCATTTAAAAGTCACATAATTATAAAATAAACATTTACTTTGAAAATATTCTTATAATCTTGTAAGGTAAGCTTTGATGATTTTATAACGGCATAAAATATCCGCACCCGCCGTATAAGTTAAAAAAACATTCTTACCTTAATTATATCGAAAAGGTTAAAAAGGACCTTGTTTGGAAAATGAAGGAAATATTCCTTTATAAACCACTTATAAAAGTCAAACAAGGGTATAAATGACTTTAACCCATATTATTTTAAATAGTAAAAATGTTTTGGAAAACATTTTTAAGAAACATGGATGTGGATGATAAAGAGATCCCGGTAGATTATTACATATAAACAACCTCGGATAATGAAGAGATTGTGAAATAACCCTTACCTTGTAATTTTACTTGGTTGGGGGTAGGTTAAACTCTAGTATAATGGTGAAATAATTGTTATTAAATTATACAAGAATCATATACATTCATATGATATCATATATAATCTTTTAACATTGCTTTGTTAATAATATCTTAGAATTATCGTTGTTTCGGGTGTTAACATACTCGTTTTATTTTATCAGTTTTGTTACATAAGTCGTGGTTGTCATCGATAGGTTATATATTATTCATATCCAGAATGATGTCAAGTCCTTAGAAATTATTTTTAAATCATCAAATGATAATTATACTTGAATGGATATGATGGAGAATGAATCTTATCGCGTTCGTGGAGACGGTAGTCCGTACGTACGCACGAGCGACAATATCATTCTTTTGATATTAAAATAATATATAATTGGATATTATATCATATATACAGAATCATTATCATGTTATATTTATTATTTAAATGAGTTACACATCATTATTCTACCCATCCAAATAATAATATATTGAATAACAATTACACCACGACCTGGAGACGGTATTCCGTACGTACGCACGTATGGTTACATGTTATTAAAAGGGTGGATAGAATAATGTATATGGTTTTACAATATTTATAATAACATCACAGTATATATAAGATACTGGAGTTATTATTTTATAATGGTAATAAAAAATAAAGAAGAAGTGGAAGAAGAAATGAATTTGAAAAAGGGTGGTGAAAACATTATCTCTTCTTCGGGTTCTTCCTTTTGATTTGATCAAAAGGGCTCCTTATGTTGGATTTAGGATCAAACTAAGACATCAAGGTTGTAGTGAGGGATGTTTAGAGAGTATTTGGGAAGAGTTTGGCCAAACCAAAAGGATTTGAAGGTGTTAATTAATGAGAAGGGGGAGTGCCCTTTTATAAGAGGGATGGGGGGCACCTTTGGAAAATCTAGAAATATTAATTTATAATAAATTAATATTCGGTTTCTAATAATTCCAAAGTTGATTATTCAATGGTTAAGGTGGGGGGATAGGTCGAAAAAAATTCAACCAATAGAATTTAGACAGGTTTTGGTTACTATATTAACCTTATCTTTTAGTTTTAACTCTTAGTTAATTAGTTTGACATTTACGAGGTCACTTTGTATTTTTATATTATATAGTTATTAAACTTACTATATACATCCAAGAGACCCACAAGTGGTACATTAATGATACGCCTATCTTTATATAAGTATCTTGGTAGATCCTTAGATTTTTAGGAATTTAATATCAATTAATAATATAATATTTGTTTTAAAAACTCTTTTATGTCAATTTTGACACTATTCAATAGTTGATTTTTTTGAAACTTATAACAGAATGATTACTTAGAAGAAAGTAAATTAAATCAATCATAATAGGTCATATTATCCTAGAAAATTATTTTAATTCATTAAAAGTCTCAAATTATATTTATTTGGGTATTTATAATGTAATTTATTTTAATTTTTCACTATTATGGTAATTACTGCATCATCATTGTGTCATAAATAAATTAACTTATTTAATGTCTAAAAATTAAAAATAAAATATCATTATGTAGGAAATATTTTTATCTTTCCAATTAATATTTACAATCAAAAATAAAACATATATAACCCTATGTAAAAACTGTTTCTCTAAAAGATATTTTCTTGTGTCATTGTTTGTATTCATTTTAACTTAATTAAAATAAAGTGTCCCTATCACTTACAAGTGGCACCATGGGGTCCCAAAATTGACCCAAAGATGCCCATGGTCGAACATGTATCAACCAATAAGGTTATAACACGTTATAGGGTAAATGTTTTTTATTATAATATTATTTTTTAACCCTTATTTACCGGATTTACCCTTTAACCATGGTAAATAAAATATTTACCGAAGTAATTATTCAAAATGTCTAAAAATAAAAGTTACCTATTTACAAAATTTGTATATCCTGATTCTAAATATGGAATCCATTTTTCCAAATTAAAAACATGAAAGTGGCAGAAATTAATTTAAAATTAATTCCCGCTGTCAAAACAAAAAGCGTGTTTTTCGGATATAATAACTATCAAAAGATTGATACTTGTTTATGTTTGGTTTAATTGTGAAATTATGTCCAATGAACAAAATTGTATTAAAAGTTAAAACTATATTCTAAATATACTTTAAAACCACTCAAATTCATAATTTATCACTATTAATTATTTTGATTAAAGAAGTTGTTTTTAATTAAAATTTAGTAATTTTCACTATTCATCAAAATATGAAAGTTATCCGAAAAGTACCAAAATTTCACCTTAGGATATATTCGATACTCCGAATCCAAAAATGAAGTCCATTTTGAGAGGTAAAATTTCTAAAATTTTAAAAGGTAGGTATTACTATTCATAATAGCTAGTTTGATTGGTTGTGGTGTGTTAGAATCTCGAAGTTGCGTACAATGAACACCATTGCATTATTCAAAGGGAAACGTATCGTGGAAGCTTGAGATGTTTAATTGTATTTTTTTGATATCCCCATTCTAAAAAGTAAATTTATTTAGTCAAATTGTACATATAAAAGTTTAAAATATTGGATTTAAAAAGGTTTTAACTATTAAAATTTGGTAAAAGTGAAATACTGAAAATGAATTTGTTCTTAAATTATGTCTAAGAAACTCATAATATGGATTCTAAAATTATAGGGATTATATAAAGTTTAAAATTTAGTTAATACTATTCATAACCTCTTTTGAACGGCTTGTTTGGTAAGTCATGGTGCGCTTGAACACGGTGTTGCGTGTAGTGCAAGTTATTGAATTATTTTGAAGAAATAACACACTATGAAATATTGGGGTGTTACACAATGCAACAAATTGTGTGTCAATCGAATGCCCAGTCTGTAAGTTATTATCCTTTTAGCCCCGAGGGCCTGGTTGGATTCATGATCGATCCAACCCAACTATACCCCAAATTTATCCAAATCTCATGTGGGGTTTACCAAAAGGACTGTCTCACTCCGAGGTTTCCACCACCATAGATAGTTCATAAAACAGACACCTGGTACCAATGTTATGGCAAAAAGTACATAAAGGGTCGAAACTGGTTCGGGTCCGATCTGACCCAGTCGGACTGTCCCGGCCCAACCCAGCCTGGCCCAACCCAGTTTGGGTGGACCCGGCCTGGCCCATGGTGCGTCCTGGCCCGTACTGGGTGGCCCGACCCATGCTAGGCGGCCCATGGAGGCCACGGTGCGGCGGTCCACCGGAGCTGGCCGGATGGCTAGTCGTCTTCTCCGTGCGGTTCTCTTCCGTCGGGCAGCACGGTTGCACCGTCACCTTCATTGCGCGTCCAGCCTCCAGTTTCCATCTTCTTCCATTGTAATTATTTCATTCAAAAATCACAAGGGACTTCAGAGAGGGCGATCCATGTTTGTTTGGCCCGCACTCTCTTCTTTAGGGTGGTAGCAAGCAGTTCACAACTTTTTAATCATGAAGAACATCCAGAACGGGTAAGGAAGATATTTAAGACATAAAACCCTACAACCACCTGTAATAATTATTTCCAATCCAAAAAAAAAATATTATATGCGGATCAACTAGTTAGTGAGTTGATTCGTGTCCATTTTTTAGATGGGAAGAACATGGGAATCGATAATCACACATAAAAAAACCCCTACCTTATTTTTTCATTGGTGTTGGTGCGAGAAAGAAGTTGAAGATGTTGAAGTTCATCATGCCCACCACATGACTCTGATCCCGAGCCCATTCATTGTATAATATATCTTCGATGGAGGTGGTTCTTCTTTGTTGAATACGTCCCACGTTGGAGGATGTCATGAGGAAGGAGTCGAAGTTGTTGGATAATGTTGGTGTTCTTTTTTTGGAGAAGCATTCTTCGTTTAGAGAATCATTCTTTGTTTGGAAATGCATTCTTCATTTGGAGAAGTGTTCTTCATTGGAGAGAATAATCCTCCAAAATCTCTCCTATTTCCCATCCTTTCCCCCAATTCCACCCTAAAGAATGAGGTTCCAATAAGATATGTTTTATCAAATTAATTATTGGAACAAATTAAATTGGCATCATTAATTTTTAGTTGGCTATAAAAATTAAATGGGGTGTTGGAATAATTAAATGATGGGAGGAAGTCCAAGAGTTATCTCCATATTAAAGAGGGGGTTTAGGGGGTTCAAGTGGTTCCCACCCTTAAATTCAAATCTCGGGGTTTCTCTAGCTCGGGTGGTCCCCACCACCGAGGTTCCAATTTGGGAGGATAAAAATAAAAGTTTATTTTATTTTTTTATTCCCATAGAAAAGCACAAAATTAAATTTCACCCTCGACCAACTGCGGTCGGGGTGAAGGTATCCTTAAGCGAATACCGGTACTGCGAGTTCACAGGTGTATTCAAATTTCAATTCTGAGCACCAGTTTAAAAGTTATAAAAACCATCTCACACGTTTACTGAACATACCGGAAAAAAAGTTCAGAAATTCATTCCGGGCACACCGGGCCTCAGAATCATGCACCGTCAATTTTCATGGACTCGTACAATTCCCATATAAATAAAAAAATTACATGGAATTTCTGGGTCTTTACACATAGTGATTAGTGATCTTGATATTTCTCTCTAATACATTGGATAATGAATAGTATTCAAAGGTGAACAACGATGGAGATAACCAAATAGTTTTTTCCTATGGAACTAATTGGGCCTTGGTTATTTCAGACATGGTTTGAACAGAAGTGAACATATGTTAGGAATATGATTCTCCACGATACTTTTTTCATAAATTCTAATTTTTTTATAGAAATATTTTTATTTCATGAGGAAAAATTTTTTTATAATGTTTTAAAGGTGAATGGTTTATTTTTCAAGGAATGATTTCATGAGTTATCATATAACTAATGTTTCATTCATTATTTTATATTCTTATAATTAGTTTTGAAGTTTTTCATTGAGAAAAGGTTTATTTTCTCTTATTGATATATTTATTTTATGTACTTAATGATTTATTGTGAAAAAGATAAACATTTTCATGATTTTTTATGTTTTTAATTGGAATAATGTGGTTAATGTATTTTTATATATCATACCGAGATGTTTTGTGATCATCCGATATTTTAAAATTTTTTCACATGTTTTTAGTATATTTTAGAACTATAGAAAGGTCAATATTTTCCGCTATGTTTACCCATTTTAAAAGAAGAAAAATTGTCTTGAATGAAACAAGGGTGTAAATTTAAGACCCTATTTTTTTAGAAAAGATGTACAATATATGGAAATATCCACTTTATTATGTAATGGTTTTCTTAATTTTATTAAACTCTAAACCTAAAAGATCATGGGAATGTAATTTTTTTTAAATCCTTTCCATTTAACTCATATTTATAGGTTGTCAAAGTAACATGTCAGTATAGTTAGTATCAAAGAAAAATCATAGATAGATTTAAAAGTTAGAGTGATATTAAAAGAAACTTTTAAGATATAATAATTTATATGTATATTATCATGAGATATACTTTGAACATCTCCATGCTTATTTATCTAATCCATGTCTCCTGAGAATGGTTTTACATAGAAGAAACACAGACACTGATGTAGGAAGGAATCAATGGGATAATAACCTTTAAAATTAGAAAATTGGAATGGTTGGAATAACGAAGTTTGTGGTTTCATTAGCTCTGTTTATGCATGATATTAATGGTTGAAATCATTAATGAGAGCGATCTAATTCTCCATAGAAGAGCATGTCTATAGTTGAGCATTTTATGAAATAAAACCCTCTGGTTTTCAATGGGTCTTCAAAACCAATGAAAGTTGGAGGATTTATAACTACATTGGAGAAGATATTTTACATTTTGGGATATAAAAAACAATAAAAGGTAATTATTTATATTTATTATTTTGAAGTAAAATCGAATCGATGGTGGCATCTGATTAGGAATAACAAGGAAAATGATGAGATTGATGCCATAGAGTGAATGATATTTAATAATTTTTTTATTGTGAAGAATTTTCCTAAAATTATTTGACATAGAATGAAAATTAAATTTCTATACTTGAAGAAAAATGAATAATACTTAGTGGATGATTATGAAGAAAATTTTACCAGACTTTCTAGGTATGCACTGAATTTTGTTCTGGACCGTGAGATTAAAATTTATAGTTTTTTACATAAGTGAAGATCCATGTTTATTAAGAGCATTATAATTTCATTAATTTAAAAGTTATGAGTGTTGTTAGTTTGTTTTTATTTATTATTATTTTATTTTTCTGAATATTGCAAACACTCTTATTATTTCATGTGAAAATCTGTTTTTATTACATCTCTTTATTTTTCCTATATCACGAGTAGTAGTGATTTTATTTAGGTAAATACAATTTCATATAAAATATAACAAGTTTATATAACTTTTATTAGACTATTAAGGGACCTAATTATATCTCTATAATGTTCTCATTTTTATCCAAACTTACTTAATGATTTTGGTTTCAAGAACAATTTTTAGTTTAAATTGCTTCATAGTTTTATTTAGTTATTTTGTTATAAATTGAGATATATAATTCAGATTATCACACAAATTGTTTATTTGGATATATAATTCATTTTTTAAAATTTCATTAAACTAATTGGAAGTCTTAATTTTTTTATAAGGTGTAAATATTTCTCAAATTTTATACAATAATTTTGAAAATTAAAAATTTATAGAATAATGTTTCTTCTATATTTCATTGATATCTCTCATGATGCACATAGAAATTGAACATTGTTTGTAATGTTGAAAATATAATAAATTTATTTATATTTAGTTAAAGTTCATGAATCTAAAAATATCTTTTACATAACACAAAAATAGGCCAAATTATTACAATATTTTAAGTATTTTTTCTATAGTTTTCATATCATGATCTTCACTATTTTTTGATGATATATCATAATATATATGAAATATTGATGTGTAATTTTCTCCCTTGGAGAGATATCATAATTATATACATTTAAATATGTTTTATTGAATGCTAATTATGATTTTTGGATGAGCTAAAAATTATCTGATGCTTGAGATATCAGGATATACAAATTTTTTAATTCCCACCATTAGCAAGAATCTTAAAATCACCTTACAGTGTGACCATTTTCAGCCTACCATGAGACTTTATCTCCTATAATCATGTAATAAATAATCTACTATAAACATACCGTCTACCTACATCTTCTTTATCCACCATAGAAATATATCACCTTCATCATACATGTTGTAGTGAATTAGATTCCATGTATCTTTTTATAGGAGTTCATTTTCCTTTTTTATGTTTCTTATCAACAACACATACATGGTTCATATCTCATTCTTAATAATAATCGGTATTGCAGAAACCTACTTATAGAACTCAAATAGAGTTTCACCTCATCTCTTCCTTACTAGCTACAATGAACCAGAGGAGGCATGCCTTACAAACCTATTTTCCTCTTTTGAACAGTATAACCATGTCATGCCATCGAGGTTATCCTTCCCTTCTCCCAATAAAGTCACTGAAATAATATATTAACTACATGTTATGTATATAGCTACAATGTATGGTAAGTATAGTTACCTTACTTTATTCATGGTTATTATACTGATCATTAATTCATAATCAGTATGGTGATTATATGTCAGTATACCTACCACACGTGTTATTTTAGGTAACCACATGCGGTTTACATAGTTTTTATAATGACCACATGAAAATTTGAAATAACTAAACAACATGGAAATCATACTGACCTCATGCACATTTAGAATGCATGAATAGTTCTTTAATGTTTTTTTAAAAAATCTGAATTTTACACATGCTCTATTTTTTATCATTTTTGACATTTTCATTAACTGCATGATTATTTAAATTGTTTTAAGTGTTTTATTCATTTCTAAAATAAATATATTTTATATATAATCCATTTGATGTGTTTTAAAAATATTTTAAATAGTTTTAAAATATATTTTAAATCTATTTATTTTACTTACATAACATATGTAACATGTATTTCTAAAATATTTATGTTTTAATATTTTAGGTTAATTTCTTTAAATTATTCTTATAAAAATTATTATTTAATGATATGAAATTTATTCGAAAACATTTTATGGTATTTAAAAGAGTATAATTATTTTCTAAATTATGCAATGCATTAAATTAGAATGTATTTAATATTTTATTTTAAATAGAAAAATTATCTTACCTTTTTATGGGATTTATTTGACTTATTAGTATCATTTAATGGGTATTTAAAATTTGTTTGAATAATTGTTTAGTTATTTAATTAAAATGATTATTATTACGATTATTCAGATGATAATTTTCTCTCTCCTAGATAATTATTTGTTTTAAATTTGAATTACTTTACCCAATTTGAGTTTGGTTTGTTATTCTTTACAGATTATATTTAAAGGCTTCAAGACACAATCAAAGGTATTATAATGAGATGAACTATTAGTGCACAAAACTTTTGAGAAACAAAGAACGATGATGAATTTTAACTTCTTGTGCGATCATTCATTCTACTACTGGACTATCACTCAGGATTAAAAAAAACATCTATGAATACTGCTACCTTGAGAAGACATCCACATTGATTAATAACTAGAAACTATGCTTTGTTCATTAATCTTCTAATTTGTCCTTGTTTTTTGTGTCTGTAACATTATTTCCCATATCTTTCAAACATAATTTTTTTTCTGTTTATAATTTTACATAAAAAAGAATTTAGTCTTCTCTTATTTGAAATGTGAATCCTGGATTAAAAATTTATAACTATTATGGTTGTGAATCCCCTAGTCTAAAGTCAAAGATATATTTGGGTTATGACTCCCCATAAAAAATTTACTGTGATGTGGTTATCCCTCCACTTTTTTGGAAATGGATTATGTAATTGAGTTATGATTTCCATTTAAAAATTAGGAAGTGCACAACATATCTCTCACTGAGTAGATAGGTATAATACTGGATTGGGTCCACTTTGGGCTAAAATAGTATAATAATTCCTTGTATTTAATCTTTATTTCCATTTTAAATTAACTCTAATAATTAAATTCATTAATTAATTTAAATTATCAATTTATTTAATTTATTTTTTTTAATCGGGTCTATTAACCCCCATCTAGACCATATTTCATTACCTATTCTGACCTAACAATTAGTATCATAGGTTAAACATATTAAGGATAGTTTAGCTCAGTAATTTTTTTTCTAATACCAAAGAATTGGTATAAAAAAATAGGATCTATTATAAATTTATTATTTTATATTTCATTATTCTTACATTTTCCTAGACCACGTATTCTAACGATAATATCTTTAATATGGAAGGAGTGAATGTAAATGATTCTTGGATTCCTCATAATCCACCACACTTTGATGGGAATGATTATGGATACTGGAGATCTAGAATATAGGAATGCCTCAAATAAACCGTACACTTCTAGAAGCTGAACCATACACTCTTATAGGAAACAACACTGCTAGAGATGTTTTAAATTAAAAATTTGTGAATATATTATACAGTGCTATTAATATAATCATTTTATCCATATATATTCTCATAATATATTTAATTATATTTGGAAGATTCTATAAGTCGCTCAAATTTTCTCAGAAAAATTAATTCAAACTAATCTTTGAATTCTTCAAGCTGAGAGCCAAGAATTCAATATGTGTGGAGATTATATAGTAAATTAAATGTTCCACTAATTCAAAATCATTTTGAATGGAATTAATTACCTTAGATAAGCTTTATAAAATCGAGTACTTGTTGAATGAGTCCAATGACCATTACCAATGAAATGGAATGAAAAAAGGTTTCCATTGAATAAAGCATGAACTTCAAAGCATACATTATCAATGAATTTATTTGATCATTACTTTAGTATAATTTGGAACTCATGAATATAGTAGAATAGGATATATCAAAAATAAAATATGTACCATTTAAATATGTAAATTTTGTTTTCACTTACTGTTTCAATTCTAATATATAAGACAATGAAAAATAATATATGGATTAAATTGTGATTGGAGTTTATAAATGAATAAAAAATAAATTATTCAGTAACCAATTTTGAATAAATCATCAAAATGATAAATATAAGGTAAATAAGAAAGAATGTAAGAATTATAATACTTCATATGTTACTTGTTTTGAGTGTGGAAAAAAAGTTCATATCAAGAATAACTATAAAAAACTAAATAATAAAGATATATACCAAAAATAAATACAATATAAAATAACAACCAGTTATATTTGTACAGAATAATAAGATTCTAGTGATGAATCTAGACATCAGAAAGAATCTGATAACTTTTTCTTCAAGTATTCTTTAGATACGGTTAGTGATTTTGGATTTTATTCAGAATTTTATGATTCTAACTATTATTATGAAAATAAAAATATTTATAAATTAAATGATGAAATTGAAATATTGATAAAATATGTTTTTAAAGATTATGATTTATATAATAATCTTAATGATAATATTGGTAAACATGTTTTTGGAAATGTAGTGGTTTTACAAGTGAATAAAAAATTAAGAAACACTGCATCCACTTATTATTCTATAGTTTATGATAATTTGAAATTTGTTCACGATTTGAATTAAAAATTGAAAAATAAAGTTGAAAGTCATAAGAAAAGTTTATTTTCTTTTATTAAAGGTCATGAAAAATATCATAAGATGATGTCTTTGAACAAAATAAATAAAAATAAAAATGGTATTGGATATGAATGGAGACTACCTCAAATGTATATAAATAATTTTGTTAAAATTAAAAATAATTGTACTTCAATTGTTACTTGTTTTAAATGTGGCATGAATGAACACTATATGTGAATTATTTTTATCATAGATTCAAACAGTATTTTGGATTAAAAAAAATAACATTTATAAAAAATTTTTATCTATATTACCATAAAATAATTGTTTAAATTCTTTATGCGTACCTAAAAATTTTATTACTAATTCGATTGAACCTAAAGTAGTTTGGGTACCAAAATTTTTAATTATTTGATTTTTTTAGTAAAACTATCTTGGATGTCTCAATAAAGAAACATGGTACATGAAAAGTGGATTCTCTTGGAATATTTCTAGAGTCCCATAAAATGTTACCACATAAAAGGGATGTGATAGACACACTATTAGATTCGGAGATAATTCCAAAGGAAAAGTAAAGGGTTTTGGTAAAGTTGGTATTTTTAATTCTACCATTATTTATAAAGTTTTACATATTAAAGGTTTTAGAAATAATTTAATTATTATATCTCAATTATGTGATGGAAGAGTGGAATTTAAATTCCAAAATGATATATTTTAAGTTTTTAAAGATGATTCTTTTTTATTTTATTCTAAATAAAAGGAAAATATTTATATTATAAAATTTTCTAAACTAATTGTTCAACATGTTAAGTGCTTGAATTATGTGCAAAATGATATCATTATTTGCAATAAATGATTAATTAATTTTTATTTAATAATGTTAAATAAGATATATAAACATTATAATGAGTTATAATTACCTACCATAAAGAAATAACAACTTTATTTTCTGGGTGTTTTCATAAAAGGAAAATAGAAAAAATTCTCTTTTAGACCTATCAATCAGATATGTACTGATAGACCTTTACAATTATTACATCTTGATCTATTTATTACTAATAAAATTTCTAGCACTGGAGGAAATAAATATACTTTATTTATTATTGATGATTATATAATATTTACATCGGTTTACTTTCTCTCACATAAAAAAAGATACTTTTTCTAGATATATTTCCTTTTGTAATTTAGTTCAAAATGAAAAAGTTTGTATGATTATTTTTATTTTTCATGATAAATGAGGTGAATTTAATAATTTATAATTTGAACATTTTTGTGAAAATAATGGTTATTTTCAGAACTTGTATTCTCTTAGAACACCACAACAATATGGTGTTGTAGAATGGAAAAATAGAACTCTTATGGAAATACCCTAAACTATGTTAAGTGAATATAATATGACTATATAATTTTAGATTGAATCCATTTTTTTTTTGATTAATATATTTTAAATATAATTATTTATAGGTATTTTTTGAAAAAAAATCATTATTAATTGTTTAAAAAGAAAAATCATTTGGTTGGTTATTTTAGATTTTTTGGATGTAAAGTTTTAATTTTTAATTTCAATGATAATTTAGATAAGTTTGATGCTAATAGTGATGATGATATTTTTACTGGATATTCTAATAATATTAAAGTTTATATAATTCATAAAAAAATAAATATGGTTATTTATGAATATGTTAATGTTTATTTTGATGAAAATAATGTAAAATTAATTTTTGATTCTAATGATTTTGTTGATGATTTTAGAGATTTTAATTTTGGTGAAGAAAAAATAAATATAAGGATAAATGAATTATGGGGAAAATATTACTTCTTGACCTGATCCAAGATCATGGAAGATTCATAGAGATAATCAAGTTGATAATGTTATATGTAGTATTGATTATGGCATTAAAACTAGAAATTCTGTTTTAAATTTTAGGGCCAATTATGATTTTTTTTAATTTTTTTCATAATATTAAAGATGATGATTTAAATTATTCTAATTAGATTACTTATAATCATGATGAACACTATTATTTTTCTAGAAATAATGTTTGGAAATTAGTTGAACCCCCTAAATACAATCATATTATAGGTTTTAAATTTATTTATAGAATAAAAATGCATGAAAACTATAAAAATGAGGTCTTAGTAGTGGTTTATTAGCAGTGGTTCTAATAATGATTTTTTTAAAATTTTGTGGAGGTTTTATTTTAACTACAACTTAATATTTATTATATACCTAAATTCGACCACCCTTAACCCCAACTGATCCCATTTTCCCTTTCCCCTCCCTCGATCCCTTAGCCCCGATCCCCCTACCCCCCAACGGTGGCCTCCCATCCCTCACCTTTTATCCCCATGATTTTGACCCCCTCTTATACCCAATTATGACCTTGACCCCCCCCCCCCCCGCTCTGATCCCCATGACCCCAACCCCCCTGATCGCTGATGAAGTCCTCGCATAAACCCCTTACTCCTTGAAGACGACCCCCTGATGACAAGATCTATTCTCCTTTTCTCATAAAATTTGACCCCCAATGGTGACAAAATACAAAACCCCATTCTTCCCATGACCCCATACTCCTCTTACCTATTTCTAAACTTGATTCCCCCTACCTTTATCCATGAATGTGATACACTTTTATGGCCTCATCTCCTAAACCTCCATGTTGTTTGGTTGAAAGTATAATTTCAATTGGATTTTTAAGGGTTTTAATTAAATTATATGAATATATGTGTAATTTAGTGTTGTTATTTGGGGATTTCTCTTGGGATGATGTTGAGGTTACGTTACAGACCATCTATCAGTAGTTGTTCATGATTTTGGAGAGTGGATGCACATAAAATGTTCTTTTAAGTTATTATTACAATGTTTTAATTTTGAATAATTAATTATAACTATTTATAATCAATTATTTATTTCATGTGATGTGACATAGATTCAAAGGTTGTTGTTAGTGTGTGGTGTAAGACTTGAAGATTTTACATTTTCATCAAGAGGTAGTTCGGTCTTTCGATTTTGTGTCACATACCCATTTAGTATTTGTTTAATTTTTTTAAAATGATAATTTCATTATTGAGGTTCACCTTAACGGCCATTTTGGGTTGGCTAGTGGACAATAATGGTTTTCAATTTTTCATAGATGGGTTTTTTTTTGAAAAACCTGATAATTTTTTCCTATGGTTTAATAACACAAGATGCATGTAATTTAGTAATTCTTAGTGGTGTTTAAGATAGAGGGGTTTTAGGTATTCTTGTTACACTAGAGTGTGAGCGGTCTGGTGTATATGCCCTTATGAGTGTTTCCTTATATTATCCCATTGAGGAATAATGAATATATCTATAAGTGGTGGTGGTGGTGGTGGGGGGTTAATATACTTGTAATTTGTTTTTTGAAGAATTAAAATTTTCAGAGCTAACATCATATATAGTTTAAATAAAATGATGATAATAATTTCTCAGAACACAATTTAGCAATCAAAATATAGGGCAACAAAAAATAAAATAATGAACAAATTTTCTTAATTTACTTTTATTCAGTATGGACCAATTTAAACTCTTTAATCCCCTATATTTCTATAGAGAATCAATACTCACTAAAGAAGACCATGATTGTGAAGGGGGTAAAAAATATTTACAAAACAAGCTAACTTTCTATGGACAAAAGAATAACAAAACAAATTACACATATGACTTTTTTAAATGTGAATAAAAAATGAAAATAGATGTTCTTTTGAAGTATTTGTATAATCAAACTCAGATATGATTTTTTTGGGAAAAGTATAAACTGAAAATTTCAGTAAAAATAGATTAATTAAAATAACACAATTATGAATATAAAAACTATATTATGAATAGTAGAATTCCAAAAGTATAGAAAATTGATCACCTATTCAAAAATAATATCTTATTGAAGAAAAATAACGATAAACATTGAAACATTAGTTTTGATCATAGATGAATATCCTTTCAGTATCCAACGAATGATGTAGTGAATATATATCATATATTTTCTATTTACACCTTTTATTATTTTTATATGAAACTCTATTGGTCAGTCCATGACCCCCGTTTATTATTCATTGTGTTTATGTTTCCTAAAAATCATTTTAACTAAAAATTTTTAATAAATATGAATGTATTGAAATATTACGACTAAATAAAAAATAATCAAAATCATGAGTATAATTCATAATTCTTACTAAAAGATACATAACTTCAAATTACATGACGTTTTCTATATAATATACTCTCTTCAAGTTGAGTAATATTTTTCAAATTGATTTTGAAAATTTTGTAAATCAATAATTACATGAAATGCTATGATTCATATAAAAACACATGCACCAAATATCTTAGTTCCATGTTCTTGTTTTGAGATACAAAAAATATTGATTTTTATAATTTTCAAATCATGAGATATAAAGAGAGAAAATGATGTTTCTAAAATATAAAATAAAAATTTATAATATACAAAGATGAAAAGTTATATATCATTTAATATAATAATTATGTTCATGTATTATTGTGCATTGATTAAAGTATACTAAACATAACAATAACCTCTCTCCTCAGCTCATTAAACTTATTCCACAACATCCAACCATGTTATTATGAGGGGAAATATTTATTCATTAATATTTTTTATATTTTTAATATTGGATTGAATTATTTTAATGTGGAATTTGTGTTATGTCAAATCAAGACCCTACCCAAGTCAATGAAAAATTTTTGTGATGTTTAATTTTGATTGTAATTTTTTTATTAAACATTCAAATATTTATATCTAAATGTATAAGGAGAAGAGTGAAAATCTAAAACCAATGGATAAAAGTTTTATTAATTTACCTCAAAACATACCTAGGAATGTTGAGGGTTTGGATGAATTTTTAGATTATGAAATTGAAAATCAATTAGTAGATAGTAGAATAAAATGTATGTTTCCTAATTATAATATCAATTGATGGTTAAATATAAAGTAATTATATGATTATTTGATATTGAAATAATATGTATATTGGATTTGTCATGGTGAATGGAATGTTATGGAAAGTCAAAATAATGACAATCCTATCAATGAAACACAAAGTGACCCACCAATGGAGAATTCTGCTCAAAATTTCAAAAATGATGCATTTAGATTTGTAAGATATCATGTAAATTATTTTAATATATCAACAGAACCATTAGTTAATACTGAGAAGGTTAATCTTAGTCAAAACATCATTGAACAAAAAAATGAGTTTTATGAATCATTTGAATATGGATAATAAAAACTATATGAAGTGTGTGAAAAGTATAAAACATTGTCTAATATACATAATTTGTATCATATCAAGTTTCTTTGTGGAATTACTGAAAAAGTAATTTCCATGATTTTATATTATTTTAATGATTAATTTAGTGAATTTAATATCCTACATCATTCTATGAGATGAATAAAATCATCAACAAACTTGGACTTGATTATACAAAGATACATGCATGCCCTAATGATTTCATGATCTTTAGAGAGAATATTTTGATAAAGAAGAATGAAAAATATTTCATAAACGTATAAGGAAGTCAATGAACAACAATGAGAGTACAAATCAATGAAACCCCAGGAAGAAAAAAAGAAGAAAACTCATGCAAAGGTATTGAGTTACATTCCTATAAAACAATGATTACAATGATTATTCAAATCATCTAAGAATATATATGACAAGAAGTTTCATTCATAGGAAAATAATAATGATGGCTTAATGAGACATCCAAAATAATCAACATCATGGAATGTTTTTGATTCATTATGTTCACATTTTTCTTCTAATACTAGGAATGTACATTTGGGATCAACTTTTAATGTTTTAAATCCTTTTGATACTTTAAGGTACTAACTATAGAATTTGGAAAGTTTTTTTTATCCCTTATAATCTACCTCCATAGACATGTATAAATAAGAATTATTTCATTATTTGGATGATTATTACTGGAAAGAAAATTCCTGGAAATGATATTGATGTATACCTTTAACCTCTAATAAAGAAATTTTGAGAATTATGGGATAATGAAATGAAAACATATGATACTTCATACTGATTTAATATGGAAACTCAATGAATTTCCTGGACTATGAATCTTAAATAGTGGGAACACTCATTCTGGTTTATCTTGTCCAGTTATTAATTTTGATTTTGAACCTCAATGATTTCATTATAGTATAAAATTGTTTTTTATTTTTCATAATCAATTTTATGATGCTTCTCATAAATTCAGGTTTAACAAGACACAAGTAAATGGATATATTGAATTGATAAAGCCACCAATGTTATTATATGGTTCATAAATTTTAGTAAAATTACTGAATTTCACTATAGAATTTGGAAAAAGTAATCAATTTTGGTAAGGTTGGAAAAGGGTATGAGGTAGAATATCTAAAGCAATAGGAACACAATAATGGAATAAAATGAGTATATTTTTCAAAATCCCTTATTTGGAGTTTAATTTGATATGTCATAATGTTTATTTAATTCATACTGAGAAGAAAATTTGTGAAAATATATCTTTTACAATGCTCAATGAGAAGAGTAAATATAATAATCACCTTAATGCTTGTAAGGATTTGGAATCAATGAATCTAAAGCATAGTTTGTGGGAAAATGAGAAGGGAAAATATCCTTCAACAATTTTTGAAATTAAAAATCTTTAGAAAGATGTATTCCTTAAAATATTAATGAATACAAAAGTTCCTGATGGATATAAAATTAACATTTAACAACGTGTTGACTTAAAACATCAAAAGTTACACGGATTGAAAAATCACGACTCACATATTCTAATGGAGCAGTTGTTGCCATTGATATTGTATAAAAGGTTACCTAAAATAGTAATTTCAATTTTAGTTGAGTTGTGTACCTTTTTTAGATAGATTTTTTTTGAAAAACTCTAAATCCAATGGAGATTGGTAAACTTCATGAAAGTGTTTTTTTGACACTTTTTCATTTGGATATGTTATTTCCCCCTTCATTCTTCATAATCAAGATTTATTTGAATCTTTATTTGGTTGAAGAAGAAAAAATTGGGTGACCAGTACACTATTGATGGATATATCCAATTGAGAGGTACATTTATATTATTTTTATTTTTATTAGTGAATTCAATTTTATCAAATCATTTCATTATTTTTTTAGTATGTTTATTATTTTTTTCATGAGGTTCTTAGGTAATTTGAAATTATATATAAGGAATAAAGGTTAACTAGAAGGCCCTATTGCTGAAGGTTATATAGATAAAGAGTTCAAAAACAACTGTTTTAAGTATTTGAATGGGATTGAGACTATATTCAATCCTGTTGGACATGTTTATGACATGTCCACTAATTATAAATTTGAAAAAAATTCATCATTATCTCCAACTATTGGATGACCAAATTGAAATGGGTAAAATTTTATAATGACTCAATTGGAGTTGATATAAGAACATATATGTCAGGAACTAGCCCGGGTCAACCCTGAACCGGTCACCCGAGCCAGTCTGTGACAAGTCCTGAGGGGCATTCTCAATCCCCACGGGATGGCAACTAGTGTCGGGCATCAAGTTTTAATCATTGGGAATGATTTATCCAAAAAAACCAAGATCCATAAAGAAAACAACTAAACAAATCATACAAAACTAACAATATAAACACAAAAAACTACACAACAAATGTTCCACCATGTGACCTCACGGGTCACCATCCAACAAAAAACCAATGTCGCTCCAACATTGAGCGAATCAAACTAGAAAACCTGAAAAAAGGGGAACCTGCAACTGGAATGGTAAATTATAGGCATGAGTAAAAAAATACTCAGTAGGAAAGCAAAGAGTAACCAACACCCTATGCCCTTAACTTTAAAAATAAAACCAGTCATGCTAGTTTGAAAATAAGGCTCATTTAAAATAATGTTTTCAGCTTTTTCAAATTCAAATAATAGGCTTTTACTTTTAAGGAAAACATTTCATTTCCCATACATTTTCATGGTAGAATTCGAACTTACTTTAACATTTCAAATTTAAAGGAAAACAATTTACTTCAAGGTATGGTTTTCACAAAAGAAGGAAAACATGCATTAAACCTCTGAAAAGAAAATCACTCCACAAATACCAAAAACACTAGCAAGCACCATATTTAAAACCACTAAGGTTCATCTAGCTCATTTGGAGCCCTAGAACCTCACGTCTCGGTGTATGAGTAACCATAAAAAATATCCGTTCTTGTGCACGAGCCACTAGTAGGAGATCATCTATAACCTAGTGGTCCCCATCATCATCACATGTTTAGTTAGTGTTGTTGCGTCAATCCAGCTAAGTGAAACTGGGCCAGATCCACTCCCGTATCACTAGCAAGCTAGTCTAGTCTTCCCACCAAGATACCCCGGGTTTTCCTTGTGCCCTTTTTCAAATGGTGGTGAGGTTTTATCAAAAGAACAAAAATGGAAATAACACATTCTTTATCCAAAATGCACTCAATCTCTCACCACCGTTCTTCCTCCTTAAGCACATCCCCCTTTTTTATACCACATAACACATCTCATGAATCACACACTAACACATACATCATGTTTCTAAAATGAAGGGGCATGTCTTAAGAGGGTTTTTCTTCAATTTTCAAATCATTATCAAAGTGCCATGGAGACCTGATTGCTTTACAAGGAATTTTAACATTTTAGAAAAACATTGTTTCTCAACACCTTTAAGTTTCAGAAATAAATTAGAATCACACTTGCACAACGAAGGTATTATGTAATTTAAAATAAGATTAAAATACTTCTTACAATGAGGTAATCCTTTTAAGAAAAACAACATGTCATTAGAAATACCATCCCTTTTTTAAAAGTATAAGAAACCACTTTTCAAGAACATCGGTCATTTATTCATAAAAAGAGAGATATATATATATACACATTTCATATGCATATTATATAAAGGCAGAAGACACATTTTTAGAAAAATAAGAAGCAGTATGGAAATTCTAATTAAAGGTCAGGGCATAGGGAAACCTACCTCAACTCGCAGACCGAAACATGGCAACGCGACATGCCACGCACAGGCGCGCAACCACCCGCAAGCTGCTGACAGAGGTATCATAAACTTCTCTTCCAACACAGCGTATCAATCACAGAAACAATAAAAAACACACAAGCAATAATTAAAAATAATCCAAACAAGTAAAAATCACATAACCCCCTAACACTGGTGCAGGCGAAACAGAACGGACCCAAACCACTTAGTTACAGAAGCGATGTTCATTGCACGCCCACTTTAGAACATGTCGGGCGGTGACCGGGGCCACGACAGCTGGTCGGGGGGGGGGGGGGGGGACGGCACAGTGGAACTGCAAAAAGACGGTGGGTCAGCGCGGCTCAAATGGGGGTGCGGCGAGCAGGGCCGGCCGGGTGTGGGGTAGCTGGAAGCAGGCTGGCCGGAGGCGGGGGCTCGCCGAAGGTGTTGGCCAGTGAGGCGGAAACACCGGAGGGAGAGGGCTGGGCGGCGGGGTCGCCGGAGAAGGAGGGTGGCGTTTCAGGGTTGCCAGAGGGTAGGGCGGCGCGGTGGGGTTGCGATAGGGTAGGGCGGCGCGGGAGCTGGGCGCCGGGGTGGAGGCCGGATGACGGGAAGGTGGGGAGCAACGACGATGGGAGACCAGAACGAGGACGGGGAATGGTGGTGATGGGAGTCCGGGAGTGCGGGAGCAGGGCCGGGAGGAGGCCGGTGTGGAAGCGGGGGACACCGGAGGTCACGCGGGTAGGCGGGGAGCGGAGCACTGGACGGAGCAGGGCGCATGGCTGGGGTGCCGAGGTGGAGAGAGGCCGGATGGGAAGGGAATCAGGGGGGGGGGGCGTGCTGAAGGTAGGGGAAGGGGGGAGGTACCGCATGGGGGGGGGGGGGGTTGATTTAGGGTTACAATATATATATAATAATAGTAGAAGTAATAATAATAATAATAGTAATACTGTAATAATAATAGTAACATAAAAAATAACAATGATAAAATTAACAAAAAAAGAAAGGGCAATTGCCCGACACCTGGGCCGACCACACGGTGTCTGCCAACTGTAGGGTGACCGAGCATAGGTCCGAAACCCAGTAAAGGTACTAAACGACAAAAATTTTAACCTGGGGCTCGACCTGGACCTCAGAACTCAGAAAAAATAAAATAAAAATGAATAAATAAATAAATAAAAAAAAGCGGGTGTGACAATTCTCTCCACCACAAGCACTTTCTGCCCCCAGAAAGTCACCAAAAATAATGATAGACGAAACTTGAATCAATGCCTGGTTGAATGAAAAAGGAACCACAACAAGAGAGGATGGGAAAACATGAGAGGTTTCTCTACACCACAAGAACTCAATTAGTGTGGAAATTTAACACTCAACCGTACCACCCCGGGAGGGGGGGGTGACGCGAGAACTCCCAAACTAAACTTTATAGCCTGAGAGAAACAAATCATCCACTAAAACTTGGAATTCTCAACCTATACCAAAACCACGAACACTAGGTAAAAATAAAACTCTGAGAACACATAACCCACAAAGTAAACCCAAGAATTCCCACAACATAGTTTCTCCCAAAGACACTTAAATCTTTAAACAAACATAGTCAAACCGAGATCAACTCACGCAAGATCCAAACACACCTTTAAGAAAAATGCACTGTCCAAAAAACCATAATCAGACAAACGAAATTGTTTGGATTAAAAAAGAACATACTCGTCCCATCTTCACGATGACACAACGAACCCACGACAATGCCAAAACTTTAATAGTGGAAGAATGAGAATGAACGGAATTTTAATGATTTTTTCTCAACACAAAAAAAAAACCGAACTGAGGCTTCACACCCCCGTGAACTCCTGACTGTGTGCGAGATTCACCCTGAGACCAATGGGTGGGGCTTTGATGGCTGAAGCATCTCCTGCCTCACAGTCTGGTACTGAATTTCTCCGATCACAACATCCTCTTCAAGAGACACTTCCTACAAATCTTCTCTAGAAGATCCAGACAACTGCAATGATGACACGTCATTTAAGGGGTGTGACATGCCGACTTTGTATACCCTAGACGTCCATACTGACGGTACACCATTAGATGGTCCGATGAACTGAAATTTAGAGCCAATGAAGAGGAATCTTTGGGAACAGATCCATCTGACACACTCTTCTTGTCAGATGGGAGACCTTCACGAGCAACTGGATACAGTGGATTGCCAACCGTTTGTGCTCTAGAGACCAACTCAGCTAAAACACCTCATGCACCAACTTCTCAAGAGTGATGCTCCGAAAAAGGGAAGATTCGCTCTTTGCTCTCCGGAAAAAGAACCCTGATGAAGGGAGGAGTCTTCGTCAAATACTATGACTCTACCTCTAGATAAAGACACATGTTCCTTGAAATAGTCAACATACACTTTCACCCTCTACTGGCCATGTTGAACACGTATGATCTCTTCCATTTTCTTCGTCCTTCCCTCTTTAAGTATAAACCATCCGAGGAAGACAACTTTAAAGAAATACCACATCGTCCCAAATTTCAGTAATGGCGGGGCAAACAACAACTACACATCTAGAGCTAGAGCTTTGAATAGACCCAAAATGGCATGCACTATAACAGCTTCGGGAGTTCCCAATACCCTGAAGATGCACTCGACCTCTTCAAGACACTGCACAATCTCTAACAGACTCTAATCACCATGAAGGATAGACAACATCCATGAAGGACCAAAAAATGGGCACGACTCATCAAAAACTCTGATGACCTTTCTGGGCTCCATTTCTGAACAACATATAAAACACCAAGCCGAAACCGATAAAATTCAAAGAAACATCAATAAAACACCCACATCCAACAATAACCAGCTCAAATCCAAACAAAAAAAACACAACCACAAATTAAATCCTTTTTTTATAATCCCCTTTTCATTTTAGTTTTCAAAACCACCTTCTTTCATGACCCCTTCCAAATAACAATCCACTTTCAAACCAAAATCACTTTCCAAAACCATTTCCCCTTAAAAAAACAATTCAGAAAACAAGGTTAAACGCCTTATTTCAAATACAAACCCAGGTAATACCATGAACCATTACACATCTCTTCATCCGCTTTACATTCATACGCACACCAACACGCACTTCCCATACATTCTCACACATGTGGAAACGTTCAAAAAGGGATCCTGATGTTTCACCCCAACCCATTTTTGACCAAAACCAAGCAAACAATGGATTTAAAAATCAAGATCTCTCAGTATTTAAAACCATTTCATACATTTAAAGTTCTTTAAAATAAATCAATCACATTTTCAAAAACCCTTTTTCATTTCCAAAACTGCACTTACACCAACTAGAACGAAAACAACACTCAAATTGCATCAAACCCCAGAGTGAGGGACTAGTAGTCACGCTTAACTTGGCGACATGGTAGTGGGTCATGTCCCAAGTAAGTGTCGACGACTAGGAGGAATTAAAACCACGTACTCAGACTCCACATGTGTCACTACTCCATGTGAGATCACGCTGTAACATTGGCTTGCCTCTGTTGTCATCCCTCAATTCAAAACAAACCAGGACGAGACAAAGACTCAATTCTCAGACTACCCCTGGTGACTCAAGGTTCAGAACAGGCGAGGGTTCATGAAGTCCTTCCCATACCTACCAATCGAGTCCTGATAGTCCTAATATCCACCTACCGGACAAACCAAATAACAAGGACCTGCTCTGATACCATATTGTCATGAACCAGCCCAGGTCAACCCTGAACCGGTCACCCGAGCCGGTCCGCAACAAGTCATGAGGGGCGTTCCTGATCCTCCCGGGATGAAAACTAGTGTCGGGAATCATGTTTTAATAATTGGGAACAATTTAGCCCAAAAAACTAGGATCCATAAAGAAAACAACTAAACAAAACAGACAACACTAACACCATAACCAAAAAAACTACACATCAAACGTACCTCCATGGGACCTCACGGGTCACCATCCCACAAAAAACAAACATCGCTCCAAAATTGAGCTACTCAAACCAAAAAACCTGAACAAAGGGGAAACTGCAACTATAATGGTAAATGATAGGTGTGAGTACACAAATACTTAGTAGGAAATCCAACAGTAACCAATGCCTTATGCCCGTAACTTTAAAAAGAAAACTAGTCGTGATAGTTTGAAAATAAGGCTCATTTAAAATAATGTTTTCAACCTTTTCAAATTCAAATAATAGGCTTTTACTTTTAAGGAAAACATTTCATTTCCCATACATTTTCAAGGTAGAATTCCAACTTACATTGACATGGCAAATTGAAATGAAAACAATTTACTTCAAGGTATGTTTTTCACAAAAGAGGGAAAACATGCATTAAACCTCTGAAAATAAAATCACTCCACAAATACCAAAAACATTAGCAAGCACCGTGGTCAAAACCCCTAAGGTTCATCTATCTCATGTGGGGCCCTAGAACATCACATCTCGGTGTAAGAGTAACCATAAAAAATATACTTTCTCATGCAAGATCCACTACTAGGAGATCATCCATAACCTAGTGGTCCCCATCATCATCACATGTTTAGTTAGTGCTGTTGCATCAATCCAGCTAAGTGAAACTAGTCCCGAGCCACTCCCGTATCACTAGAACGCTAGTCTAGTCCGCCCACCTAGATACCCTGGGTTTTCCATATTCCCATTTTTAAATGGTGGTGAGGTTTTATCAAAAGAACAAAAATGAAAATAACATTTTCTTTATCCAAAACTCTCTCAATCTCTCACCACCATTCTCCCTCCTTAAGCACATTCCCATTTTTTTATACCACGTAACACATATCATGAATCACACACTAACACACACATCATATTTCTAAAACGAAGGGGCATTACTTAATAGGGGTCTTTCCATTTTCAAATCATTATCAAAGTGCGTAGTGGACCTCATTGCTTTACAAGGAATTTTAGCATTTTAGAAAAACACTGTTGCTCAACACCATTAAGTTTCAGAAATCAATTAGAAGCACACTTTCACAACCAAGGTAGCATGTAATTTAAAACCATCTTAAAATAATTCTTACAATGGGGTAATCCTTTTAAGAAAAACAACATGTCATTAGAAATACCATCCCGTTTTTTAAAGTCTATGAAACCACTTTTCAAGAACCTCGACCATTTATTCATAAGCAGATACACACACACACACACACATAGACATTTCATATTCATATTATATAAAGGAATAAGACACATTTTTAGAAAAATAACAAGAAGTATGGAAATTATAATTAATGGTCATGGCATAGGGAAACCTACCTCAACTCGCAGACCAACCATGGCAATGCGACATACCACACATGGGCGCGCAAGAACCCACAATCTGCTGACAGTGGTATCACAGACTTCTCTGCCAACATGCCACATCAATCAAAAAAACAATACAAAACACACAAACAATAATTCAAAATAATCCAAACAAGTGAAAATCACTTAACCCACCTAACACTAGCGCATGCGAAACAGAACGGACCCAAACCACTGGCTTACAGCAGCGATGTTCATCACACGCCCACTTTAAAACAAGGTGCACGATGATCGGGGCCATGACGGCAGGTCGGGGGAGGGGGGTGACAGACAACGCGAAAGTGTTGCGAAAAGCCGGCAGGTCAGAGCGGCTCAATGGGCGGGTGTGGCGAGCAGGGCCGACCGGGTGCGGGGTAGCCAGAAGCAGGCTGGCCAGAGGCGGGGGCTCGCTGGAGGTGCTGGCCGGCGAGGCCAAAACATCGGAGGGAGTGGGCTGGGTGGCGGGGTCGCCGAAGAAGGAGGGAAAAGCGGAAGGGTTACCGGAGAGTAGGGCAGCGCGCCGGGGTTTCCAACGGGCGGGGCGTCGCAAGAGCTGGGTGCCGGGGTGGAGGCCGGACGACAGGAAAGCGTGGAGTGGCGACGACAGGAGACCAGGACGAGGCTGGGGAGCGGCGGCGACAAGAGGCTGGGAGTGTAGGAATAGGGATGGGAGGAGGCCGGTGCGGAAGTCGGGGATGCCGTAGGTCGCACGGGCAGGCTAGGAGTGGCGGGGAGCGGAGAACCGGACGGAGCAGGGCGCACGGCCGGGGCTCCAAGGTGGAGAGAGGCCAAAGGGGAGAGGAATTGGGGGGGGGGGGGTGGGGCGTGCTGAAGGTAGGCGAAGGGGGGTGGCGCTGCATGGGGTGGTAGATTTAGGGTTACAAAAATACATATATATATATAATAATAATAGTAGTAATAATAATAATAATAGTAATAGAAATAAAAGTACTCTAATAATAATAATAACAAAAAAAATAATAATAATAAAATTAACAAAAAAAGAAAGGGCAATTGCCCGACACCTGGGCCGACCACGCGGTGTCCGCCAACTATGCGGTGACCGCGCATGGGTATGAAACCCAGTAAAGGTACTAAAAACAATATTTTTAACCCGGGGCTCGGCCCGGACCTCAGAACTAAGAAAAAATAAAATAAAAATGAAAAGAAATTAAAAAAAGCGGGTGTGACAATATATATGTACCACTAAATTATATTATTTTAGATCCTTTTATTGAATAATTTTGAATTCAAAAAAAGAGGATACTAAGGAGTCAAGATCAAAATGACATGGAATTAGGAAAATATATTAATAAGGATATTGTAGAATGGTTTACCTATCATGTAAGTATATACTCATATTCATATTATTAACATGTAGATATTTTGTCCATGTTAAAAGTAACACCTTAAATCTTCTTTTATAGATAATGAATATTGATATCTGATCAAAAATATCAAATGATTATAATTTTTTGGCTGAATTTCCTCTAATATAGGCTAAATGTTTTATGCCAACAATATGCATGGATTCAGGTTTCATAAAAGTTATCACGAAGAAGACTTTAAATCAAAAAATAGTGGTATATCTACACTTAGAGAGGTGGGATACTATTGAAAGTTGATGGATATAATTG